>JAOSBN010000008.1:7678759-7714871 GCA_027563595.1 Erythroxylum suave | reverse complement strand
ATTTTAACTGAGGAAGACGCGGCGGGAGAGTTAAAATTTTAAAATTTTTTTGATTTTTTTTTGAAAAATAAAAAATAAAAATTTTGCAACTAGTCCCTATAGTTTTAAATTTTTCCGGTATTTGGCCGGTATGTATAATACTGGCCGGTACCAACCGGTATTGGCCGATATCTACCGGTATTTAAATCTGGTACTCAAATTAGAATTTCGGTATCTTTTTTCGACCGGTACGGTATGTACCGTCTGGTACCAGCCGGTAGGGTATAGAATTCATATCATGGGTTTAAATTATCAGTAAAAAGATCGTAAATATACTAAAATGGCATAATTGTAAATAAGGTAAAACAATATAAAAGTAAATAACTAGAGATGGCAAAATTGTAAATTCTTCATCTTCAAACTTTAGATTGTGTCATATGGCCAATGACTTGGTGATATCTTGTTTTTACAGATGTATCTTTAATGATATTATAGGGATTTTTCCCCTCTTTCAAAAAAGTGGTTCGTAGGATTAATCTAAACTAAAAATCATCCATCCTTCTTCTATAGCTCCAAAATAAATATATAACCTCTAAAATTGTAATAATGAGGTTTCTTTATTTGTAGACAATTGCAGTTCCACTGTTCATCCATGATTGCTATATTTCAACTTCAAATCATAATCTATTGCTAGCTTCTTTCTTAACTTCCTCTTAGCAGCTTTGCACATTGTAATTGTTAGCGAATATATAAAACTAATGAAGTTGGCCTCACACAGCAGCTTAAGCTATTATAGTGAAATGGTCGCTTAACTTGGTATTGGAGCCTTTATGACCAAATGGTCTTGAATTCAAATCCTACCACCCACCCATTTCTCGTCAAATTAATTTACCACAATAGTTTATATTGTTATGTGAGGCCAACTTAATTGGTTTTATATATTCGCTATAAATTTTTTTAACTTTTCTTTGCATTCTTCAACCATCTTTGCAATGGTAATGCTAGGCTTCTTTAGAATTCTTTCACAACAATGTTCTTTGATACCATCTTAGATTTGTCTGTTATAAAATATGTATGTTCATAACTTTTTATTATTATTTTGAACCATTTGTCATTACTATCATAGATTGCATACAATTCCTATTTGCATCCTTCAATGCATCCAACTCTAATGCACTTTTTTCCACTGCATATTAAAGCTTGTTGTTATTAAATAATCATCAACAACATCTTTTGAACTTTTTAACATTGGCAAATTCCATTTTTAGTGTCCAATTTAACAAACTACCACCTTCTTCATATATAACACTTATGCTAGACCTTCTAATTAGCTCCCCAGGCTCCTCTCCACTAGGTATTCATCACTAGCAATAAAACTTCCATAATCACCAGAATCAATGTCCATTGGTTAGTATCTATATGGAATTGAAACATCAAATGTATTGTGTACACCTTTAGCTTCATTATCACATTCAACTTCATTAACACATTTAACTTTATCATCATCTTTAACTTCATTAACACTTTTAGCTTCATTACCATAAATGTTTGCATCCCCATCATTACTATTCTCTTCTACGTGGATATCTATATCAACTTCATAAGGCACAACATCCTCATCATTACACATTATATCTAAAACTCCTGGAGCCATAATTGGATCATCAAATTTTTGTATGAGATAAACCTTAATTGTCTCATGTATTTTTAACAGGTTGATTGACCTAATATAGCTTTCATTAGATTTAATGAGCCTTAAAGACTCATTCTAAAAACCTGAACTTTATTATATGATTTGTTAATCTGTAATTATCCAAGTTCCTTCTCTCTCTCACAAATTTGTCTACAGCTGACAAAATCAAAATTCACTTTATCAAAATAACTTGACAACCCACCCTCATAATTCATCTCAGGAGCTTTCTTAAAGTATCCACTATAATATAACTTCAATGCCCTGTATTGAGTCATTATAACCTAAAAAATAGCATGTAAATAACCATGCAAAAGACAAGTAAATAAAAATTTGACAATCACATACAAACTCATATATAAGCTACTTTAACTATGGTTAATTAACTAGAAAATAACTCAAAAACAAAAAGTATAATATAAATGCTATTTCCCATGTATTTCCGTAAGATATGTTTGGTTTGTATTGTTATTGAAACTATCTTCACAATAGTCATGAAAGATCTTTCGTTTTTTTTATAGTATATCCAACAACAATATATGGGATTAAGAAGGGTTTTTTAAAATCCCCCATTATTAAAAATAATATTTAACATAAGCTCTTCCTTCTCAGTAGTGCAGATAATTTATTAGCTTTACCTTCATCTAATCTTAGAATTAACAATCCCTACCACCATTATTTGTGGACTAAAGGTTCCTTATCCTTCTAAAGGTATATATATATATATATATTGGTCTAAAATAGAGAGAAGAGAAATTTGGTAATGAAAGGCATTGCCTTCTTCTGTGTTAATGTCACGTATAAATATAAATTACAAGTCTATTAGTTCCTAAAATAAAGGCTAACCATTGCCTATTTACATATAAATCTAATCAACTAACTATGGCAAGGATAATCACAAATCAATATAAGATAAATACAGATCAGTTACATATATTTCCTTAATACTCCCCCTCAAGTTGGAAAGTAAGGATCAAAAACTCCCAACTTGCTACGCAGTCCTTCGAACTGATCTCTACCTAAAGCCATAGTGAAAATATCAACCAACTGTGATCGTGTAGGAACAAACGAAGGCTTAATCAATCCTGCCTGTAGCTTTTCACGAACAATGTGACAATCAATATCTATGTGCTTGGTGCGCTCGTGAAAAATAGAATTTGCTACTATATGTAATGCAGCCTGATTATCGCAATACAAGGATGAAGGACCATTCTACATCACTTTCAAGTCTTGAAGGATATAACGTAGCCATGTCAATTCCAAACACGTATTTTCCATAGCCATGTATTCTGCCTCAGCTGATGATCGGGAAACATTTGTTTGCTTTTTTGATTTCCAGGAGACAAGGGAGGTACCTAGAAATATGCAGAATTCGGATACCGACTGTCTAGTAATACGACAACTACCCCAGTCGGAATCACAAAAGGTGCACAGTTGCAGATTGTTATTTGATGGTAGTAGAAGACCTTGACCCAGAGTGCCTTTAATATACTTGAGAATTCTCATCGCTGCATGCCAGTGAGACTTGCATGGCGAATTCATGAACTGGCTAAGAATTCAGACAGAATAGGTAAGGTCTGGCCGCGTCATAGTCAAGTAAATTAAACGACCAACCAGCCTACGATATTTAGTAAGATCATGTAATGGCTCACCGTCTGTAATGGATAATTTTAGGTTCTGTTCCATTGGGAACTTCTTGGGCTTTGTACTTGTGAGGCCAAAGTCTTGCAAAATATCAAGAGCATACTTTCTTTGGGACATAAAGATACCACTGCTAGAACGTGAAAATTCGATGCCCAAAAAGTATTTAAGATCACCAAGGTCTTTAATGTGAAAATTCTCGAGCAGGAATGTTTTCAGCCTTTTAATTTCAACAAGATCATTCCCAGTCAATAAAATATCGTCAATATAGATAAGAAGTGCTGTGAATGATGTACCTCTAACTCTAGTGAATAGAGAATAATCTGCTCGAGATTGAATATACCCTGCTTTTCGAACAACATTGGCAAATGTAGAAAACCAATTGCGGCTGGCCTGTTTCAATCAGTAAAGTGACTTGTGAAGTCGACAAACAATGTTCTCCCCCTATCGACGCAATCCGGGAGGTGGAGACATGTAAACCTTCTCATGTAATTCACTGTGGAGAAATGCATTATGAACGTCAAGCTGATGGGTATACCAATTGCATGTAGCTGCAACTGTCAATAAACAACGAAGAGTGGTAGGTTTCGTAGCGGCAGAAAAGGTCTCCTTGTAATCAATACCTTCCACCTGCACAAAACCTTTGGCAACTAATCACACCTTATAGCGCTCAACAGACCCGTCAGAATTATATTTTATTTTGTATACCCAGCGACATCCAATTGCCTTGTGACCCGAAGGAAGTGGTACCATAGACCAAGTGTGGTTCCGTTCTAAGGTCGCAAGTTCATCTTGCATCACCCGTTGCCAGTGTGGATCAGAGGCAACGTGGTCATATGTTTGGGCTGACACAGAAGCTAGAAAAGAACGGTGAGACGAAGAAAAACAAGAAAATGACAAATAAGAAGGCAAGGGATACCTGATGCCGAAGCATGGACTTGAGCGACTGGTTGAATGATTGGCTTGTGTGGACATATCATAATCTTGATGCCAGGGAGGTGGTTGCTTGTTGCGGAAGGAACGATGCAAGTGTGATGCCGACATCGTAGAGGAAACTGGTGAAGGGACTCCAGTCGATGATGAATCAGCGGAAGATGGTGATAAGGTAGGGAAAAGATTGTGGTCGGCTTGTGGAGCTGTTGGAAGAGGTGATGAAGGGCTGGAGTCAGAAACAGGCGGAGATGACTCGTTAAAAGAAGGCAGCGGAGCATGATCAGGAACATTGGGAGAACTAGAAGGTGGAAAAGTGGAGGTATCGAGGTTGATGTTAGGCAGAAAGGTGGTAGGAAAAGATGGTGTAGTGTGATTTTGTGGGGAAGAAAAAGGAAAGATGGTTTCGTGAAACACCACATCTCGACTGACTATGAATTTTCGGGAAGTGAGATTGTACAACTTATACCCCTTTTGACCATGAGGATATCCCACAAAAACACATCTATCTACTCGTGCATCAAACTTTTGTTTAGGTTGGACATTTGTGGCATAACTTTGATAGCCGAAGACGCAAAGGTGTGTGAGTGAAGGGGGTTTTTGGTAAAGTATTTCAAAAGGTGATTTGCTAGAAAGCAAGGATGAAGGAAGGCGATTTATTATATAGGTAGCAGTAAGAACACATTCGCCCCAAAAGTGGAGCGGGACGTGAGACTAAAACATTAGTGAACGCGCAACGTTGAGAATGTGTCTGTATTTGCGCTCAACGACCCCATTCTTTTGTGGGGTGTAAACACAAGAATGTTGAAATTCAATGCCACGAGTATGTAGAAAATTTTTAAGTAGGAGAAACTCGGTTCCATTATCTGCCCGAATTATTTTAACTATGGTATGGAATTGTGTATCAACAAATTGCACAAAACACTCAAGTAATGTAGATGCCTCAAATTTATTATTCATGAAAAAAAGCCAGGTACATCGACTATAATCGTCGACAATGATTAAAAAATATCTAGCCCCTGAATGAGTTGGGACTTTGTGGGGACCCCACACATCACAGTGCAATAAATCAAAGGAAGATTTTGTAGAGATAGAACTAAGAGGGAAAGGGAGACGTGTCTGTTTAGCCATGGGGCATACAACACAATTATTCGGTATATGAGTATCTTTATTGATATTTAAAGAATGAAGGATATTCTTAAGTCATTTTGGAGAGGGATGGCCGAGCCTTTGATGCCAAAGTTGTGAGGGTTGAGACACATGAAGGGTAGAAGGATTCGAAGGCATCATGTAGTAAAGGCCTCCGTTTTGATTACCCGAGCCAGTCATCCTCCCCTTAGCCAAGTCCTACACAAGATAGAAATCAGGGAAAAACATCACACAACAGTTGAGGGCTGAAGTTAATTTGTTGATGGACATAAGATTTAAATTAAAAGAGGGTACACAAAAGGCATGGTTCAAAGTAAGGTGTTTGTTAAAAGAAATAGTGCCAAAGTGCGTGATGGCGGCAGTTGCACCGGTAGGCAGATTAATAAATGGTGATGATGGTGTTGTGGTGTCTGAGAAAAGCGCTAAGTTAGATGTTATATGATCCGTGGCGCCCCTGTCAAGGATCCACGGCCTGACAACGGATGAATTCGAACAAACATGAGGCATAAGAAACATACCAGTTACATTAGCAAAAACATCACCGTTACCAGATGTAGCACGGTTATGTCCCATGGAAAATAGCACTTGTCTCAATTGCTGTAATTATTCTGGAGAGAAATTCTGCAAAAACTGGGAGTTATCGTTGTTGACTGCAGTACTAAGATAATGCTGGCTGCCGTTTTTAAGTCGGCAACGATTTTCCATGTGACCATTTTTATCACAAAAATTGCAGTGGTATTTGAGTGTCCTGCAATCATCAATTAAATGTCTCGAGCGATTACAGTGTTCACAAACCTTTTCCTTGGAAGGCTTAGATTGGCCCTGTACAGTAGCTGCTATGGAAAAATTTTCAATTGGTTCGGCAGAAACTTGGCGTTGAGTTTCTTCCTGCACAAGTAGTGAGTATGCATTGCGAACATTGGGCAAAGGAACCATCATTAAAATGTTAGAACGGATAGCTTTATATGATTCATGAAGTCCCATAACAAATTGCATTAACTTATGTTCCTCACGCTCCTTAGCATGTTCACTGGCTTGATCACATGTTGGAGGGGTTCTGTATGTGTCCAATTCTTCCCACAAGGCTTTGATTTTATTATAATAAACAGGTATAGTCATGGTACCTTGGGACATCGTTGCTATAGATTTATGGATCTGGAAGATGGCAGGCGCGTTCATCTGTGAGTATTGATCTCGCAAATCTTGCCACACTTGATATGTTGTTTTCGCATGAACAATTCCAGTAGCAATGTCTGGTTCAACGGAGTGCGTAAGCCATGAAAGAATCATGCTGTTGCACTGATTCCATAGCTTGAAATTTGCTGGAGCTTGTGACGACATCTTGAGCGAACCGTCTATGAAGCCGATCTTCCTCTTTGCAGTTAAAACGTGAATCATTGATTTGCTCCAGAATGGGTAATTGGGACCATTCAGTTTGATAGGAATGATCATATGCCCAGGTTGCTTAGAGTGGTGTAAAAAATATGGAAGTGATGGGTTAGTGGCGGAAAGCTTTGAGGTCTCGCCATCTTTCCCGGAGTTGTTAGAATTGTCAATCATTGCTAGGGATGATCAATGAGAAGAATAAGATTTGTGAAGAAGAACGAGGCTTTATGCAGAGCACCAAGATCTTGCTCAGATACCATCTAAAATGGAGAGAAGAGAAATTTGGTAATGAAAGACATTGCCTTCTTCTGTGTTAATGTCACATATAAGTACAAATTACAAGTCTATCAGTTCCTAAAATAAAGGCTAACCATTGTTTATTTACATATAAATCTAATCAACTAACCATGGCAAGGATAAACACAAATCAATATAAGATAAATACAAATCAATTACATATATTTCCTTAATAATTGGTTTATCGCAGTGAGTTTTAAATTTCCTCAGACAATTTATCATTTCCTATGCCTACTGTTAACTCACCGAAAGTTTTCCAAAATGTTTTGTACTTTTTTGTAAATTTTCAATGATGTTTTGGTTTTCTAGTTCCAAGTTGGTTAATTAGATATAGTCTAAATAACTAGATTGATTATGAAATTTGATTAATCACTCGTTATGAATCATCTGTGACCCATTGTATATCTAGAAGATTTTAAGCATGTTAAACGTAATTACTACAATAAATGCAAGACTTGATAGACAAATAACAAATTAAACAAAATAAAAGACAAATCATATTGATAAATAACTAAAAAAAACAAATAGGATGTCAGTACGACATGTTGCCTCTACTCCACCATAATAATAATAAACAACAAAAAATGGCTTGCTGGGAGACCACGAGATTGGACAACAAATAGGTTATCGCGGGACCACGAGAACTGTACCATACTGACCATGAGAACTGCACCACACCTACCTCAACTGCAGTACACCAAGCGACTGCAACACACCAAGCACACCACACCAACTGAACAATCATAAGTAGTAGAGTAACAATGTTGTCTTCAGAAAACATCCGTAATTGCCAAGTCGCCTGGCTTTGTTTCGCGTCTGCAAACTATAACAGAAGATAATGTTTGGCATTTAAACAAGTAATGTCGTCTAGGCAGGAAGAATTTCAGTTTCTCCCCTTGCCGTATTGGATGTATATCCGATGCTATTGTATTCTCAACAGAGAAGAAGAAGAAGAAGAAGAAGAATAAGAAGAAGCTAGTCAGGAAGCCTGGATTCCAGTAACCAATCTCCATCTTGCATTCTCCGCCGTCAAGCTTTGGAAGTTTCAGCACTACTGCGCCTAAATCATAACAATACTGGGTCTTGCTGTGCTTCCCCGTTGATGATTGCTATTGCCATGTTTTCTTCCAAATAGCCCCACTCTCCGATTCAACTCTCCAAATCTCTTTCCATTTCGAGGGGACTATAGCATTTTTTTCTTAATTAAATTTATTATTTGATTTGTCCCGACTAAAACTATTACATATTTTGTCTTAATTAAATTCTATTTAATTTGTCCTTCATAAAATTGAGATTTATTCACTAAATATAGTCTGCACAAATATTTTAGTATAATTATCAAATTACCATTTCTTCTAATTTAATTATTTAAATAATTACAATATCTCAATTTTTATCATTTACTTGAATTTTTTCAATTGTGTGCTAAATTGACTGCAAACTTTTAATATTTTCATTAATTGAAACAAGAATTGCGCCTTCTTCACCATAAATGAGCTATCAAATTTAAAATTACTTGCTTCTATGATATCGATAGAATAGATTCTTTTCAATCAAAGAATATAAAGATATGCTAATCAAACACCATCAAAGAAATCTTATTAAATGTAATCACACAATTAAATTTCTTAAATTCAGTTAAACTAAATCTTGACTTATGCCTGTAGTAACTTGTAACGTTTTAAAAACTAAACCAATTTGATCTGCTTTACGGTGAAAATCTTGAATTGATCAACTTTTTAGTTCGATTTTTAATTATTTTATTTGATTTAGTTTAATAATTTTTGTTATTAAAAATTGATCAGTTTATTAATTAATCAAATTAATTTTTGTAATAAGTTTTTATAAACTCAAAAAATAACTAATTTTCATTTAATATTCTTTTGAAATCAAGATTAAAAATTATTTTAATCATATTTCAAATTCTTAAATTTTATTCAATTTTTAACTAGTTTTATAACGATCTAATATCGATCAAACCTTTTAAATTTTAAACCTCTTATCTCATCGGGTTAGCTTCCGATTCGGAAAACTTTGATAAATTCATAATTGTGAGAGATTATTGGCATGTGTTTCGTACAATTCTCTTGATTTTTTATGGTACAGATATAAAGAGGCATTCCTTGGAATAAATATGTATTGATAGTATTATCTTCTTTTTTGTTAGAATATTTGTTTATTTATAGCATAAATTATGTTCTTTTAATTGTCTTATTTTAACGATCCAATATGGCCACGTAAGCCTAATTCTAAGGCGTAAAGACAAATCCACCTTAATTAATAATTAGGCATTCTTTTACGCGGAGGCTTGTGTCACAAGCGAGGGCAAAGGTCCAGTGATTGTGATCGTGAATATCACCTTTTCGGGGAAAAAGAATGATTAGCGCGTCCACTAAACTCTGTTCACAGTTGAACATTAGATAGGAAATCGACCCACTCACTCATCATCGTATGCCTTTCTTTTCCATTCACTTTCCGATTCAACTTCTCCAATTATGGCTATCAGCAAGCTTTTTTCCAACGATGCCTGATTAGATACCTCACCCATTCTTTTGCACTTATGATCGCTTGCTTCCAAAAGAAAATTATAATAATCAATGATAAGAGGTTTCCAAGATGTGCACCCAATTGAGTTTTCACACCCTTTCTAAGTAAGAAAATGCCCCTGAAATTGGCTTTAAACTTTTCTTTGAGTGAGGACAAAGAAAAGTTTGAGATGAAAAACAGTGGATCAGGATGAATGCCCACATGAAATCTTTTATGCCTTTTGCGGTGTTTTAAAGAGTAGCTGATCTGTATACGAGCTTTACTCTATCGAGTACGAGAGGAGCAAGTGCAACATATCTATTACGAAGAGAACCAAAGTGTAGATAGTTTGGCTTCGCTCGCTTAGCTATCGAACTCAAGATTGCATATTCTTCTGAGAGTCTCCAAAGGTCACTCAAGAGTTTCTGTACTGCAACATGCATGGAGCTTTATATCGTCGAACACTATACTAGTAACGTTTAGTTTCGTTTATGTCTGTTTTTTGCTTTTTTCCTTGTAATAAAAAAAAAAAAGAGCAGCTGATGGTATCCCATCGCAGAATTCTGAACATAAATATAAGATTATAAATCATGGTATGATGATGTAATAAAGAAATTCGAAATACAGACATGTCGGTTCAAGTACTCACGTTCTGCTTCTTCCCGATCCAAGACACTTGCCGTGTCATAAACATTGGAACACGTAATTTAAAAATGTATCTACGTACATAAGATGGTCTTTTTCGAAATTTTCTTTTGTTATCATTTTTATGATATTCTTAAAACCTTATAAGTAGAATATATAACAAATATAAATTAGGATTGCTGATCTAATTTTACTTTAAAAATAAAAGGATGAAATCTATTATGGAGAAACTAGAGAAACTAAAAAAATTCTAAGAAAAGCACGCGGAAACGCCGAAGAAGGAGCCCGGTCATCTCGGAGTCGGTGGTGGTTTATTTATATATATATATTTTTTCTATTTATCCTTAAAATACATATAGGGGGAGTATGCCTCTGCCTGCCTCTGAAAAGTTGGCCTTTTGCACTTTCCTCTGGCCACCGTATGTTTTATTTCACATATTCTGAGAAAGACACCGTGAAGGGCTATATGACTCTTTATCTTATGTTGAAACTTTGAAGAATGACGGGTTAAATATTGCTTTTGAGTCATGTAATGGCTGCCTAGGACAGCTCTTTTTCTCCATAGTCAAGATGCTGATTAGGAACACATGAAATTCGATAGTTGCTGAGTAAAACACGTAAGTTTACTTCTCTTAATTTATATTTAAGTGATGGCTGTAGACTATTCTTTCTCATAGAGGACAAAGGACCAGTTAAATTCTATTTTATAGGTAAAACTGAGTATACAACGACAAGTCTTTTCTGTTAATATTTTTTAATAAATGGTTCTTTTATAAAATGATAATGATAAATAATAATTTATTAATAGATTTTAAGTTAAATAACAAACTCAAGAATTAAAACTTAAAATATTCAACCTCAAAAAATGCATATTGTTGACATTTTGATTAAACATTTTACAAACAAACAAAAGTGGGCCAAAGGAGTTGAAGTTGTGAGGAGTGAATTGGTAAAGAGTGGTTAATTTCTTATCTAATTGTCAGAAATGGCTACCCTATCTTCGTACCAACCTGGGAAGGTTTTCTAGCTCAATTCTTCTCGCATGATCAGTTGGATAAATTGGAGAACTTGCAAGTCATAAGCAAGTTGGCACCAACTTGAGGACCTGAGCTAAGACCAAATTTTGCTTAAAAATGCATGTCACCTTCTTTCAACAGTTATCAAGAAAAAAGTTTAGGAGAATTAAAGGGTAATTGGTTAAGGAAACGACAGAAAAATCAGCTGTGACTTTCACCCAGAAAGAGACAGGTGTGACTCCATGGACATTGAATACGTGTGAGAAAGCAAGTGCAGACGATCATCCTCGAAAATGATAATAAACCATTGAAAAAAAAATCCCAGTGGAGGCACTGAAAAGTGAAAACCGAGTGAGCACTGTGAATACAAAAACTCTTATATAAGTACGAGAGTTATAAAAATTCTCTTTGTTAGTTTGAAACAGTTGTTTTCCTGCTGCTGGTGTTGTTGTTAGGTAGGTTGTGCTGGTGGTGGTGGTGGTCGTCATTTATCTTCTGTTGGTCTGCTTTTAAACCAAGGTCAGATCAGAGATGGCCATCTGCTTTGTCCTATTACGATTGCTGTTTCTGGTTCTCATTCTTCTAGGTTTGTTCTTGCTTTATCCAGATACCCTTTTCATTTACCTGGAAAATGCATAGAAAGATGACATCTTTGTGCGTCAAATCTGTGTCATTAATTGTTTCAAGTATTAAGACGTCCACATACGGTTGTGATTGAGTTCAATTATCTTTCAATGGAAGCATGAAAACAACTGGACTTAAACTTCTGATTCTGAACTTTTGGTTGAGATTTAACAAGACTGTGATTCATTGAAGATCCTGTTAGTGGGTTTTTGAGCATTTTTATTGCATAAAAAGGTGCTGGCCTTTGTTCCATTTCTTGGGTCCAATCTCACAATGTTTTGACCAGAATATATGGATACTTCCTCAATTAGATACGAAAGTCTTCTTCTTTGTTATTAGAATTTGTAAATAAATCTTCTGCATTCGACAAGTTAATCATTTCTGTGCTGTTAGTTTCTCATCTGTTTTGTTTTTCATTTTGTTTTCAGATTCAGCCGTACAAATGAATGGGCTTGGCGCTGGGATTAACTATGGCCAGATCGCCAACAATCTTCCATCACCTTCCCGTGTCGCTTACCTTCTTCAATCCCTCAACATCAGCAGAGTAAAACTTTATGACGCTGATCCAAATGTCCTGCTCGCATTTTCCAATTCCAATGTGGATTTCATTATCGGACTTGGAAATGGGGACCTACAAAACATGAGAGACCCCATTAAAGCTCAGAGTTGGATTCAGCAGCATGTTCAGACGCACCTCCCTCAGACCAAAATCACTTGTATCACCGTAGGAAACGAGATCTTTAGCTCCAATGATACGCAGTTGATGTCTAACCTCCTTCCAGCGATGCAAACAGTTTATAACACTCTAGTAAATCTTGGGCTAGATAAGCAGGTCACTGTCACAACAGCGCATTCTCTAAACATCTTAGGCAATTCCTATCCACCTTCTTCAGGGACCTTCAGGCAAGATCTTGCTGAATATATCCATCCCATATTGGATTTCCACTCCCAAATCAACTCTCCTTTCCTCATTAATGCTTATCCATATTTTGCATATAAGGACAACCCTGGTCCGGTGCCTTTAGACTATGTACTTTTCCAGCCAAACCAAGGCATGACAGATTCTAATACCAATCTGCACTATGACAACATGCTGTATGCTCAAATTGATGCTGTGTACTCTGCGATTAGAGCCATGGGCCATGCAGACATTGAAGTCAGAATTTCGGAAACTGGGTGGCCGTCCAAAGGTGATGCAGATGAAGCAGGAGCTACACCAGAAAATGCTGGCCTATACAATGGTAATCTGTTAAAGAAAATACAGGAAAAACAAGGCACACCAGCAAAACCATCAGTTCCAGTTGACGTATATGTTTTTGCACTTTTTAATGAGGATTTAAAGCCCGGTCCAACTTCAGAAAGGAACTATGGTCTCTTGTATCCTGATGGTACTCCAGTTTACAATATTGGGTTACAGGGTAATCTTCCGGAGTTGGTTTACTCTTCTGCTGCGCGGAGGAAGGTAAGTCGCATTGTTTTTCTCTTCCCGGTACTATTAATATGTTTGGCAAGACCAATTTGATTCAAAATTGAAGCTTTTGCATTTTCCAATAATGTTTCAGGGATTTTCTTTCTTTGCAATGGTTATCTTTGTTGTGGCATACGCGATCTGGGCTTAGAAGCACCTAATTGTGGAACAAGGACAGAGATAAAAATAGCACAAACTAACCCATGTTTGATCACGCAAGAATGCAGAGCTCTTGTAGGTGAGCTACATATTTTGCCTCAATCTTGTACGCATTTCATCTCTATGTTCATCTTTAATTTTTTAGGAAGATCGTATTATGCAATCGTCTTGTCTATGTTATTAGCTTTGAGTCTAGAAATGCCTCCTTTCTTCTTGTTTCCGGTTAGCGTCTGCAAATATAGTTATGACAACATCAGATGATTAGAGTCGGTTGATCCTAGATATTACCGAAGTCCCGCATTTGGCATTCTAGGGGTTTAATGAATCTGAAACTATTTTATTGTTTGAGATTGAAGTTCTGATTCTGCATTTCACTTCCCCGTGTTGCCAAAAAATTTGCAAATAATATGGTTGACATTTTGGAAAATTTGAAGCATTTTTTGGATAGGCCAGACTATAATCATGCTTCTCACCACTTGATGCACGCATGAATCTGGCTGGCTGCTGCATTGAAGTCTTAAATTATGTGCCAGTGGCTACATGAAGTCTTAATTTTGATGTCAAAAGAGTAATGGGTGTCCATCGTGTCCTTATCTCCACTTACAATCATGCGTGTGAATCTTTTCTTTGAATTTAATTCTTGCTATCTTCATCCACACAAAAGTCCATTCTTGCTTCTATCAGGTAAAGAAGCCATTACTTTCCTTCTTCTGGTCAGAAAGCTCTTTAAAAGTTGCTGATTTTTCCCTTGAATACCCCAGGAAAAGGTTGATTCCTCACGACTTTTGTCTTTCAATGTGAGCTCTATATGTAAAGATGGTTTCCTCTTTGTCTGTACCCTTTTATCTCAACCGAAAAGAAAATTGGCAGCATCAACCTTTCTTGGACTGATCCCAATTCCATGTCTATTTCAAAATTCTAGGATCAAATAATCAAACTTTACAATAAAATATCTTAAATGGCCATGGCTGTGGCTATGATTTCATCGCATCAAGCAATCTATCCAAATTGTCGCCTTTGCTGATTTTTTGAGATGTTGGTAGGCAAAAGCAAAGTGGGATTAGCTTCTTTATACAAAATTTGACCCCTCAGCATAGTTTTGGTGGCTGCAGATATAAGAATTTTAAGTTATATTAATTTTCATCGTGTCTTTGTATGGAAATTATGGAACTTCAAGTTATATTAATTTACATCGTGTCTTTGTGTGGAAATTTGTTTTCATATTCGAAATATGCAGTCACGAGTGAGAGCATAAAGTAGGCTAGTGGCTATCAACGTCACAGAGACTGTCTGCATTCATAGTAGATTAGATAATTATTGCATCAGCTGTGGCCCACAGATCGGGGATAAGATTGAAGCCTACACGATTCCACTTGACATCTTGACCATCGCACAAAAGTGACCGCCTTTCTTTTTCTCTATATTTTAGTTCATTTATGGTATTTTAGTTTTCATGTTGAGTTGTACCTGAGTAATGCGTACGGATTATGTTTGATACGTAAAGATCATGCATTGCTGTACTGTCCCAGGGCTTACAATGCTAGTAGTTGACTTTGCATAAGCATAACCAATAAACAAATGGCATCAAATTTATTTTGCAGGAGGGCAAAGGCAGGAGGGGTTCGTTTCTTCACCGGCCGAATGTTCGTAAGCTTCATATGTAGGAGTGTAGAAAGTAAATGAGCAAGCTAAATCTGAAACTAATAATTTTATCGACAGATGGATACTACAGAAGCACATAGGTAATAAGGTCAGACAAAGATTAGAGGGAGCTTTCATTAGATAACCAATTCTTTAGCAGATTAGTAATAAGAAGATGGGGAAGTTTCAGCTAATTAAGTTTTGTTTGATGTTCCTGTCCACATATTTACCGTTTCATAGAAGTTTATTGTCAGTTATACCTGGTATAAAGGTCTTTGGAGTTACTATCGTACTTGGTGTGAAGGGCCTCCATTATTCTCTCTTTCATCTCTCCCATCTAACAAAAAATGATAATTATTTGAGAATCTACTCAAAAATTATGATGCAGAATAGCAAGACTTGAAGCATGCATGCACATTTCCCCTGAACGAATAGCTTTCTAATGGCATCAAAAGCAATCGACTTTGTTCTTTTTCCTGCACAAAGATCAAGTTTTACCAAATATAATTTTCAAGAATTAAAAGTCAAGCCAATCCGTTTGAAAAGTTGGTCACCGTAGTCGGCGCTTCCTTTTGTCCCCTTGAATGCGTTGTTTTTTCAAAGTTTACGTTCAGTTCATTAATTTTAACCAGAAATGCTCGTCACACTCAACCAGCAGAATTCAGAAATTATTTACGCAGGTAGATGCCTACTTCTTGCTGGTTTCAGACCTGAAATACTTCTCAATCTCATAAGAGTTATTTATAATTGAATCATCATATCAAATGGATATTCATCTTAACGAATCACAAGTGAATAAGTACTTTCATCACAATCACAAAGAAAACTACAAAATTGGTCGCCTGCTAAGTATTTAACTGTTACGACAAAATGAAACATGAAACGTCTGCTCTCTTGGAACAAAGATTAAGAGTTTTGTACAAGACTTAGACAAAGATTACACAACTGGCTCAACATACCAAAATAAATTCACATTCCTGGTTCCTCACTGCTCAATATACAGTTTCTACACAAAACAAGTTAATAAAAACATCAACCAAAAACATAGTGAAATTACTAAAAAAGTACAAGATAGGTTTCTGGGGTTCATAACAAAGATTTGCCGAGTTGTCAGGGTCAATCATAAGATACGAGAAATGGGATGACCGTTGACATGAATTCATCATAACCGAATGTAGCTGTGCCAGTATAACGTGAATCCTTTTCCTTAAATTTTTCAGTTAATCCCTGAGATCAGAGTAGTTCAAGTGCACGATAAGAACACAAACCAAAACTAAAGACCTGCTTGAAGGACTGAGATCTAAATTCTATGAACAGATTATAACACCTTCCAAAATTAACATTGAACCCATCAGCAGTTATGCAATATACTGAAAGCTTATTCAGAAACATAATATGTTGTCAAATTCATAATAAAATCATCCAATGACATAAACTGACAGAAGAAAGCAAGGAGTTACTCCTAAAATTTGACGTCTCACCTTCAAAATCATCCCACATCTGAAAATCAACCAAAAAGGCAAAAGATTATTAGATTTAAAGTTCCACAAAACTTATGCATGTGGGAGGTTTTCAGATGAGACACTTACTCAACGAAACTGTCAAAATTGAGCTCAATCTTTTCCCCACTTCCATCATCATACTTGGATATCAGAACCTTAAGAACAGAAGGTGGGATTGCATAACCAAGGCTAAAAAGAGCATCCCTCAGTTCAAATAAATCAATTTTTCCACTCCTATCTCTATCATATCTATCAAATATGCCCTGCAAGTAGAAATTCAGAAGAGATCATTCTGATAACTAAGCCCAAAGATATAAGAATAAGGACTTCTGGAAAATTTTAGATGACGAGAAGTTGAACACAGACATCCATATTCAGTTTTCACCAAACAACAACGAGAGTTCTTCAGGCAGACTATTAGAGATATTGTTTGGACCTTAACAGCCAAATATACATCACAACTTCTTTTTCCAGGTTTTAGTTGAAAAAAATAGAAAATTAAGAGTTTGATGTGGCTTAGTGATGAAGCTATACAGCTACCAAGATGTTCCTTCCTTTAGAAAAGACTATCCAAAATTGAAATTTCTTAAACTTATTTCCTAACACACATTGAATAGAATAATCATATCCCATGACAGCAAGAACACTCGATGTCATACCACAGTAACTTAGCAACGTGATAAGTAAAGATGACATCCCATAAACACTTGATAGAATATTGTTCCTAGATGTGCTTATGATATGGAAAAAGCCCAGAATGGCATAACGTAATATAATCTCTTCAGTTTCCACATTGCTCAAAAGTGGTTCAAAGCTCTGAGGTTCAGAGCTTTTATAAAGATAATATTAACCTAATATTTAAGTTCTTGCTATTTTTAGTTTATTAAGCTTCACTGTTAAACAAGTATAAAATATACTTCGTCCCATAATTCACACTAGCGGGAGCTGGAAATATATACTAAAAGGAAAGGAGATGGAAGTACTCACACGCCATTGACCAAGAAAACTCCATAAAGCAGCAAACTCTTTGGGCCCTGCGTCAAAATAGTTCAGCAAAGACCACCATAAACATTAGTGACAGGAATGAAGTGCCAGAAAGGGAGACGAAACCAAAAGAAAAAACAAATAAAAGCATCAAGCCTCCCTCCTGTTTCAAACTTGAACATGTGAAAGATATGCAAAGAGAAATCATTTTCATTCAGAAGTCTAAACCATCGGCGTGTATAACTGCATTTTACAGGATATAGACTCGAGTTTCGAGATTACTTTTGTCCTTCTACAAATTTGAAAATCAACACAATGAATCAGCAACAAAATATTTTCAATTAAAGATATGTACACAAAGGGGGAAAAAAAAGCTTCTAGTTGAGGACATGTCAAGCTGGTGCAGATCTTGCTAACTCACATGAAAAAGGAAGGATGACTTAGTTCAACCAGAAAATTCAAACGATGCATAAAAATTTAGCAACATGCAATACGAAAGTAGACAATCCCATGCGCAATAACCTTAAGATTGAGCTTGCCATGATCTCAACCAGCAAAATCAGTTCAAGACTTGGAATTTTGGAAATTTGTCACACGGGATGATGTAATAAAGAATCCACAAGTTCACGTATAACCTTCAAATTCTTGTTTAATCACAAACTATACAAATGCAAGTAAGGGGAAAGGCCATCAAAACTCACCGATTCGTAAAGCATCGTAGGGATTCTTGAAGAGAAACATCAATAACCTAATAGTCCTAATGTTAAATCTCTGGTACCCGGAAGACAGAGCTTGTTGCAACTCATTCTCGTCAATAAAACGACTTCCGTCTCTATCGACCATCTGAAAGCTCCTAATCACATCAGGGTTTGTCCCTGGAGGAAAGCCAGAGTACCCATGTGAAGAATCGCCCAGGTCATATCCATAAGCGGCCATATCAGACGGCTGTTGCTGCCCATAGTTGCTCGGCCGAGAAGAACCGTAAGTGTTCTCTGCCTCCAAGGACTCAGGAAGAGATGGTGCAGAGGGTGCATAGGATTGAGACGAGTATGGTCTTGTGTAGGAAGACATAGTAATCAAAGCTTCACAAAGTAAGAAGCAAAGTTTCTCTTTGCAATCGTGGAAAATAAAACAGAGAGTTACTCTAAATAACAAAAGCTTTGACTTCGAGACATGGGAAATTAAAAAGATTGCATCTTGAGGAACTGATTACCGATAGAAATATATGTGACATCGGTTACAAAGCACATTGCGTGCCCGTCAAAGCCTGTATGTCAACTCCGAGTCAGTAAATCTTTATCGCAGTTAACCGCGGACTCATAAACTTAAACCCCTTTTTTTTAACTCACAGATAGCTCGTACAGCATGCAATAGAACACAATTAGTGCTGTTCAGGTCAGAGATTCAGAGGACTCAAGTTCAAAACTACAATGTACCTTTTCATTACAGGAAGCAACGAACTAAGCATCGTTTCCTCTCAACCTTCATGTGTTTCTTTCTAATAGCCACAAATTTTATCCATGACCACGTTTGCTAATAAGGGACAGATCTCTAAGACCTTTATCGGTCACTGCGTCTGACTAATGAAGGACTGATCCTACGACCTTTATCAGTCAATGCCTTTGACTTGTCGGTGACGTGTTTTGACAGTAAATATGAGAACCTACCGGTCAAAGAGAGGTAGATACGTCGATAATGTTATTTGTGTCTCTCCTAAGCTCAAAGCCTCTGAATGTATTCTTCATTCTTACATATGTAATTTTAATATTATTCAATAACTATATGATAATGCTGTCTATAATACTAAAATGTACGTGAAATTACATGTTTTATTGAAGGTTACAATGCCACATGTTAATTTTTGTTCCAATTAAGCTTGTCAATACTTTCAACCATTTTCTCTGCATTTAAAAATTATTATATAAACGAATGCGTGACTTTCATTATTAGGTATTTCTTTGAATAAACTTCTATGAAAGTAAATGATCTCCTATATATTCACATTCATTATGCTTGTCAAAATATTAAAAAATGGGCTCTGCATATAATTATTTATTATATAAAATTAAGAAACTAACATACTAAGAAATATATCTTTTATATTGAATATTTTCAATACATAACGAACTTTGGCATAAGACTTTCAAAAATGTTGATAAAGTCGATTGTGCTAAAGACTCTTTCTGCCATCACGACTACTAAAAATAGACTCAAAATCAATGTAGACATTGGGATAACTAACAAATATCGTGTAATTATTTGCATAATTGGATATTGAGCTCTATTACACTTTTAATAAATTAATCTAGCAAAATATTCACCAATTGGTTTGCAAATATCAACTTCTAATAACAATTGTCTAGCTTTTTTTTATGAAATCCTAATTAACCTACTTTTTATAAATTCCTTTAAATAGAGGATTTACCGAAGAGAAAATACACCCATGATAAAATTAAATATTGGTAACTGCTTTTCCATATTTCTTATCCAACATTGGCATAAGAGCATGATTTTAACTGCAGTTTGATAAATATGAGTTTTATCCATTTATTTGAAAATAAACTTTATTGATTAGTTTCAAACTAAAATGTTGATCTTAATTTTGGTTGATAACATGAAATTTTTGGTCCAAGAACTGTTAATGATTATAGTGATTATTTTCTTATGTTTTCATTTTTTTATAAATAGTAATTGAAACAAATCAATTTCAAAGGACATAATGAGGAAATAAGTAACAAATAAGTTATCTGCAAGGAGTTTACACTGGTTAAATCATTTTTATCTTGCCACGTGAATGGAAAATTTGAAGATGCGACCATATTTCATGTTTAAACACAAAAGAAGAAACATATTATAGATTAAACATTATGAAGCTAATAACTTATATGAACTTCAATAATTCATTTAAGACCTAATTGACTAAATTCTCCATTTGATTCATCAAATTTATAAATTTAGTTGGAGAGTATTAGTCATTTTTTATTTGATGTGTACTACATTTTTTAAATATTACTTACATACTATTAGTTATTTGTAGCAACCATTGTTATAATTGTTAATACATAGGTAGTATTTGTTCACAAATTTGCATTGTTATTTCACTTCTTTTTATATGTATATTTTGTGTGTGTGTGTGTGTGTGTGTGTAAACAAATATGTCTAAATAAAATGATTAATTGCTAATTAATTAGTCTATGGATGATGATTGGAAATATTATGAACTTTTGATTTTATAGATAATTAAAGTTTCTATTTAGAAGGTTTTATTAGATTAATTGAAATTGACAATAATCACATGATAAATGTATCATTATGGAAACCATGTGTTTAAGGGAAATGACTATTGTATCCTATAATTTTATCGTAGAATTTAATAGAGGTGAAATTTTAAATGACAATTTAGAAATTTAGAGTACGGAAATCCAACATGTATTGGGAAAGCAAAAGACTCTTGTCTTACACATGAAATCATGAGAGTTTCTAAGAAAGACATTATGGCTCAATATAAGAAAACTACGAGGCATATGACTTATGTTAAAAGGAACACTTCCAAGCTTGCATAACATAGATAATAATGTTATGCGAGAGGTCAAGAGGTATAACCATGCTGAAGACATATAGTCCACATTAGTAGTATGTTATAGTAGCACCTAATGCCATTTATTATTAAGTTTGAGATGTCTCTGTGTGTGTGTGTGTGTGTGTGTGTGTGAGAATAATTAAATAAACAACAATGAAAGATGAGGTCAAAGCATTTAATACTAAGGCATTTGAAGCTAATGTCAAACAATGTTAGTGAATTAAGGGTTATTGGTTATACCTTGTTAGATATGCAGCAAGTGAAAGTGACGACATGATCTTTGCCTCTAAGTTAAGAGCATATGAAAATGCACTTAACCTATAATAAGAATGTTAAGTTGGTGAAGAAAGCTACAAGGCATCTATTGTTACACTATAAATATCTTGAGGCTTCTGAGCCATATAATAAGGCATATATGGCTAAGTCATGCTCACAAAGAGTTAAAAATAAGACGAGGAAGTGTTATAGTAAGTCTAAGTGAAAAATAGAAAGAAAGCATTCCACAATTCTTAGGATCCCATGAAAGGCTGAGACTAGTTAAAATAGGAGAGAAAAAGGAAAGACTTCTATGAAGAAAACATATGATAAGGTGAAAATATATACAACTTACTCTGGCATTGATGTCCATAGAGTAGAAATCTACAAGTTAGTCATGAATAGTGATCAAGCCTTTACTTACATAATACAATTTCTTATTCCATGATTTAATAGCATTTTGTTTCTGTCATACTTTTAGTTATCCTTAGATTCCATTCTAATTTCTACAGCAGTGGAAAGAATAATGTTCCTTCGAGTTATAATAGTCATTGTTTTATATTGACGGTTTTATGGTATTAGATGTTTATTAAATAAACAAAATTAGTTTTGTTTAATAATATCATCTAGTTTTTATAATATCTATGCTAATTTGTGGCATGTTAGACTTAGTAATACGAGATAAAATCAAATAAATCAGTTAGTCAAATAAGGCCTTATAGAAGACCCATATAAAGTAAAATTTGTCTATTTTTAAACATTTTCTATTTAAAAAAATGACACGAAAACTATTTAGTATGGGATAAAAAGATGCTAAACTATTACAATTAATTCATTAAAAGGTATTCTAAATATTCTAAGGGAAGAATAGTATCTTTAAAAGATATTCTAAATATTCCAAATGATACACGTTCAAAGGTGAATAACGTAATAAATGGATAATGGAATTTGCGTTATATGAAATCACATTCTTAAGAATAATTTTTCAAATCAAGAAAGGAAAGTTCAAAGCTTTTCTCTACATGAGATAATAAACCTTAATGATCTAGTGAGACGAGATCAATTAGGTGGAACTCATCCAGGTGGGAGCAATTTATGAGATAATGAATTAGTTTATGATAAATGGAAATTGTAGCTTAGTGAGAGTTCTTTACCACTACCTAATTTGAATGTGAGAAATATGAAAGTGGAGACATGCATTTCTCAAAACTTTTAATTAAGCCTACATTATGAAAGGATTACTCCCTATATGGTTTTTTTATGTTGAAGGAAAAAAAACTTAATTGTGGTTCCACAAAAAAAAAAAAGCTTAAAAATGTGATAAGGGCTATATCTAGCCTTATTAAGGAATAAATGAGTTATAATGATAGAAAAGGATGAAATCTAACTAGCACAAATTGAAGGTAATTTTGAAAAGTACAAATCACATCTAGTGATAAAAGATATACATAATGTAAGAGATTGATTATGAGAAGGAATTCTCCACTATTATAAAGTTACACTAGTTTGACTAATTGTAAGCTTTAGTAGCTAGAATAGATCTTGATATACATTAGATAGATGTAAAGATTACGCTTTTATACAAAGAACTGCATGAAGAAATCTATATTAACAACCTTTAGATTTCATTAAAAAGGGCCAAGAGTATTAAATATTTAGATTGATAAAGTCAGGGTCGTTCGTAACGTTTTATAGGCCCTAAGCAAAGTTAAAAAAAAACCTAATAAATTGATAATATACAAACATGTAAACTTTAAAATTATATTTTTATTTATTAAAATTTAATATTCATACACAAGTGAGTCAATTTATAAGTCCAAATACTCAACAAAATATTAAGTGATCATAACATCAGCTAATAATATCTTACAAATTTTAGTAACAATAAAATCACTAAAAATAGTAAAAGTAACAACAAAATAGCAATAGCAACAATCTAACAACAATATTAGATTTTAAAATACTAAGAGAATTGCACTAACAAACACATAAATGATCATGATTTATGAAAAAAATTTCATGCATTTCGAGATGCAAAATCATTAATAATATTATCAAGATCAATATTATCCAACATATTCTTCTCAATGCATAAAATAGCTAAACCATTAAACTTTTGTTGTGACATTAATGACCTCAAGTAGGTTTTTAATAATTTTAACTTTGAAAAACTTCTCTCAGCTGATGCTACAGTCATAGGTGTAGTCAATAAAATTTAATAAGCAATTGAAACATTTGGATAACAATCTGCAGCTTTAACAAATTTTAAAATTTTAATTGATGACATTAACTCATTTGGCAAAGTCATTTGTAACGCTTTTAATTCAGAAAAAGATCATCTAAATTTACATCTGACACATTATCATAAGAAAAAGTTGTTGTGAAATTAGTGCAACATTCTCTTAATTGTTTATCATCTAACGACCTCAACTTCTTTGAATCAAACAAGAGTCCAAAAATATTTTCAAAAGACTTAAATGCATTCAATAATTCATTGAAAAATCTCAATCTAGATGTGTCATCTACCTTCTAGAACTCTAAAATGTACTCCTCTATTTTTATTTTTTTATTTGACATATTCACACATCGTACTAACAAAATCATTTGTTCTTGATGACTCAAATATGGGTTACAAACAAGAATAATAGAAAAGTGTTTCGCCTCTTTAATGATCCTTATGATAGAACTTCTAACACTATGGGCCAACAAAGATATCGACTCATTTTGAATTTTGTGACCAAGATAATAATGATGAATTTCATGATTTTGAATACGTCTAACATGATCTTGCATTATTATGTCAAAAACCAATAATCATCTTAACCAATCCTAAAAATTTACCATTACTATCTTGATAAAGTTTCTCATTGGATCCTCGTATATTTAGCAAGATATTTCACAACAAATCTATTCTTATTAAAACTTGTCTCCAACGTTCTTTCTCTTTTATAATTTCTTATTGTAAATGTTTATCAAATGTTCGATTTTTGCTTAATCTTACTCTTAATTCATTCCAAGTTCTCATATTAGTCATATACTCAATGCAATTCTCAAGTTCTTTGAGTCTCTCACTAAGATGCTTCCGATTTCTAAATCCATCATTTGCGAATGCACTTTGTTTGCTATTAGATTTGAACAACTTACAACAAAAATAATATACTTTATCTATAAGAATAAACCAATAATTTTCTATTGCTAATCTCTCCATTACTTAAATTTCTATAATAACAAGAATATGAAAAATGTCGAGAGGTATTGTCTAAAGGAAACACAAGATTAAATTCTCTTACAGACCCTTTTTCAACTAAAATGTCCCTTGCTTTATTATCAAGATTATCCCAAATTATAGGATCATAAATATCCAATATAGGACTTACTTACTCATCTGCTTTTAAATTTTCTAAAGTGCATGCATTTGATACATGGTCATGCTCATTCAAATTTCTAATATCTTTATGAGTATGAATCTCATCACTTAAATTTGTTTATGTTGTTCAGAACTACCTTTACCTAATTCCTAGTGATTTTTACTAGAGGAGCCTACTCTTTTAATAAATTTATTAATTGCATCATTTTGGGATTTTATTAACTGTTCCACTTGTTTTCTTTTTTTTTTTTCCTTTTTTTCACTTCCAGACAAATTCTTTTTGGGCAACATAATATAAATCAATTATAACATAATTGGACTAGAAAAAGAACAAAAGTACATATATGGAACTGTAAGAAGTATGCAGGAATAACAGAGCACCAATAGCTTGACAATATATCGCAAAGACATATCAGTTGTATTATATCTGTGACAAAGGAAAAAAATAAAGAGCAAATTTTAATGATAGATAAACATCAATTTCTAAAAAATACAAGAAACTAACATACTTAGGAGTAAATTCTATTATAATTTATTAATTATTCTAAGTTTGCCAAGCCAAATATTATCCTATTCTACATGTTGTGGAAATGATTGAATATTGTTTTGTCAGGAAACTAGATAAAGGTTTAAATTATTAACAATTTTTATTAAATTTTAAGTAATAAATTTTTTATGTTAATTAACATATGGTAAATGTAGTATATCATATCAACTATTTACGATATCATTTAATTATCAAATAAATTTTATTAAATTTTAAGTAATAAAAATTTGCTTTTATGGGAATTAACATAATAGTAAATATAGTATTATCAAATATTTATGGTATTATCTAATTTTCAACTATAAAATAATAGTAAATGTAGTGTTACGATATTATTATTTATTCATACATTAATTTATCAAATACTAAAATTTGACTTTAGTTATATTATTGTTAAACTTATGCGAACCTCTATAGGAACACAAATCTAACAATTATTATGATAATTGTGGCAAAGTATAATGAAAATTACAATTACAAAAACTAAATTATTTTTTATTTTTTATTATTTTTATAAATAATAAGTAATCTAAAAATAAAAAGGAGAAACACAAATAAACACAATATTATTTAATATTGATGTTCTAATTTAAAATGTTAATACAGTATCCAAGTGAATGATAAATTACAAATTAATTACAATATATTCAAATATTTAGTAAGCTAAAAATACATTAGAAAATTTTTAAAAACTTTACCTTTAAATTATCACTTATAACTCAAATGTCAAAACTGAGAAAATTATTTGCTGTAAATTTTGAGTTTAAGTATCTTATATTCATATGTTGATGGACATAAAAAAAGTAGAGTTTAAGATGCTTCAAATGAATTTATAAGCAAAAGAAGCTAAAAAGTTAACGTAGTTTGGAATCTAAAAGATTACTTAGTATTATGAAAATGAACTTCACTCAAAATTGTTTCATTCCTTCTCTGCAGCCATTAATTAGCAATCAATGTTCTTCATCAATTAAAAGAGAGTTAATGTTACTTTGGAAGCTGAAAAGATAAATTTGGAAGATGAAAACATTACATAATTGTCATGATCTTCACCAAAATTGTTTCATACTTTCTTAGCAATCGTTAATTAGCATTTAATGTTATTCATCTACTAAAAAAATGTTGGAAGGTTAGAATGAGCCCCTATTAAGTGGGGCCTTGGGCAAGTGCCTTAGCTGCCCCTATCTAAGGTCGGGACTGGCTAAAGTCAATTTATAGCCTAAAGTAGTCTTGAAATCGGTGGTGTAATAAGTTTCATGTTACAATTATATTATATGAAATAAAGATCACTAAGTATATGTTAAAAAAATCTAGCGATAAATTTCTAATTTTATAGTTATTTTTGGATGATGTTTTGATAATCAGTGACAATAATTAGTTTGTTAAGAAAATAAGTAAATTGGTTATCTTATAAAATATTATGATCTTGTGATCTAACTCTTTACTTATTCTTGATTGGTAATTATTAATCAAAGCATACTATAAATGTTTAGTGATACCAACATGCACTAAAACCCAATCACCATATAACTATCAAAGATAATATTTAACTACAATAAGTTTGGACCTCAAATCGAAAACAATAATAATTATCATGGTGTTACCAATCGCGTTCCGATAATTGTCAAATTTTTTCTGCTTCTTGTTTGTCTTTATTTGAATCACTTTACTAGACAATTATTTCTACTTATATCCATTCTTTGATAACCATTAACCCATCCTTCGTAACCAGATACACCATTTGTTTTAAATTATGCATATGAAAGAACCTTTCAACCATTAAACAAGCTCTCAGCCCATAGCATGCTCTTAACTTTGTTGAACATAACATAATTTATGTTATAATTATCTTTGTTGAACATAACATAATTTATGTTATAATTCTCCAAAGTTATTATTGGCAACTTACCATTAATGTTTCAATCCATCAAATATTCCAATAATGTACTTGTTAGCCTTTCATTTATGTAAGGTGTTGAAATATAAAGGCCTACGAAGTAAACTGCATTTTATCATTTCCTAAAAGTTTTAAGTAAACTCTTATCTTATCTATGGTATTATATCAAACTTTTAACATTTTCAAAACACTATTATTAATAATTTAAACTATAATAAATCTAAGTTTTTATCAGTTACTAGTATTTGGATCGTCAATTTAACTTATGTACTGTCATAACTAGACAATTTGAAACTATCAAACGCAGATATGATCTTAATTTTTTTAAGACATTAGTAAAAGGTGAGATTTTCACAATAACATTTTAAAGGTCTAAATAAGTCATTGTCATTTGTCTCTACTATCACTTTTGTACCCTATTCAGAATACAATGGTACTATTTTAGTAACATTAGGAAGCAAAATGGTATCATAGATAACGACAAGAGTTTACGAAGACATTTTGTGAAGCGATAAGGTGCAAATCATGCCTTCGACCAAACAAAATTGGACCTACCATTTAGAAACAAAATCAAAGATCAAATATAACCAAATCGAAGAGTAAATGTTAGAAGATTACATTAAGAAATATTATACAAAATCCAATTGTTATTAATGTCATGAGATTTCACAAATATATAACCCTTCTTTTGATTTTCATATGTCCACATACCTAATATAATCACAACTTGCATGTCATTAGTCTCTAACATCTTTAATGTCAAACTCTTCTATGCATATTAAATCTTAAAGATTAGGTATTTTCAAATTCAAGTGGCATAATAAACATCCTAAAGTCTATATGATCTATAACTAAGAGTAAATATTCATGCCTTATGATGGCCTTAGCAACAAAATACTTGAATTTTTCATGATCATAAAATGTGACAATCATGTCATATTTATCTTTCAATAGAATATATATTAAAAAAATTTTGACCTCCTAATACCATTCTTCTTTAATTGTATGCATCAGCGTGCCTTTCAAATATGAGTTTCCACCTTTTAAACCTTTAACAAACAACTTATGATAGTACTAACACTTCTCCTTATCAGTTCCCTCTCTTGTTTTAGGTTTTATGAAGTGATTCCAAACTTCCTATCTTGGTAGAGTTGTTGACTTCTTATATTTTAATTTTTTTTCTTCACTTATTATATGATCATGCATTGAATTGATAACTTTCCATTGTGTTACTGTATGAAGAGTTAACTTCATCTATACAAATCAATTATAGATAATAAAATGATTATATATGTCCAAAATATTGGAAGCATGATATTAAGAATCAAAGTTTCAATTTTTTTCTCTTAATCCTTATTAACACACTAGTTATGTAAGTACAATAAATATTCACCGTACAATATAAAAATTGTTATACATATAAAGTCTGAAAAGCTTTGTGATAGTAGGAATAAACAAAATTATCACATTAGAGTTCTGTTTACCAATATAGTAAGCAATGATCAACTTTTTAAAATTTGTTTCAAGTCAAATATATGAAATGATATGGCTAAGAATATAACATTATAATAAAATCTACCATCAACTTGGTAAAGAATATATTGTATTAAGATACGAGGAATTTAACATCGATCTGTATGGGAGTTCTATTCTATAGGATCCATATAAGCCAAAACTATTAATCAACCATATAAAAGAAGTATATTAATCAATACTGGCCATATTATGATCTCTCCACACATAAAATGACGAAAAATACATACACTCGATAGATCCTAATAAGACACACAAATTTTAATGGTAAGCTGATTACTTGCAGAATGACTATGACTCAATTACATTTAAAAATAGGTTGCTTTTTAGCTAGCCAAAGCACTAATTGTGTCGTGAAGTTGGTGCATACAAAGTGCTTTTTGAGAGAGTATACTGATGGTGACCCTTTATAGTGTCACTCTACGTTCTAGTATGTGCGTTATCAATGTTGAAATTGTTGATGACTAAACTTAATTTGTCTTGAAATTCGTAATAGTGCAGTGGACAGATTTTGAGGCTGTTTCAAATGAGAAGTTGAAGGGGCAAACATTATCTGTTTTTGGTGTATGACTATGCATTTAAGGTGCTTTTGAGTCTAGTTTCTGATGGTTCAAGTCTCAAGTCGTTTGGAGTTCCCTATAAGAAGTTATAACCAGTTTATTCAAAAGACTTCAGAATTAATAGTGCTATTTAGAATTCTATTTTTGCATTTATTCTTGTACGAATTTCTAGGAGTCTAGCTTGATGTTTAAGGCTATAAATAGAGATGTATGCTGTCGTAAGAGAAGGAAGAAAGTGAGAAACAAAAGTTTTAATACATAAATTATCTGATTATCTCTTTCATATCTCCTTAATTTAGATAATCGCCATTTTTATTTTTATCAAAGTGGTATCAGAGCCATGTCAATTACCAGCATAGCGAGCGGCCAAATGTTAGTCCCACGTCTTACTAAAAACAACTATGAAAATTGGAGCATCCAAATGAAGGCGTTGCTTGGCTCACAAGATGCATGGGAAGTAGTTAAGAGCGGGTACACCAAGCCGGAAAATATAAACAGGTTTTTGGCAACCCAACTAAAGGCGTTGAAAAAGAGTCACAAGCAAGACAAAATCGCACTCTACATCATGTATCAATCGGTTGATGAAGCTAGTTTTGAAAAAATAATTGACGCTACTACATCGAAAGCTGCATGGGAGACTTTGGAGAAGGCATACAAAGGTGCCAAGCATGTGAAGCAAGTTCAGCTACAAACTCTTCGCAACGAACTTGAGTCGATGAAAATGAAGAAAATCAAAGGTGTATCCAAGTACATAACAAGGGTGCAAACTGTTGTCAACTAATTGAAAGAAATGGAGAAACTCTAACCGATGTGAGAGTGGTGGAGAAAATACTACGAACATTGACAAATGATTTCGAGAATGTTGTGTGTGCGATTGAAGAATCCAAAAATGGAAGAAATGACCATCGACGATCTCGCAAGTTCTCTTGAGGCTCATGAACAAAGAAAAAAAGAAGAAGAAGTAAGAATTGTTAGAAGAAGCATTGCAAGCGAAGGCTATGCTTAAGGAGGGAAAAACGAGCCATGGTGTTCAAGGTAGAAGACGTGATTGAGGTCGCAGAAGCAATAGAGGTCGAGGTCGCGGTAGAAGCAACGGTCATGGACAAAATGAAAATGAAGAAAAAGGCAACAACAACAATGTGCGTGGTAGAGGACACGATCGAGGCAGAGGCAGTCGATCAAATAAGTACAATATTGATTGTTACAAATGTGGTAAATATGGTCATTATGCAAGAGAGTGCTATTCCGAGAAAAAGGTGGATGAGAATGTGAATTTCGTAGAAAAGGAGGAGACCGAGAATAATGATGTGGTGTTATTAGCGAATAAGGAGAATGGTCCCGAAAATGAGAAAGTGTGGTATCTCGATACGGGTGTGAGCAACCACATGTGCGGGCACAAGCATTTGTTTACCAAATTGGAAGAGATAGAAAATGGCCATGTATCATTTGGTGATGCTTCTAAGGTGAAAGTAAAAGGCCAAGGTAACATTTTGATTCAATTGAGAGATGGTGCACAAAAGTTTATTTCAAATGTTTATTATGTGCCGGACATGAACATCAATATTTTGAGTTTGGGACAATTGTTGAAAAAAGGTTATTCAGTTTTCATGGAAAATCGATCCCTTCATTTGAGAGACCAAAACAATAAGTTGCTAACCCAAGTTAAAATGGAGAAAAATCAAATGTTTAAGTTGATTTTGGATAATATTCAAGCAAAGTGTTTGAAGGCTTAAGTAGAAGATAAAACTTGGTCGTGGCATTTAAGATTTGGGCAAATGAATTTTGGAGGATTAAAAGAAATGGCTGCCAAGAATATGGTGTATGGTTTGCCATCAATTGATTCTCTCGACAAGTTTTGTGAAGGGTGTGTGATTGGCAAACATCCAAGGCAAAAGTGGCGGAATATCGAGCAAAGAAGCCTCTCAAATTGGTGCATACCGACATTTGTGGATTGATCAAGCCAAGATCAATTGGTAAAAACAGGTATTTCATAACTTTTATCGATGATTTTTCTCGAAAAACTTGAGTTTATTTCTTAAAAGAAAAGTCAAAGGCTTTTGGAATTTTTAAGAAGTTTAAAGTTTTTGTCGAGAAACAAAGTGGTCCTTATATCAAGGTTTTGAGATTGGATCTAGGCGGCGAATTTACTTCATCCTTTTTTAATTCTTTTTATGAAGAACATGGTATTTGGCGTCATTTGACAGCGCCATACTCATCTTAAAAAAATGAAGTGACGGAGCGAAAAAATCGGACTATTCTCGACATGGTCAGGAGTATGCTCGATAGCAAGAATATGTTAAAAGAATTTTTGGCGGAAGCAGTGGATTGTGTCGTTTATTTGCTAAATCGATGCAAGACATCGAGTTTGGAGAATAATACACCCAAGAGGTTTGGAGCGGCATAAAACCGACAGTGTCGCATCTAAAAATATTCGGTAGTGCAGCATATGCGCATATACCAGATCAAAGGCGTGTGAAGTTGGATGATAAAAGTTTGAAATTGAACTTTATTGGATATGATGAGAGGTCTAAAGCATATAAGGTTTTTGATCCTATTAACAAAAAGATGTATATTAGCCATGATGTGCAGGTAAATGAAGAAGCCATGTGGGATTGGAATGCAATGGTAGAAACTTTTCACGCGATGCACATACCAATGAACATGCCAAAGTTGACATCCAACAACAATGAAGAGGCACCAACAATCACAACAAACGAAGTAACTTCATCGAATGACGAGCAAAGAACACCAAAAACAAGGAGTATACGTGATTTGTATGAGGCAACAAGAGAGTTACACTTGGTATGTCATTTGGCACAAGGCGAAAATATTTCTTTTGAAGAGGCGGTTAGAGATGACAAGTAGCGAGCCGCAATGGATGATGAAATGCGAGCAATCGAGAAAAATAATACATTGGAGCTAACTTCTCTTCCTAAGATCACAAGGCGATAGGTGTCAAATGGGTGTGCAAGAAGAAAATGAATCCTTAAGGCAAAATCGAGAAATACAAAGCAAGATTGGTGACAAAAGGCTACAAGCAACAAGCCGGCATCGATTAAGAGGAGGTGTTTACACCGGTGGCTCTAATGGAGACTATTCGACTTTTGATTTCTCTTACGGCTCAATCAAAGTGGCGCATTTATCAAATGAATGTGAAGTCGGCATTTCTTAATGGTGTCTTAAAGGAAGAAGTGTATATTGAGCAACCACCCGGGTATGTGAAAGAAGGTGATGAAGGTAAAGTTTTAAAATTAAAGAAGGCGTTGTATGGTTTGAAGCAAACTCCGAGCTTGGAATACCCAAATTGATCAATATTTCAAGTCGCACGGTTTTGTGCAATGCCCGTATGAACACGCTTTGTATGTGAAGGTGAAAAATGGTGACATATTGGTGGTAGCTTTGTATGTTGATGATTTAATATCTGCGGGTAGTAATTGCAAAATGGTTGATGAGTTTAAGAAAGCCATAATGGGAGAATTTGAAATGACGGGTTTAGGGCCAATGTCCTATTTTATTGGTCTTGAGATAAAGCAAAGAGATGAAGGCATTTTTATTTCACAAGAGGCATATGCTAAGGAAATATTTAAAAAAATTCAAGATGGAGGATTACAAACCGGTTAACACACCAGTTGATTGTGGTGTTAAGTTGTCTTGGCATGACAAAGGAAAGGTGATCGATGCAACATTATATAAGAACCTAGTTGGTAGTTTGAGGTACTTGACATGCACTAGGCCGGACATTTTGTATGCGGTCAGCTTGGTAAGCCGATACATGAAGGAGCCAAGAGCAACACATTGGAAGACAATCAAATGGATTCTCCATTACGTTCGAGGTACTCTATCCCTTGGTTTGTTTTATAGTTCATCCACTAACAAGTTTGCAATTTTTGGCTATTCCGATAGTGATTGGGGTGGAGACGTAAATGATAGAAAGAGCACCTCGGGATTTGCATTTTACATGGAGAGTACAGCTTTCACATGGTTTTCAAAGAAGCAACCAATTGTGACACTTTCGACGTGTGAGGCGGAATATGTTGCTGCAGTGGCATGTGTGTGCCACGCGGTTTGGTTAAGAAGGCTACTCAAAGAGATTAATTTCAATCAAAATGAGGCAATGCCAATTTATTTGCATAGCAAGTTGGCAATCGAGTTGGCGAAAAATCCGATGCAACATGAAAAGAGCAAGCATATTGATGTGCGATTTCATTTTATTAGGGAGCAGGTGAAGGAGAAGAATATTGAGCTAATTCATGTTAAAAGTGAAGATCAAGTCGCTGACATATTTACAAAACCGTTGCCAATCAAGTTGTTCGAAAAGGTCAAGAATCTTCTCGGCATTAAGGACAAAAGAGAATTAAGTTTAAGGAGGGGTGTTGATGACTAAACTTAATTTGACTTGAAATTCGTAACAGTGCAATAGACAGATTTTGAGGCTGATTTAAATAAGAAGTTGAAGGGGCAAACGTTATATGTTTTTGGTGTATGACCTATGCATTTGGGGTGCTTTCGAGTCTAGTTTCTGATGGTTCAAGTCTCAGGTCGTTTGGAGTTCCCTATAAGAAGTTATAGCCAGTTTATTGAAAAAGATGTCAGAATTAAGAGTGTTGTTTAGAATTCGGTTTTTGCATTTATTCTTGTACAAATTTCTCCCTATAAGAAGTTGTAGCCAGTTTATTTAAAAGACGTCAAAATTAAGAGTACTATTTAGAATTCTGTTTTTTGCATTTATTCTTGTACGAATTTTTAGGAGTTTAGCTTGATGTTTAAGGCTACAAATAGAGATGTATGCCGTCAGTAAGAGAAGGAAGAAAGTGAGAAACAAAAGTTTTAATACAAAAATTATCTAATTATCTCTTTTATATCTTCTTATTCTAGATAATCGCCATTTTTATTTTTATCATAAATAAGTTTATTCCATTCTTAGATCCAAATGCAGTCATACCTTTTGATCTTCATTCTTAACACTTTCGAAACTGAACATCTTGAAATGATTATACTCTCCAATCTATATATAAAAAAATAGAGATTGGGACATTTACTCCTATTTTAAAAAACTAAATGCTATTTTCATATTTCTTAACATTCATTTATGGATAAATCAGATGAGACCAAAATCTTTTACTAACTAAACAACCAATGCACATTTAAGAACACACCTAATAAACTGTTTTTTTAAAGAAAAATAGATGATGGCTAGACTACCTAGAGAACAAAGATAGAGAGAATGGGGAGACAAACAACAATGGCAGTGGCAATGACAGCGAAAATAACAATAATAGCTAAGAGGAGCTTCTTCGTAGGTAGGGACTAAGGATTTATGTTTTCCGCGACCCATTTGCTACTTTGTAATTATAGGATTATAGGCTTAACCTAATTCATAAAAACAGCTTTTTTATAAAAATATAAAAGAAAGATTGTATATATTATTACCCTCTCTAAATTCCTATAAAGCGGAGAATTTTAAGTACTAGATACGTTAAGTTTGGCTTTTCAAAGACAATAAAGAGGATTAGAAGAACTAACCGTAGAATTATTAATTCATTTTGTTTCACTCGTTTTATAAAATAATGTTAATTCAATACAATTTAACTTTTATAAAATTGATCTTGATCTAGTTAAAATAAATTTTATTTATTGGCTTTAAATTAGCTTTAAACTATGTCAAATCCAAACTATTTTAGTTTGTTTAATGAAAATTAAAATGAAAAAAAAAAAAGAGAAATAAGATTTTTTTTTCCCTTTAGCATAATGCCTCTAAGGCTCACACAGTGAGTTATTAGCTTAAAAATAAAACCTGTCTCTGATGAGTGTGTCCTTGTGCTTAAATTGTAAAGGTTTTCGTATGTTAATGGGCTCTTAAAGCAGATTAGTGCGATGTATTTCTCTCGTTTAAATAAACAAAATTTCTCGTAAAAAAGATAGATAAAGCAATTCAGGTGAGGTTCAGTGTTTATTCACCGTCTCAATGGGATCTTAACGTACATCAGTGTTTACTCCCACGATACCCTCTACCGTGTTTCCTACATTATGAATGCCTTCCTTCTTAACTGTTAACATATTTTTCATGGTCCTGGAGAATAGAAAGGCATAATAAAGAAGACATAGTTGGACAAGTTCAAGTACCAGCGATAAGGGGTCATGAAACCTGGCTTAAGGAGTGGGTTCATAATTCCTCTTCTGAGAATTTTTTAGTCTCTGGTGTGGTCACTTGTAACTCATGATTTTCAGTTTCAATATGAAAATCCTAAAAACTCCGCCAGAATTCAAGTCCTTTTTCTCGATGATCACCATTTTCACTTTTCCACTTGAGTTCTCTTCCATTAAATTGTATTGTCCAACAATGTAAACACTCTTTTTACTTGATAATGAGTGTTACTTTCAGGAGTAAGAGAATAAAAATTCTAATTGCAAGTTCTTAACTGGTACAAATTTATGTATAATTTCTCTCAATTGTATACATGTTTTACGAAACAATAAAACAGGTATTAGTAAAGTTCTACATTATTGAGACATATATTTTGACATATCCTATAAAAATATATCGTTTCAAATAGAAAATGTGAAATTAAAATTATCAGAAGAGCCTATGGTAATTTTCTTTCTCTATTCCTCCTTTCAAACACCAAACAAAATTTTATCATCTCTATTGAGCATGAAACTGTAAGATAGTTCAGCCGTTCTTGCAAAACACAAGGACGAAAACGTTATACTGGTTGATAAGCGTCAGTAGCTTTAGGCT
>JAOSBN010000008.1:7646283-7663374 GCA_027563595.1 Erythroxylum suave | reverse complement strand
CTAAGTATATCATTAGTAATTATATCATTATGTCAAAATAAATAATAGTAATAGGTTGGTTTGTTTTAATAATAAATATAAAATTAAAGTAAAGCCATGTTCGTGAAAAGCGGCTCATTCAAATTCGGCTAATTATGTGGCTTCGGCTTTAAAACACGGGCGCTTGTGTGGGTCCCGCAGCATCTGTCAAAAATAGAACGAAAACGGTGACGTTTTGATATTGGACAGAGTAGGATAGGTTAATATTGGACAGACGATCCAGACTCATGTTTTGCTACCCTATTTCTTTATAGGACATGCACAACTTGGAAAATAAGTCTTTTGCGAGTCAATATAGGTTTAAGTATAGGATGAGACATTTGATCCAAATAATTAGAATCGTAAGCCCTTTAATATAAAACAATTGATCCAAATAATAAACCAAATACCTAAAGATAGAACCTCCTTTTTTTATTATGTGATATGGCCAACTTTAGCTTTCAAAGAGAGCTTACAAATAGGTTATTATATTACGTAATTGATTCATCATGTAACAATTTTATTACCATTATTACTTTCACTAATAACAATAATACTATTAACATTCACCTTTTTGTTTTCTAAATATGAAGAGCCCAACATAATTGCTTAAAAACACTCACGGTTCATGAAGTACTCAAAGTTTAGTCATTGATTTAGAGATTCCATAATTATAACGGTGAAATGCAAAAATGCACTAACTAAAATAAGAAAAATGGTTGCAAAAATGCTAAAAAATTTATGATGACGCAAAAATAAAAAAATCTAGTGGAATAAGAACATTATATATGTTGATATATGTCCAGGTAAGATAGACCAATGAAATTTGCCAAAGGAAACAATACATTGTATGTGCACATCATACAATATGCTGTTATACTGAAATTGTAATTGTTTAAATGAAAATTTGTTGCAAAGTTGCATTGCTAAGTTATAATATGTGTTCTAATGGTGTTTTCTTCATTGCTATATAATTTTATTCACTAACAGTTGGTTGTGTTTCTATAAGTGGTAAAATAATTGGTTCACCTTGAAAAGTAAGAAGTTTTGAGCATTTAAAAATAATGTGCTTAAACCTAAAATTGATGACATCCTTAAGACTACATTGTTGTGAAAAAATAGTGGCGGTTTTTTTTTTGGTAATATTGTTGATTTTTTTTGGTGTGGAAACATTTTTTATACAAATATTCTCATGTTTCTTTTATTGATTGTTTTAGATAGATGAGTATAATTATTTAATGGAGACTTTTAATATGGTACATGACAATGTATCAACTGAGAGTTCTAGTATGATAACTCGTAATGTACTAAGTGAAAAAAACAATTTAGATTGAAGGATCGTTTATTGAGTTTAAGAAGTAATGTTTAGAATTAGGCATAGCAACCTTAAAAATATACGACTCAAGCCTAACTCAAAGCTCAAGCGAGCTCATATGGTATATCTCAAGTCAGAGTGATAACTCAAAATAACATCATTTTAAGTAAAATTTTTAATATAACATCATTCTGGTCTTGAATTTTTTTAAACTTGAGACCAAATGACACTATTTTGGGTAAAATTATCCAAAACAGTGTTGTGGTCATATTGTTCGAGTTTTTCAAGTCAAGACTCGGTTTAACCTCTTAGGCTTGAGCATGACCCAAAGCCTGAGCAATTAATTTCACAGTGGGTCAGGCTAGACCCAGGCCTTACTATTGTCCCTATTTAAAACCACTTCATCAAGATTAAATCAAGTGATAGAGTTGAAAAGGTTGAATGCAAATATTGTCATAAGATATTGATCAAGAGTGTAAAGGTGGAACATGTCATTTGAAAAGACACACAAATTCCTATACTATAAAGAAGATGGTATAAGGATTAAAAATATTTCCCTAACCTAATGAAAGAAAAGAGTGAAATGCTTGTCATAGATTATGACTGCAATAGGTTAAAGTATTTGCTAGCAAGATGATCTTAGTGACAAGTAACCCTCTATGTTGTTGATAACCAAAACTTCATCTTCATGAGGTTGTTTACCTTACTCCAACTAACATTCAACATCCCAACGTTGATTATTGTAAAAAAATGCTTCTTCAAGATATACTAAAATTAAAAGAGTTTGATATCGAAGACATTTTCGAGTCTTTATAGAAGTTCAACCATTACGTTATACATACAGGTAGCTGAGAACTAAAAATAAGGATTATATGATAATAACGGCGCATCACAGTAACAATAATTGGACCTTATGTATCCTAATATAAATAATATTCTTTAATTTGGTTATTATTTATTTATTAGTTATGTTATAATTGATATTTGTTTATATTTTAAAATGGTAAGTTTATTTATACATTAACTTCACATACAAGTGAAAGGTTGCTAATGGATCCAAGATTATTCTACATGTGATGTTTCACAAATATTATGAATTTGATAGTGAAAGATGGGTTGGAGGTAATAAAGGAAGGGGTATAGGCAATCTGAAATAACATAGTGTATTAGAGTGTGACACCTAAAAGAATTGAAAATTCTAAATAAATTATACAGCAACTATGCATTTCTTGTGCAAGGAAGTTAGTTTTGAAATTTTCAATAAGATTGAACTGAACATTCAACATGCTAGATTCGATAACCCAGTATATAAAGGTATTCAATAGGTTGAAACAAAAACATTCTCAATATATTTGCTTGCTGACTGACGAGCACCGAGAATTGAATAAAGCAATTTGTGTGAAGTTGATGATGTTTCATTATGTTACTAAGTTGTTCTCAGGAATAAAATATCCAACTTCACACATTTGCTTTAACCATACATATGAGATTAAACGAGCATTATTTGATTAGATTTTCTACTACAATGAGGTAATTCAGATTATGATAGAGCATATGATGGACAAATTTAATGTTTATTGGTTTATAATACGATATACCATCACAATCTTTTTTATATTGGATATGAGATATATTATGGAGGGTTTCGATTTTTTAATCAGTGATTAGATGGTGATCAGGTTCAAAGACATATTGCAGTAAATAATTTTGTATTTGTTTAATGATGATCAGTTAAGTATGGACATATAATAATCATAATAGTTCAATATCAATTTCATCTTCATATGTTGTTGATATTGCAGATGGAAGATTGACTTCCCTTTTTCAAGAATTCATTATGAAAAAAAAAGTTAGGACTTGCATACAGTAGGATGGGCTGGAAAAATATTTGGTGGCATTACAATGATCTAAGTTGATAATCGATAATTTGATATATTATCATAGTGGAAGCCATATGAAGTTGATTGTCCGATCATGCAAGCAATTATACAAGACCTCTTAATAATTTTAGTATCCACTATTATTTCAGAGTCTACTTTTAGTACTAGTCGTCAGATAGTAAGTCCTCATTGAAATTTACTTTATCTTAAGACTATGAAAACCCTTCTATATACCCAAAATTGGCTTGATGCTAAAATTATTCAAAGTAAACTCTATACTTTATGATATGTTACTCATTTTTTTGCCTTTATATATAATTTCAACAATAACTCATCGTATTATCATATATTGCCTTCTTTATATTGATACATATGCAAAGACCATTCTTCTAAATGTAATTTTTTTTGAATAAATATTACATGATGATGGTTTATTTATTTGTTAATTATCATGTATTTATTTAATAAAATTATTGTATACTCAAGTATAATTTCTATATTAATTTTTTATATAAAAATGAAGTAATGTGAACCATTAATGATGCTAATTATAATAATTGGCTAGTTCTTTTCCTTTGCCATTGGTTTGTTTTCTTTAATGTTTACTTGATTTACTAGATTTTTCATGTGATCGATTTGATTTATTTAAGATGAAGATGCAAATCTTTACGCATGCAGTTTTTATGCATGTTAATAAAAAAAATCCTATACCATTGGCTCTGCGTATTTAGAAAAGCTCAACTGTTTTGTATTTTTTTTATCACGTAGTTGATGTTAAAAAAAAAGGCTTAATTTATTAATAAAAATTTAAAAATAATTTTATTTAATTTCAGAGTTGACTAACCTATTGAAGTTTGAGTTCGAGTCTTTACTTTCGAGCTTGATCAAGCTCAAATTTAGACCCCTATCTTTAAGCTCAATAAGGTTTTGAACCGGTCGAAACTTAATGAGCCTTAAGTCGAGTTTGATCCTCTTCTGATGCCTAAATGGGGACGTAACAATGTGAAATCTTTCTGATGCAGGAGACTGTCCCCATTGATCCTCTCTTGAAGCTACGTAAAACGACTTACCTATTTACTAGTAAATCTAGTAGTTGTCACTTCTCGATGCCTCTCCGTTAAGCATGCTTCTTCGACGTGTCGAAAACCAATTATAGTCAAACAAATGGGGACAGTCTCCTACAAGAAAAGGAGTAGAGGGAAGCAACTATTGATTTTTATTTCACCGCACGGTCAGAAAAGATTAAGGAGGAATAAAAATTTAGCCATTTCTCGAATTGTGTGCGTCATTTTGGGATGAAACAAAATTTCCATATCTATTCCTTCCAAATTCAGGTCAGCTACTAAAATCAAACTAGTAAAGTTAGTTCAGGACCGATGAAATTTCTCTCACGCAAAGCAAAAGCGATTAGTTAGAATGATCCTTACATCAAAGATCTTTAATCATATAGCATGTTTCAAATAACAAAACCTATTAATCACATGTTTAAGCTGCTATGCCAAAGAAACAAGTGAAGCCCCATACATACAGCATCAACAGCCTTTGGAACTCTCTGTCCAAGGATTGATATTGATACACATTATGTTTCTCTTGGAAACAAATGAGCCAGATCAGGATCATCCAAGTTCACGTCCAACCATCCATTGAGCCTCATGTACTCGGCATAGTGATCTGGTGGCTTGACTGCTCCACAGTTTCTTGGGGTAAAGCCATGAATCATCTCAAGATCACGAGAAAGCCATCGAACATAAGCACGGTCCAATGGTGGTACAATTTTTAAAAGGATCTCTTCCCTTTCTTCCCTTTGCTTAACAGGTTTATTTCCCATGCTAAGATAATTTGACCAACTACAGTAAAACAGTTATCAAGAAAGGATCTGTTAAAACTTGAAGACGATTAATCAAAGGAGAATTTCATATTTTGAAAAAAGGTAGCTCTATGTTTATTCAATGTTTCACCATTTACAGAGTATCAGGAAACGCGTGGATATAGAAAGCTTAAGTGGGGTAGCTTATTACTGGAATTCTGTCATATTCATACAAAAAGCAACAAACTTTTCTATTTCTATTTTGTTGGCATTTGATTTAGATGGTCAGACAGAATTTACTGCTATCACAAATCATCCAGATCATGGCTCAACTTGGCTATGGCTAAGAAACAGAGTTGACTGTTGATCACATCCTTAAACTAAAAGAGAGTCCAACACTACAACTACTTCAAAAAAGGCACCCAGTATGTTGAAAGCATTCCTCCCCCCAAGAGATTTTGTTCTCATATATAGTAATATCTAAGAACCAGTAACCTGCGTTTTGGAATCCTGCTTCACATGTTTAGATGAACAATAAATAGATAAAAAGAGAACATACTACGTGGGTTGCTAATGCATCACAGTTGCAATGAAATTTGCGTGATTAGATGGGGTTGCTCATATGCCTGTAGTAAGTGTCATCTCTAAGGTAATAATTTTTGGATTGCTTGAAGAGCATTCAAACAAATAGAATAATGCAGATCTTGGACATAAAAAGAGAAATTGAATACGGGTATATTACTAAACAAAACTACAATAATGTTTGGACATGTTACCTAGTAAATTACGATAAAGATCAACCAAATGTATGATTTAAAAGAGTTGGCATGTAAGAGTCTTAACATGCATTAGGATCTGATGCCTACTGCCTAGATATTGAGAAGCATCAAATGCAGGCTGCATTTGCTGACTTAAGTGTAAGAATAGAACATAAATGTCTGACATAAAACTAGCTGCCGAAGTCAAGTTGAATATTTCATCTACACTTAATTCTCCTGGAAAAAGAAGTGAAATTAACCATAAAATCACTAGAAACGCAAGAAATCAAACCCAAAAGATAATTAAAAATTGATACTTCAGCAAGCTAAATATTATGACAGAACAGTCGTTCTCCTGAACAAAATTGAATCTTAATCAAGTAAGCAATATCAAAACAATTAAAATTTCAACCTTCGATCCCGTGATGATTATAATCCCTTCCTCGAAACAGGAATGAATTGCAAAGGAACCAATATCTAACAAAACAGGGTTATAGAGGAAACACCCACACTTGCCAACTACTAGGACCGAAAGAAATTTAAATGAATGCGAAAGAAGTATAACTAGAAAGGACGATAAAGAACTCACTTTAACCGGAGTAGAGAAGGAGGTGTCAGGGACAGTGTCGCCTTTGATGGGATTCACCTAAAGCCACAGAAATGCTTTTGTTTTCTTCCTTTTAAATTGGTTGAGATAGGACCGCACCAACAGGCCAGTTTACTTGGGTTCACTTTCCTATTTTATTTTCTTTTATTCTTTTTTTGTTTGCTCTTTTTGTGATTATCTTAATACAACTATTTTTGTGAAATGATGTAATAAAAGTGAGGTCAAAAGATTGTCATTTACGATCATTTAGTTGATTATTTAAAAATTAATTATAACTTTATATTTTAAAAATACTTTGCATACTTTTTTATTAAATAAATTAAGATTTCTGGAACACATTTGTAAATTTAATAGAAATACTAACGTTAAATAATTGAAAAAATTAAAAGTTTGAACATTTTATTACCATTTTTTGAAAATCGGATTAAAATTGAAAGTTATTAAAATCCAAGCTATAATTACAAAATTTGAGTGATTTTTTTTAATTAGCCCTTTAATAAATTATAACTTTTAAAATATTAAAGTATAAACAATTGTTCTAAATAAATTCACTCACATCGTCTCTTAATTTTATTGGCATTAGTTAAATTATAGTAAATTTTGATTAAATTCATATAATCATGATTTGGCATCACAGGCGATTGAATTTGATGCTTTTTTAAATGAAGCAAACGATAAATTCGGAAAGAGAGATAAAAGAAGCTGATAATTCAGAAGAGATTCGATTTCAGAACCCAATGCAGCTATAAGTTTACACCTTTGGAATTTTGATCACATCAAAAAGATTAGAAGATGGATCCATCAGTGGCCTTAGCTCTCTTCCTAGCCAAAAAACGTTCTTTAGCTGCAGCTACAGCATCCTCGTTTCTTTTGTGGTGATCACGCTTTGTTTCGTTTGATGATGGTTGCTCACCTGCCCTTCCAAATGTCTCTTCCGCTGGAGTGCTTGAAGTTGTTTCAACAGGAACCACTGTATGATCTGAGGACTCATCCCTTCCCCTTTGAGGAGAAGGAGTTTCACCTTGATTGCCCTCCAAATTCAGTTTAGAATTTGGCAATGAAGGATCTCTGTTTGATGTTTCTGCGGGCACATCATGATCCTGGTTTTCTGGCTTCTTAACCTCTTTCTTCCTCAATTCCTTCTCTTTTGCGCCGAAAGCAACATTCTTCTCCAGGTTGAAGTAGAAGTCGCTTATGTCAGTCTTCTTAGTTACCTTCAGAAGAAGAGAATAAACATGTTAAAGATACAAGCAACTGAGCACCAGTAAGAGGAAATTCTACCTTTTATGCTTACATATCAACATTTTAATAAACATGTTTCATAATACGAGTCAGCAGAAAAAAGATACGCCAAGAAACACCAGAGAGAAATCATAAAAACAGATATTGCGTTTGCAAATTGGCAAAATACTGTTCAGTATTCAAGTTGTGAATGAAACATTACTGGGACAGAATGCATCACAGGACTGATCTAGTTTTTTGAAAAATGACTGAAATAACTGATTGTTCAAAACTAGCTCTAATACATATTACACAAAGCTTGAGGGAAAAAGATATGCATATACAATTTTCGGACAAGAATCAGAAAACTGGAAGTGCAACCCCCCAGCGGAAGATTTCATTAAAACCCCACTCCTCAATACCCATTCCCTACTTCTATCTAGCTCGAGAATGATCTTTCTGCAACTCGGGCATCCCGAATAATGACCACAAACTAGAACCGTTTCTTCCAGACCAAAGGCAATATAAATACAACAGCAAATACTATCAACAGGTCTTTCAGCATATCAATTCACGAAGAGCCAAAAACCCCAGTAAATATATTGGTGGCATATCTATATGGCCAACTAAATGGAAACTATGACACGCAGAATCTAGTCAGCAACCAAGGAAATAAACAAAAAAAGTCAGGAAGGAAAAGCAAGGAGAAAGGGAGACTGCTTTATGAGAACTAAGCTTCAGGATTCAAGTACAATGTGCTAATGATCAGAAAAGTTATCAACAAGAAAGAATCGTTTACTGGACCAACTTTGTTCTGTTTTAGAATAGCGTACAAAATGCACTCTGCAGGAGTAAAATGATTACCCCGTCCAAATACTAGCACAGAATTTGACAAAGGATAAATGTTGGTGACACGATAAGTCAATTACAGTCCAAGAAATACTAAGACACTTATTTCTTTCAAAGATAATAACAGCAAAGACAAGAATGTCATATTATATTCAGAAAATAAAAAGGAAACTGCCACCACAAACCTCGGATTATGAAACCCAAAAGCAGTTCTTTTAAAAAAGAGAATGTTGGAAAGGCATCTTTTCAACATAAAAATCTTCCATTTATTCTCCTAATCAAACTAAATGGCTTTCTTTAAGTTTTGTTATATCTTTTACTTGAATGTGAAATCTTTCTCATGTCAGAGTGGTTTCCAAAAAAGAACAAAATTAATCCCCCTCATTCCATATGCAAAGAATATGGCTTCAATCAGCCCATCATAAAACTGTAGAAAGAGCCTATTTGAGTTTTGAGAACGTATTGTTAATTTGATCATTATCTTCAATGTCCTTGTGGCCGAATAAAGAGTGTTATTGTCTCAAGAGACTCAATGTAGACCAATTAGCTGCGGGAAATCCCATAGGTAACTAGTGAATAACATGGGTCCTGAGGTAGTAATAATCTAGAAGTACCTATAAAATATACACAGAAATATGTATTTCATTTTCATAACATAATTTCATAGAATCATCTTAGTTTTATAAAGAGATTCAGTAGACAACAACCTAACACAGGTGGCATCTCCTGTCGAGGTCTGAATTGATCATATAGCTCATTCTTCTATTAAAAGGAAGTTAAAGTCAAATCTCTTAGTTAATCTTAAGAGCTTTTTATCGATACAAACCGTGAGACATTTGCTTCTATATGGCTTACTTCTAAATACATTCAAACAACTGCTAACAAGTTCTCAAATGCATTCTTGTAAAAGCCAACTTACAAAGAAGCCAGCAACACTACCCTTTAAGAGTTAACAACAACAGCTTGAACCTTTAACTATCAAAGGCTACAAAAGCTCTGTGCCAACAGATCAAACAGAAATGGCTAGTTCTCAGATAATTTCATACAACTTCTACTTGCATAAAAAACTTGGCATTGGCCATTACTAAGTCAACATTGTCAGCAAAAGCACAGATATTAAAGCACATATCTCCATGCTGTAGCAACTATGTTTATGATTGATTGTAGCCACATTGATAGGCAGAAAACTTGTGGCATTAAATAAAACCCAAAAAAAAAGTTATACATACATCATCTTTCGCCTCTTGGAGCTCACGCAGGCGCTCTTCCGCCATCCATTTTGCCTGCTCTGCTAGTTTCTTCTTGTAAGCACTGGTTATAAACTTGTCCTTGTCCGCATAGAGGTGATCCTCTTGGCTTCTTTCTTTAGCAAGTTTTCTTTCATATACTATTTCTTGTTCCCGCTGTCTTATTTCTGCTTTCTTCATCAAAGCTTGAATATATTTAGGCTGGGGGAATAAGAATGGAATACAATGCATAAAGCTGATTAGGCCTTGGCAAAACAACTAGATAGGTTAATTACAATCCTTAACTTATGGCAGTCAAGTAAATTAGATAACCAACAAACACTATATATTTATTTGATTTGTCAGGTAACACAAATTACTTCACACATTGGATTTCTGATCTCAAATTAAAACTTCTATAGTACTGTCAAAGTAAAATCAGCACTTCATGATTCTAACAATTAGGTCGAACAAAACATCTAAGAAGGAAATTGAAGTAATTAAAAGTGTTGCTAGTAGTAGAATAACAACGTTCAGTAAATGAATTTTGTCTAGACTTTGTTTGGACACAGGAATTTTAAGTTTGAGACAATGACTCCCTTAACAAAGGCACAACCCGATAGCAGCTCATTGTCCCCAAAACAAACACATTTTACACATTCACGAATCCTTACATCTTTTATCAGAAAGGAAGAAGCAAAGTGCTCCTAAACATCATCAACATTTTATTCTCTTTTGAATCGAACTACCTTTCTTTCTTCCCTATCTTGTGCTCGTGGACGAGCAACTTTCTCTTTCATCTCATCATAGACTCCATCATAATCGAACACTGTGGGATCCTCTTCCAGTGCTTTTTTATGCTGTTCTTCGATCTAGATTGTACAAAGAACAAATACAAAAAGCAAGTTAACATATTTTAAATTATAGAAGCAGAAATGGGATTCTAAGGGCATTCATCCAGAGGCTTACTTACATCCTTGAGAGACTTATTCTTACTAGCCTGCCTCAAAATCTCCGTCTCCACATCATCGTCATCGTCATCGCGAAACCCAGCGGGTTTCGCAGATAGTGGAGCCCTAGGTGGCAGTTTCTTCTGATGTGAAGGCTGCACTCTCAGCTGCAAACCGTACTTCTTCATGGCCCTACACAAAGCATATTTTATCAAAGCCAGCATAGGGACCCAACCAATGCAATGAGAAAGTAAAGCAAAATTCACATGACAATAAAGGGTTCCTGTAACTTCCATATATACGGTTCACAATTCCGACTTTTACTCAGTGAAAAAGATAATCACACGTTTCAATCTATTCGACTTGGCTTATGCAAAAGAAATTTACAGCTTGATCACATACAGACAACAAAGAAACTATCAAAGGCAGGGAAGAGACGACTGATATAAAATTTTCATCAACTCGAATTTGCAGGTGCAAGATAGATAATTAACTCATAAAAGAATAGCACAATACAATATTTCATCCAAAACCAAAAACAAAACAAAACAAAAAAAATCAATTCTCAAAAGGGTAAGGGAGAGCAACTGTGATTCAAATGAAATAGGAAGAGTAAGCCAAATCAAACTCACTTCAGTGGGAGAAGACGGGGAGGAAGAATATCCGAATTGCAGAGGACGTAGGTACAAGCAGAGACAAAAGCACAATCAAAGATGGTGACGAAAAGGGCTTTAGGGATTGTTTGCCACTACAACGGCGTCGCTTTGGGGCGTATCCATTATAACTTTGGCCTTTGGCCTTGATTAATGTACTCCATTCTATTTTTTTATTTCTTTTTTCAATAAAAATTTTACTTGTTTTAATTTTTTATTTTTGTTTGATTTTTTTAGTTTTCAAAAATTACGAAAATTAGAAAATTAGTGTTTATTTTCTGTCTTTTTATAATCTTGATTTATCAACTAAATAAATATAATTTAATTATTTAAACTATCAATTATAAATAAAAATGAATAATGTAATTTAATATTATATACTTAATTAAATAAAAATTAATTATTAATATAAATTATGAGTAATTCAATTTTACTTAATACTTTTATTTGATGTTTTAAATTAAATTACATTAAATAATTATTAATAAATGTAGTTGAACTTACATATCTTCAAGATATATAAATTTTAGTTTTAATTTTATTTAATAATTAAAATATATTTAAAATAAATATTAATATATAAATGAAAAGTTAATTTTAAAATTATTTATTGTAATAAAATAAAATAATTTATTAATAAATATTATGTAAGCTATTAAAATAAATTAATATAAGTGATAAAAATATTAACAACTAATCAGATTTAAAAATTAAAAATCACGATAGAAAATAAAAAAACAGAATCAATTTACCTTTTAACTTCAAATTAGCAAAGCTTAAACTTATCATGTCATATTCTAATTTTGTTATTACAAATTATAGTGAGCAGGACCGAGTATTGTTTGGATCAAACTTAGGAATATCATCTTTGTATTAACTTTTAGTTAATATATAATTCTGTTTTTAAAACTTTTCAAATAATTATATGTAATTAAAAACATGTCAATTACATTAAAAATTATTATTATTCAATAACTATTGCTGAATTACCAAAAAAAATACTTATTCATTTCGAATTATTGATACATTATAGCTTTTTGTTCACTGGATAAAATAAATTAATCAAATGTCGGAGTCAATTTTTGAAGAACCCAAACCAAATGTAATTCGTTATTAGACGATTTGCTCACAATACATCAGTACATGTGAATTATATAAATTTAATATGTTAATAATTCAAAATATTAATTAATTTTTCATACCTAAAATTATAAAAAGTTTAAAATATAGTATTTATCTCTCTCCATCCGTATCTCTAATATTGACCTACGAAAAAGATTGCGTATTTGTAGCTTGTTCACGTCTAAAGCCAAAAACTAAAAGAGCTACCTAATGATTATAATATTTTAAAGGTTCAACCGATATTAAATTTTCATAAAATTTATTAGATATATATTAAATATGTTTACTTTATTTTATTTTGATATATTTTTAAATTGACATTTTTTTATTAAATTTGAATTCAAATATTAGTTGAATAATTTTGTAGATAGAATAAAGTTCTATCTTACATAAGAGTTGATTTAGCAAAGAATTGTTTAAGGATACGGTGATATTTTTACATATACATATGAAGGGTTTTTACAAAAGGAATAAGACATGCTGTTACTATTATTTGAGGAGATTTGCTGCATAAACAAGGGTGATCATCTTTTGGTGAATAATGAAATAAGGTTTGCAGTATATTTTGGGGGTGAGGATTCTCTGTGTCATATGTCCAATGCCTATTTTGTGCCAGCCATATATTTCACAATAAATAAATAAAAAGTGTGGCTGATAATAGATGGCACAGGTTAGGCATTAGGTAGATGGATTAAGCTCCATATTTTGGTGTGTGCGCGTGCAGGTGTGTCCATGAAGTGAGTGTTGTGGGTGTGTTATTTTTATGCTGGTTACACAATTTGGGGAATATATGAGATTTATGGCAGAAGTTGCGCAGAGTGTTGTGAGTGTGCATTGAGTGGAGATTGCGTGTTCTTCAATTGATAGTATATGTGGTGTTGCTTGAAAATCTCACGGGAGTTACGGCTTGTGTTTTGTTAGTGGAGTTTGCATGTTTTTCAGCTGACAGCTTTCATAGAGCTCGAAAATTTGAAGGGAGTCTTAGCAGAAGGTTTGATCAAGTTGAAAGTTATTCTTCTTGAGTGACTCACGTCTATCAGTTAACTGTCAGATCTTTCTTAGGACCTACGTTTATTGGGAAGTTGTTCTATGTCTTTTTCTCAAGCGTTTTTATTTACACTAAATTTTATCTAATCACTTTAGTTATTTATTTAATATTCTTTAGTTATAATGTTGTTGAGTAAAATATTCTGTTGAAGTTAACATGAATCGGTTGTATTATTAGGTATAAAAATCTTGCACGAAAAATGAGGTTGAGAGATAGTGTCAAGAGTTGAATGATATCGACTCAGTAAAGTCTTAAGTAAATCTATTGTATTTCGGTAAAGCTGATTAAGTTAGGTGAAGGCCCCGTAAACATAGGCAAAGAGTGTCGAACTGCATTACCAAATTTCTGACACCATTTATTATTTCACTTTTGATTAGTTTGTTTTTGTTTGTGCCTTGCAAAACTATTATCCCTTACGTTTTTTTCAAAATCTATTTATAATAAATAAGAAATAAAAATTATAAGAAAAAGTAAAATATGGTATAAAATAAAATAATTTATTAAAGTAAAAATGCATTAATAATGTCTATTAATATGTAGCAAACTAATAATAAATTTAATAATTTAAACCAAGATTGAATATAAGTAATAACATAAAATTTAAAACAATAATAATAATTTTTATATTTTTATATTATCGTTTATTCAAGACTAATAAAAGTACAAATATGTTTAAACAAATTGGATAAAAAAGACTCTAATTTTATTTTAAACTTTTTTAATTTCCTTTAAACATATTTATTTATAGTTTAAATATTATATTTTAACACATTTTTCAATTATCAAAATTACTTATATATATTAATTAAATTAATTAATAATTCAATTTATTAAACAAATTTATAATAAAAATATTAATTAATTTTTAAAAATAATAATTTAAAATTTTAATTAAAATATAAAAAGATAGATAAAGAACTTAGAATTTGATAAATATAATTTATTAGTGAGATTAAATAATTAAAAATAGTAATATATTTTTAAAATAATAAATTTTAATTAAAATATAAGGAGATAAATAAAATTATAATTTATCAATTAAATTATATAAAAAATTGGAGAAAAAAGGTGAAATTTCGGCACAAACAATTTATAATTTTAAAAGAAAATAAGGACTTCAATAAATGCACTCCGTGTGAAACATTAATTACATTTTGAAGCAATTAATGCAATTTAGAGCATAATTACATTTTGAAGCAATTAATGCAATTTTAGAGCATTTATGGGTTGATGCGTAAAACTTGACAGTAGATCTCACATTTTGACGGATTTTCAAACTACTTTATGGTCTTCACAGAATCGGCCGATTTTTGGGCTAGTTTTTTCAAAAAATCGCCTGGTTTATTATTTAATTGATTAGTTTCTTCTTATAAGAGGTTATAAATGTAAACCGGACCACAAATCAAGCCGGTTTATATTTATTCAAGTTGAACTGTTCAATTCGGTCTGACTTTAAAAACATTGATTTGAACATGTTTCATCTAATTCTTGGCAAACTAAAAAATCGAGACAAGATCAGATTCCGACTACAACGGAATAGTTATGAAACTTTTTTGTATTTTCATTTCCTAAAAATCAAGGTCATTTTAATTATCTAAAATGATTAACATATAAATCATAACAAAACATGAATATAATTTCGTACTTTATTTCAGAACTTGATCATATTCTTAAAGTATACCTCTAATCATTTCCAAAACCGATTTGTCTCACCTACCATAGTCGCATAAATGTTCAACTTTTAACAGTATCTATATAACGAGTTGAGAAAATTTTGTACTTTTTACATAGAGGTTTAAGCAAGAAGTGTTAGATTCGTAGAGCTTAAGCTTATTTATAATAAGTTTTAAACATTTAAGTAGTTTAATTAAAATTAAATTCTAATTTCAATTAAACTTTAATTAGAATTATAAATAATTATAATTAAATACCAGTTATCCCAATTAAAATCAATCATCTTATATTAATCTTTATTTATTGAATATCTCATATTTAATCATAAGTTTTTCAAACTTTACAATCAAGTCCAACTAGATAAAATATCTTTGCTCTCTTCAACTCATTCCATATGTAAGATCCATAGGTTCTCAAATATGTTGGCAATGATTATAAATTATAATTATAATTCATAATTAGAATTAAATAAATTAAAACTTTTTTATTTATCTTTAATTTTCTAATTAAATAATTTAGAATCATAGATCAAGATTGGTGACCTCGAGTTAAAGGATTACTTATGCGATCATTAAAATGAAAATTTTATAAACATACAAGTAATGCTCTAAATGAATTTCTCATATCGGGTCTATTAAGTAAATTTGTTATCTAACAAGTATTCACACATTTGTTTAAGTATCTTTACATTTTAATCTATGAAATCGATTACTTTCTTTATAAGGAAAACAAGATATGTACTAATTTTTTATGTTATATTAATATTTAGTTTTCATTAAACAATGATTAGAAACATTTTTTGAGATAATACGTATATACAATATGAATATCATATGGGAAATAAACTAATAGAAAGGCATTGGCAGTATATATGCTCTTAATGTTAAAGCCCAATTCAAACCCAAAATATTTATGATCTTAACAATAATTTTTTGTGTTATCGAATCAATGATTTAATTGAATAGACTATTTTATCTAGTTTTTGATTCCTAGTCCACCGCGATCGCTAAGCAAATTCCAAATTTTATTCTTAATTTGACAAGCCTTTGCTCTCAGAAGAATTGACTCAAAGGCATTCTCTTATTTTTGTTGGTTCATACAAAAGCAAGATCCAAAAAGAGAATTCAATTCTTCTTGTCCGATCGCTAGGATGCAAAGTTGCAGTAATTCTTTAGAAAAGGCCGATTCTCTTGGTCTTAGAGCCATGAAGGAATGTCTAATAAGAAAGAGTAGAGCTAACACATGTCTAGTCCAACGGAGCATCTTCTTCAATTCAACTCAATAAATTAGATATCGCTGAAAGGTGGTCCTTTGAAGCTCTTATTCGAATGTTCGACCTAATATTATATATACATTTTTTTATTCCATATTTTTTAGATCTCTTGTTTCATTCCGATAACTCAAATTTAAATATCAAAATTGTTTATTTTCTCCTATTCAAATTCGAATCAGTTGGTAAGTGGATTCCCACCTGCTGATGTGGATTCTAATTCTAGTTTCAATACGATCCAAACTATCGTCTGATCTCAACTTAACCCATGCAGTGGCCCAATTCTTTCTGAATTAGGGTAAACAAAATATAAAGAATTACGACGAATCCAATTTTGCAAAAACTCCATTGATATCCCTTTGTGACTTCATTAGGCTGAAGTAAAAAAACCAATCTTTCTTGGACTCTACTGAAGAATCAGATTTTTCGCCAGAGAGACTAGTCAAACCTTCCCTGAACCGCTCGAATGGCTAATAGCGCTTCTAGAATCTATTTCTTAGTTAATGACCAAGTAAATGACTTCTTAGGTCATCTCTAATTATAAACTGTAAAATACAGTCAATTATTTCAAAATACAATAAATTCAAGAAAAATAACTCCAACTAAATTATATAAGTTTGTTGTATTTTGCAGCCATGTTACGTTTACCGCAAATATGCAATTGTTTTAGAATTTTGTGTTAACTGGTGGAAT
>JAOSBN010000008.1:7633436-7646183 GCA_027563595.1 Erythroxylum suave | reverse complement strand
AGTAATTCTTGAAATGTCTCCCACAGGTACATTGTCTCATACAGTATCGAGACGAGTGTCTTGATTGAAGAGCCCTTTTCTATAAGGTGTACGAGAAAAGGGGGAGTAAGGAGAACATATCAAGATTTATTCATTTTTATAGTAGACCTTCACATTCCTCTTCCTGATGTCTTTGTAATTCACCAGACTCTGAATAAACTCCCTTCAGAGTTAAGTAAGCTGGTGATGACATATTATTACAGGATAGGGAATGTGACATCTTTACTTTAATTATCCATTGCGTTGCTAAGGGGAGAAACTCAAATTTATTACTCCCACAAGTCCTTGAAGCAATAAAATGGAAAGTAAAGATAAAACACGCTAAGATTAAAGGTATAATGACTGAATCTTCTCCACATGTTGATGCTGGTCAATACAGTGCTGATAAAGGTCTAAAGGACATAAAGTAACCAGCAGTATAAGTCCTGAAAGGAAAGGCTGTAACTATCAAATAATTCCTTGGCCTGTCAATCTATGAATCTGAATGCAGTAATCATATTAAGTACTTAGTGACTATATAGTGGAATATCTGATCAAGGTGTTTCCACAATGCATCAGTTCATAGCAAGGACAAAGCCAAATAAAGAAAAGGAGAAACTGATGATTAACAGCAATAAAAGTAGAAGTAGTATCTAAAGGGATGCATATGTTGAATCTTGTAATAAGATTCATTTATACGACACATTTCATATATATGATCTTCGGATCAATTTTGGACAAAGAAAGTTAAAGTTTTGTGTTAAACACTTCTGTTTTACAGTTGTGTCTGATACAAAACATAACGGTCCAATTTTCTTGTCATATGGGTTATATAGAATGTGTCTTACCCCGAATTAGATACATGCTTCTTCGTATCTCACAAAACAAGTAATGAAGAACCTGATAAATGAGAAGTCATACATGGTGTGACATCAAGGTTTAATCACATTTCCAGAGCCAGAGTTGAGAGATTGATCAAGTAAGCATTCTCTCAATTCTAGATTATATTACTCTGGGAACATGTGTTGACTATTTCAGGGGTAAGTTGACAAATAAGGATATTAAAGTCAACTCACACTTCTAACTTGTTAAGTTTGATACATATGGATATCAAAAGACCTTATACGATTGCATTTTGCAATTCTAAAAATATTCTGACATCAGTGATGATTATTCCCATTACAGTAATGGTTCTCATTTAAAGCTTAAAGGTTGAGAACCAATTGGAAAAATTCATCAAGATGGTCAAACTTGGTCGTGGAGGAGAATATCATGGCAAACATGGTGTTTCAAGACTTGAAAAGGTCCGTTTGCCAGATATATAGAATAAGATGGTATAGTGACTTGATTCACTATACCAAATAGTCTTGAGCAAAATGGTGTGTTGCTGAAAGGCAAAATTGCACCTTAAAGGACTTGAAAAAGTCAATGCAGAACAAGACTAAACTACTTGATTATCCAGAAGCGTGAAAGTTCAATCTCACACACATTAGTGTGTGAGAGTGCCCTATCGAGGTGGTATAATCCTTATAAAGAAAATTGTATGCTCATTCAGGTCATTGCTATTTAGTAAAATATCCTGACCACTACAAAACTTACAGATTTTACCGTAGAAAAGGAAGGGACCAGAATAGTGGAAACACTGACAGCTTAGTATCTAAAATATCATGCTATAAGGATGGTGGGCCCCTTGGCCCCTAGGATGATAACAGGCAGGATGCTATGGTTATTATGTATCCATTACTCATATGGTTAAATTTGGTGTGGATTTAGGTTTCTGTACCGTACCTGTATAGGAACAGGATCTCATACCTGTTTACACAGAGCTTCCTGAGTGTACAAGACCTAGTTCAGTTATAAAAATCCACTATATTGAGATGACCTGTTGTCCCACCTCATATCATAGTCTATTAGGTAAATAAGACTCTGATATTAGACATATTAAGAATCCAGCTACTTCTATAAAAGTTATTTCTGAACCCAATGTAGAATTGTGGTGGGTTGCAATGATCCATGGGATGCAAACCATGAAGCAAAGTAAGGTCTAGGAGTTAGTTGATTTTGCAATAGTACGGTAAACTGTCAGTTGTAAATGAAATTTAAGACCTAAAGAATTTCAAGATAAGGTTCACCGGTTTATGGACTCACTATATTGCCTAATGCTTCACTCAGGGAGAAATGTTAACCTTCAGTATTACTTCTCTCTCGTATCTTAGATAGATACATTTTGAGTGACTAAGGCAGTTATAGCGCATGATGATAAAGGGTTGCATCAGATGGTTGTTAGAACCGCTTTCCTGAATAAAGACCCTTATAAAATGGTCTATATGGTACAACCTGAAGGATCTCTAGATCCTGATGGAACTGACATGGTTTGTGCATTATGCAAATCAAAATATAATTTACAGTAAATCTCCCGAAAGTAAAGCCTTATAGTTGATGAGGTTATTACCTCTCTCAGCTTCATGAGAAATAAAGTATAAAGATGCTTGTATTATCAGGTCAGGGGGAGCAATGTTTTCATCCTATTACTGCACTAGGAAGGATATTACATTTATAGTTTGCCTGTATGGTCAGTATCTGGTTAACTCAGATGTAGACCATTGAAATTTAGTTAAGTGAGTGATGAGATATTAAAAAGAATCAAGGATTATGTATTGACATATAGAAAAGTCAATAAACTAAACCTCGTAGGGAATTCAGATTCAAGTTTAGCTATGTGTCCGCATAATTGAAAGTTCACTTTAGATTGCAGTTTAAAATTGCAGATGGTATAATGTTGTGGAAGTGTATCAGGCAGATACATATGACTTCCTCAACCACGCATACATATTACATACTGTGAGGCTGCTTCACAGACTGTTTAAACCAAAAATTTAATTTCTGAATTGTCTGTAGTTGATTTAGTGGCTAGACCTATACAGTTATACTATGATAATTAAGTTTCTATGTTGTTTAATAACAACATTGCATATCACAGAGTCTTAGCATTTTGAGATCAAATTCTTGATCATAAAGTGGTTGACACAAAAGGTGACACTGAAGTTTGGAGTAATTAAAGATTGACCAATTATAAAGCGATTCTTTAACTATAGGACTTTGCCTACTTGTACTAAAATACAAGTATACAGTATGGGTGTTTTTGAAGTCCTTAGACACTGTTAGTTAAAGATCGTAATATTTGCTCCATATACATTTGTACGTTGTAGAGTATTTTGACGGTATGATAATTCATTCATTAATGATGATCATAATCTGCAGTACTGCTTGTAGTTATACATTGTCATACTACATATAAAAGTCTTGAGACTTGTGTCGATCTCAAGCATTTTAAAGGTCATTGGGCATTTATAAAGATTGACCTTGAGTCCATGTCATTAGACACATACCAGTTTCATATGGATATATCCTTACAGTTTCACATGACATGGGGGGATATAAATTTTAAATCCCATAAAGGTTTTCTCTAATGCAGTTTAGCATTCAGTAAGAGAAAACATAATTTCTCTGATGCAGTTTAGCATAAAGTTAGAGAAATTGAGACCTACAGACGAAGATGATACGTATTAGATCATAAAGGTATCATTGTAGTCTACCACACTCCATTTTCCCATTCATGTTAGTAAGGTATTAGGTATTCGTGATTGTATTAGATCTGTGTCGCTCATGACACATACATCTGATACCTTTCGGTACCGAAAACCTTATGGGATAGAATGTTGGACTTTCATTACCTTTGGATCAAATGTTTTGTTTTTAAACTTAGTCGACTAATATTTCAAACTATTTTAAAACTAAATTCAAACTACAATTAATACCTGTCTAAGGGGGAGATTGTTGGACATTTTTGCCCCTAAGGGCAATTTTGTCATTTGTCTCATTTATGGACAGTTATTAATTGCGATTTTGTTTTTCAATAAATTACCGGTTAAGTAACGCAATTTGATCTAATTAAAGGTAATAAGGTGACCCAATAAATGATCTAAATTAATGGGTCGAAGTTCAGGTAGAAAATGGATCCCTTTTAGTGTGGACCTGGACCGTATCGGCCTTGTGATGGGGAAGCCCGATATACAAGCTCTGACCCGTTAAGAGCGCTCGTGTGTTAAGTAAACTACAGAAAGACCTAAATCTCGAGCCGGTGATCAATCTCAACAAAGGAACCAGGAGATTTCGGACGCATTTGGCAGCCCAAAAAGGCGTTCAAAGTTTTGAAGAAACCAAAATAAGGTATTCCGAATTTCTTCATTTTTAATCTATTTACGGACAATCCTGGGTGCGTAGTAAAACCTGCTCTATGCGTTACACCTCCTCCTAATCCGGTCCCAATAACATACCAAGGAGGGACATCGGCGGCAGTTCCAGATTGGTTAAACAAAGGAGATAACTCATGGCAGATGATAGTAGCCACTTTGGTTGGGCTGCAAAGCGTGCCTGGACTTGTTTTCTTTAGACAATACATATTTACATATTATCAATTCATTGGGGGCATTCTTTTTATTTTGTCCTGGCCTATAGAAAGTTAGAAACAGTCATGTGCATTAAGTATCGTGTCTGGCCTCATCTCCAATCCCTAGCCAACGAATTAAGTTACACTTCGCCTAACTTGAACAAAGTCAACGTTAAGAAATAATGGTTTAATCTTCAACTGATGTTCGTTGGTTGGAATGTCCACATTTCACTTCCAATTTACAGCCAGTCAGACGAACCACATTAAAGTTAAAGCAAAAATAGTTTTAAAAAGAGGATATTAAATTGCTTTTCGACATGTGACAATGAGTAATTTATATGGGCTTACACTTCAAATAGTAGTCCTGATGCTGACTAATAAAAATTACATATGTTGCTAAGACAATAGGACATTAGAGTTACCTTATAGATATATACGTTTCTGAATCTAATTCTATAAAACGTAAATTATGCTTTTTCGTGCTATGTTGCAATGGAACAGTATCCAAAACTTGTGCCAGAGTAGATCATGTGTTTCGTCTGCATAGAGGTGATCACATGAAGTTGAAACCGTCAAAATTTTCACACCAGTGTGACCGGAATTTGATGGCCTCCGGACATAAGGTCGTTGTCAAAACGAAGAATTGCAACCATAGCGAAGAGGAACCCATTATTCATGTCGCCGAGGTATAATGAATTTGTCTGTAACTTACAGTTTAGAAAAATAGAAGGAGAATAACATAAGTTTTAAAGGCCAGTGAATTTGAGAGTTAAGGACCTTTAGATTTTGTTTATACATTTATTGGGTAAAAATAACAAAACTGGCACAAATAACACTAAAAGAAATGTGAATAACACAAGTAATATTACCATAACCCAGAAATTGATTAGGCTGAATAAACTGAACAAGAAAGGCAGTTAGACTTTAATCTATTTGAGTTCAGACAATAAGCATAAGCACTAATTAATTAGCAATACAAGCAACCTCCAAGCCTTTGGCTTAAGCTTCAACCGAGCAGCTTCTGTCAAACTGATACTTTATCCCCACCAAAAGAGGAAAGATATTGTGTTTGCTGGAATTAAAATACGCTGGACAGTTCACAATCAGATGGTACTTGCCGGACATCCAGGTGCCCACCTTCCATTTCAACCTAGCAGAGACCTTAACGTTCACCAACACTATATCTGCCTTGAAGTCTTCGCGCATAACAGCAGCTAAGTCTGGTGAGATAGGCACAGAGTTAGTACTCAAGAGCGTAGACCACACAGTGGTTTCCTTCTGACCCATGTAAATACCTGGTGGAAGCTCCGTAGCTTGGGTTATCTGTTGGTTACGGTAAGATGCGTAAATACCAACCTGTTCATAGTATATGCCTATTCTCTCATTAGGGTTTCTTATGGAAATAGTAATTTGCATCCTTGTACTAAGTAAAAATGCTTGTGATAGGCTTAATGCGTTGAGGGTGGTGTCTTGGAGGACAAATTCTGGCGTTGTTGGCCGGAGAATGATCCATACAAGGAAGATTGCAAAGAGGACCAGGACAATGATGGCACCAACCCCGATGAGTATTCGCCGGTAGAGTTTCTTTCTGCAGTTATCGTGGCGACATCCATACTTCATGGTCAGCAAACAAGAATCGCTTTGATCAGACCAAATTGGGTTAAGGCAGGGAAAATACGAGAGAGATTGATGAAGACAGAGTTTGTTGCTTTATAGAGAATCATCAAGTAAAAAAGGGATGAGAGTAGGACTCTGGAAGCTGTGACTTCATGCAAACATATGTAAGGGATGATTATGTGAGTTTGGATTATATAGTAATCTAAATGTGTAGGCGTCTTGACTTAAAGAGTCCACCTGAACTCAAGCTTACCTAATATTGATGTCAAAATTAATATATCATTAAAAAGACTTTAATAACATATAGATCTAGATATAAATGAGGGGTTTTCACTTGGATGATGTTTCGATGCACAAAATTGTACATTAAGAGCTTCTGACAAGATACATCATTCATATAATAGAAATAATTAAAATAGGTACCATACCAAAATATCGTTACATTATTCTTTGTTTACTGTTCAATATTTAGGCAAATTGATTCTTTAATGTACCTTTTAAGGGTAACTTTGATATTAATTTAATCCTATCTAATTAGAATTTAAACTAAAAATCTCTTCATTTTATGAAAGAGTATCAAATACTGATTATCACTCGATCTTACTAATTTACCTTCTCAGATAAGATTGATTGATGCTCGATTTGAAAATTTACAAGAAAAATATTGTTTTTGTTGTAATATTGCTCCAATGTCTTAAACCTTCAAGTTATAAAGATTTTTAAGTGCCTGTTTGGATGGGCTTATATCAGTCGATGTTTTGTTAGTAGAGTTTTTTTTATAAGAGCTTTTTTAAAAAACTCAAAATTTTGAGTCATTTCTATTAAAAAAGCTCTTTTAGATTTTACAACCAAAAACTCTTTTTTTAAAAATAACTTTTGCGGTGAAAAAGTACTTATTCACTTTTCAAAAACTCAACCAAACAGATGCTAAGTTGACAATGTCCAATCAACAGTAAATGTTTTTATTAGTTGCCACAATAGTTGTCAAATGAAAAAAAAAACGTTTGTTAAAACATTTGTATAAAATGAAGACATCATGATGTTTGAATGATAAGAATAAGTAGTTATCTGAACAAAACTAACCAAAGTAAACAATAAATTAACTCTCCTAAAATTAGAACCCTTAATTTTGGAAGAGTTAATTTGTTTTTTAAAGTTCAATATGAAAATAAAATACTATTTTATTGTACCTACAAGAGTTAACAAAGAAAACTATAATATGAAAGTTTCTGCTGAAAAAAATTTATTCGAAGTAAATATTTTAAAGGAATCCATCAATTTATTTCTCATGACCTATTCAGTGGTGTTGGTTCAACATACTAGTACATGCTTTCTTATTTCATTTTTTTTAAAGAAAAGTGTTGTTAATAACTTACATTTTGTGCATGTTAATTGTGTATGTTTTATGTTCTGTTGATAGGCTTATGTGATGTTTTGCTTGCGTTTCTATGGTAATTCGTATCTTTGTATGTTCTAGGTGATGAAATACCAAAGTACTGTGATTTGGAGTGAATTTGGCTAATCTGGAACTAGACAGGATTTCAACATGATCATGTTGAAGGTGACGCGATGCTAGTAGATTGCTACCTGCGAATTTTGAATTAATCACCTTGAGATTTGGGCTCAAATGACACAACCTCTTATGCTGGACGAAGTCAAGTTATTTTGTAACCCATTGGAGCTTTATTTTCATGTTTTATTGGGGCCCACTTTATTTATTGAAAAGAGAAAGACCTAGACAATTATTGGGGCCCACTTTATTTATTGAGAGAAAGAAAACCTAGACCAATTTAGACTCAATTTGGGAGAAGAGGACGTCGGCAGCAACTTTGAGAAAAAGACGATTTTTACATCAGCTTGAAAAAGGGAGACTTTATAAAATGACAGTAAACTCACTTTTGGAGAAAGGTTATTTTTACATTAGCTAAAGAACAAGGTGAAGATGGCAGTAACTTAGAGAAAACACAATTTTGAGATCAGCTGGAAAGTAAAGGACAATGGCAGCAACTTGGAGAAAACACGATTTTGACAATCAACTAGAAGGAAGGTGTCGATGACAGCAACACTTGGAGAAAGATGATTTTTCACAATCAGCTCTAGAATTAGAATAGAACAGCGGCAGTAGCTTTTTGTGGATGGAAAGAAGACAACGACATTACTTCTCCAACAACATCATCTTTTAATATTGCTATATGTGGCTAACCTTTTAATCTAGACAAGGTACCTTACGTTTGATATATGTAATTCGTGAGACTCTTTTGATTTAATTGCTTTCATTTATCTCTTATGATTGTTTGATCTCGGCGCTTTAATCGATTTATTATTGTCAAGTTTGTTGACTAATGAGGCCTATTAATTGATTGACTTAGTAATAAATTGCAGAATAGATTAGTTAATCCGTAATTGCTGTCTATCGAAGTGGCAAATTAATTTCAATTAAGAAATTAATGAGATTAAATAATTTAGTCTAAATAGATTGCGGCTTTTTCGATTCTATTGGCTAAGATAAAGGTCCATTAGAGCCTACTGCTACCATAGATTATATTCTGTGGAGTTTTACTAGGGAATAGTCTAATTGGTTAGGGGTAATAATCCGCAGAACTTTACTCGGAGTTATCAAATAATTTCGAATGGATTAGTTGATATGTGCTTTTCACTGTCTGCTATAACTTTGTTCATAAGAATGAACGGAATTTATATTTTTGAGTCTATGATCAAATTACAATATCAAACGGAAGAGTACCTTGGCTAGGCATTTCTTTATATTGTTTTCAATCTTTATTTTTAATTTCCTTCTGCGTGATTTCGTGTTCTAAAATTAATCATTCCTAAATCAATTCTTTTTATTTATTTATACAAATAAACAATTGGTACATTGGTCTTTATGGTTTGACCATATTCACCACTTTACTCGTTTAAGTGTTCTAGAGTAGGCATTTATTTTTGCTGGTTTGACACACCATTAAATTTTTGCGTTGTTGTCGAGGACCAGTGTTTAAGTTTTTATTTGTTTGTGTTGCTAATCATTTTTTCTAGTTGTTTGCAAGCGGCATTGTGTTTCTGTAGGTAATTTATTGTTTGATCTGGAGATAAAGAAGACCGCAAAACAACACAGAAAAGCTACTAAATTACGTAAGAGACAAGCTTCTACTTCTGCGCAAGTCTTGCCTAACCAAACTGAGAATTTGCCTGCCTTTGAGACCGAGTTATTAAAAGATTTTGAAGAAGCAGTGATGGCAAATCATCAACCTATTCCACCTACACAACCAACCAAAAATCGAGCTTCTGCAACTCTGAGAGATATGCTTGTACCGCCAGTAGAGGATCAACCTCTATATATACAGTATCGGGCTGCAGATGATGGGTTTGAGTTAAAGGCTGGGTTGATTCAGGCCTTGTCAAAATTTCATGGGTTACCTTCTTACGACCCGAATAGACATTTGAAGGATTTTCATGTGGTATGTTTTGGATTCAAACCAAGAGGCATAACAGAGAATCGGTTGAAACTGCGTGTTTTCCCTTTTTCTCTAGAGGGTGCAGCTAGAGACTGGTTGTATTATCTTCCACCTGGGACAGTGGATACATGGCCTGATATGGCGCGGTTATTTTTAGAAAAATACTTCCCAGCGTCCAGAGCTGCTAGTTTGTGCAGAGAGATCTATGGCATCAAACAAAGAGATACAGAAAATATGTAAGAATATTATGAGATATTCAAAAGGCTTTACGCAAGTTGTCCTCAGCATGGAATTACAGAGCAACTCTTTATTCAGTGCTTCTATGATGGGATGTTACTAAATGATAGGAAGATTCTTGATGCCGCTAGTGGGGGAGCCATAGTGAACAAGACGCCTTAGGAGGCCAGAAACTTAATTGCCGCAATGGCTGCAAATCTTCAGCAGTTCAGGTATCGTTCAGAGACACACACTCGTGGTATCCATGAGGTAAGGAGTTCTAAACTTGAAAAGATTGCTAAATTATTGGAAAGACAAGTTATTAATTCTTCCAATGCCAATAGTGTCAATGAAAATGTCGTAACCAAGGGACCACAAGTCCCTATTTGTCACATTTGTGGATTTCAGGGTCATTTTACTACTGCTTGCTTGACTCTGTAAGATGATACTGTGGAAGCTGACGTCAATGCAATCAATGATAATTATCGGCCTTAGAGAAAATATTATCCCTATTTGAATACTTACAACCCAGGATAGAGGGATCATCCTAATCTGAGATATGGGAATGGGCAGCAAGGTCAAAGTAGTCAACAGTGTCAGCCTCAACAATAGCAACAGCAGCAACATCCGAGGCCTAATTATGGTGACAGAATTTTCACCTTGGAGGATCTTATGTCACAATTAACTACGGCTCAATTGACGAACAATACGCAAATCAGAGTTTGGTTCAGTTTCAGACTGATTCAGCCCAATTTCATGCTCAGACTAATAAAAATTTTCAAGAGCTGAGGGAGCAAATTAGTCAACTAGCTGCTACATAGAATCAAGGAAAATTTCCCTTCCAGCCTACTGTCAATCTTAGGCAGAATATCAGTGTCATTACCTTGCATAGTGGAAAAGAAATTGAAATTGCTGGAGGATCGCAGAAACTTCAACATAATCATATTGAAATTGTCGAGCTAGAAAAAGAAGCTGAAATCGAGGAAATCGTGACAGCTAATCTAGAAAGGCCACTATTTCCACACAGGTTGGCCAAGAAGAAGAAATTGCAGAATGATAAGGAGATTTTAAAGATTTTTGAGAAAGTGGAAATCAACATCCCCATTCTCACATTGCTTAGACAAACACCAAGGCACTGCAAATTTCTGAAAGACTTGGTTACTAGCATGACTAAGATGAGAGGCAATCAATGTGTGGTGATGAATGAGAATGTCTCAGCAGTGTTGCAGGGCAAGTTACCAATAAAGGAAAAGGACCTAGGTATATTTTTCATTCCTTGTAAAACTAGCAATGTTGGTATAGAACGGGCTATGCTAGATTTAGGAGCTTCTATAAATCTTATGCCATTGTCTATTTATACTACTTTGAATGCTGGTCTGTTGAAGCAAGATGATGTGATTTTAACATTAGCTGATCGCACCACTAGTTAGCCTAAAGGATTATTGGAGGATGTTTTAGTGCAGGTAGATGATCTAGTGTTTCCTGCAAATTTTTATATGATGAGAATGGAGGATGAAGGGTCACTTGCGTCTAGGATGATTTTGTTAGGATGCCCATTTTTGAACACTTCTGGAATAAAAATTGATGTTCATGGGGGGACTTAACTATGGAGTTTAATGGTGCCAAAGTTACATTCAATATTAATAATACCATTAAGCATCATATTGATTATTGTACAGCTTTTGCTATTGATTGTATTAACCCTTTGAATGAGAAAGTTCTCGAGTTGTGTGTTGATGATTTTTGCAAGCTGCGATAACTGATAACATTACTCATGCGAAGCTATCAGAAATTGAGATTGAATGGGTAGTTTCGAGAGGTATGGTCCACACAGTACATGATTTGTAGGTGTTACAAGCTGTGTCCGGCATCTTATAGCAGCCACTGAAGATTGACGGCAACAAATTACTCCCCTCTATTCTTCAGTAGCCAACATTGGACCTTAAAGCACTGCCTGCGCACCTCAAGTATGACTTTATTGTATACGGAGATTCCTTTACATCTTATTTAGAAAATTTGAGGAAAGTTTTAAAAAGATACATTGAAAAAAATCTTGTGCTTAATTATGAAAAGTTTCATTTTTTGGTTGATCATGGCATTATATTAGGACATATGGTTTTGGTTAGGGGTATTGAAGTAGATAGATCAAAAATTGATGTGATTAGCTTGCTGCCTTACCCCACAAATGTGAAGGAAGTACGCTCTTTTCTTGGTCATGCAGGTTTTTACAGGTGGTTCATCAAAGATTTTTCAAATATAACTCATCCAATGAGCAACCTTCTGTAGAAAGATGTGCTGTTTGAATTCAATGAAGACTGCAAAAAAGGCGTTTAATATTTTTAAGAAAAAACTGGTTACTGCACCTATCATCAAACCACTAGATTGGAACCTTCCTTTCAAGTTGATGTGCGATGCCAGTAACTACGCTGTAGGACCAATTCTTAGGCAGAGGGTAGGCTGTGACCTTCATGTGATTTATTATGCATCAAAGATGTTCGATAGTGCTTAGCAAAACTATTCAACCACTGATAAGGAGATGTTTGCTGTGGTCTTTGCACTAGAGAAATTTAGATCATACTTGATTGGTACGAAGGTGATAGTGTATTTAGATCATGTTGCTCTTCGGTACTTGATGAGCAAAAAGGATGCGAAGCCAAGACTTATCCGATGGGTTCTTTTGCTACAAGAATTCGACATTGAGGTCAGAGATAAAAAAAAGGAGCAGAAAACTTGATCGCAGATCACTTGAATAGGCCGAACAACACTTCTGGAGATGATCTGGTCTTTACTGAGGAGTTTTCTAATGAACAGCTATTCGCCGTGACTTTAATATGGCCATGTCAAAACCCATGGTACGCGGATTTGGTCAATTTTATCACCCAGAATGAATACCTGGATGGTATCACATCTGCCCAGTGCCATAAATTGAAGAATGATGCCAGGTATTATATTTGGGATGATCCATATTTATGGAAAATGTGTTCTGACCAA
>JAOSBN010000008.1:7607521-7621761 GCA_027563595.1 Erythroxylum suave | reverse complement strand
TCAAATGTACATAAAACATGTATGAATATGTTATGTTATTGAGAACGATGTTGGTTGATGATAAGTAGAAGTTGTATTTGAGAATTGCAAATTTGGGTCCTTACTTCTTACAACCTATTAAGCACGTATATGGGTGAGTAATCAGACAAACGAATGGGTCATGTCGTAAATTCACGAGAATATAAGAAAGTTAGGCTTACTAAGGGTTTTGGTGGCATTAAGCCTACACATCCCTTAGTGCCAACACGGCCCAAAAAAGGGCGGGTCGTGTCAATATATGAAAAGAAAGATTTCCACAATAAAGGAAGTCGAAACTTGATGCAAGAGGAGATGGATCATTCTAAGTGTTGGAATGCAACAATGACAATGCATATAAGATAGACTTATCAGGTGAGTATAATGTTACTGCTACTTTTAATGCTTCTGACCTATCTCCTTTTGACTTTGATTTAGATTCGAGGACAAATACTTTTGAAGAGGAAGGGGATGATGCGAGCACAACCATGGCACTTTGTAAGAGATATGGAACCAAAGATAAGCTAGTAATGTCAAAGGGATCAATAAAAAGATCAAAAGCTAAGAAGTTCAAAGGAGCGCTTCAATCCTACATGGGCCGAATTATAGATGGCATGGAATCTCAAGAGACAATGAGGGTCAATGGCATCATAACTAATCAAGTTGGGCGGAATGTACAAGAAGACTTTCATTTTTATTTAATTAATTATTTTTGTTAAAAGCATAACCTTCTGCAGCTCATTACTTGTGTCTTGAGCTTGTTCAAAACTTTTAGGTTTAATGAATTTTATTTTAGAAATATTAGTTTGGGCTTTAATTATTTTAGTTAAAAGGCCTATGTTTAAAGGTTTTTTACGTAGTTAAGGTTTCTTTCTTTTCAATTGTTATAAATACATGATAATAAACAATGTTTAGGGTTAGATTGGTTGAATAACGAATTCTATAAGGAAGGATTTCTTGTCTTTTTCTGTTAATCAAGAATATAATTCTTATCAAAGTAAAAACTTGGGGTGAATTACTATTCTTGTTTTCAAACCAACTTTATTATATGTATTTCCTTTCATATAATTGATTGAGTGTTTATTAGGGTTGGAGATTTATTCTTGTGTATGTTATATCCAAATTGTGTATTTAAGGAGTTTCGAATTCTTTAGCCTTAGGGTTCCGTAACAATAATGTTTTTCATTTTAAGTTTTAAATAGCATTACATATAAAACAACATTTCATTGCATAAGAAATCTTATTTTTATAGGATTTGCAACCATTTATTGACATGTATTAAAACTTAATAGACAAAATTATATTAGAGGTCATTAACTATCACCTATTAAATAAAATTTTTTTAAGTTATTTATTTATATAAAGAGATTTTTTTATAAATATAATAATTTATGTTAAAAAGTTAATAATACCCTTTATCTTTAATTTTTATCTTTTACATTTGTCATTACGTATTCCATTCAGCCATTGTAAAAAAGAGGATATGCACTCAACTATGATTAAGTTGGTTAAAGAAAACCTTTTTATTCATTAATTGGGGGTCAAGACCCCCTTTTTTATAATTGTTTAATATTTACAATTATAAATGCTCCAAAATTAAAACTACAAATATAACAAATACGTTAAAACCTGCTCCTCCCACTGAATCACAGGGTTTGTTGGTAAAAATGCAGGTTTTTAGTGGAGAACAACAAATTATAAGAAAGCCTTACCATAAATGTAGTCACCACCCATGTACTACTACTTTTTGAAAACCAATTGAAATGGTCATTGGAAGGAGAACTTGTATACCAGTGTCTTCTACTCTCATCACCAACTTGTGAACTGGGATAACTTTTGCTTAAAGATTATACCATAAAAGAATAGTCATTGTCCAGGAATCTCTATGCATAAGGGTTTAAACCAGTCGGGCATCGACCTCTAGCATACGATTTTGGAATGGTAGTTGGATGTCAGACGTTGTTGGAGAACAACCACATATGAGTTTCTTTTTTGTCTTGGCCTTTTGAAAGAAACATTTTGGGGACGTCAATGCTACTTTTCAAAGTCTTTCCTGATGGGGGGTAGACACCAACGCAAAGCAGCGGAATAAATTCTCTTCCATATTTTGTAAACCTGCGAGGAAGTTATCAAGCGGAGAAAACCACATAAACAATATGAAAAGTAAAAATTGCCGGACCTTAGTTCAAAGTATCTCTACTACTTAAAATAACGGGTACAACAAAATCTAAACTCTTGTAAATACAAAGAAAGCGGAGAAATATCTCACAAATAGAATAATATTGTGTCAAATTATCGAGCACAAAATTATGGTCCACAATAATCTCAAAACCTAAATCTTAGAATACCGTTGATAAAATGTCAACTAAATCGAATACGAATAACCTTCAATTGAAAACTTAATCGAAAATATTTCTCTCTTTTTCTAGTTTTTTACTGAACTTGCATTACTTTGAATACTTGGCTTCAATGCTTAAACCTTTCTTCTTGGTGCCTATTTATAAGGAAAAAGTCTACTAAGTCTTCCTTCCATTTCAAGGTGTGATGTTCTTAACGGAGGACTTTCAACATTTCCGTTTCTTTGTTTTTGAGGCTTAAAGATCATAAGATAGTTGTTTGCTTCCTAGCAGTTAATTGAATAACTATTGCTGAAAGGATCATCTTTCACCTTAACATGGCCATGACCTTTGTATGAATTTTAGGGCAAGGAAATCCCCCTTTATTTTCCGGATTACCTTGTGCTACATGGCTAGAGTAATTAGTTTGGATTACAAGAAAGACAAGGAAAGAAAATTGGTGAGAACGGAATAAAGAGGCAAGGAAAAGGATAGAAAAGAGGAAAACAACAGAAAGGATATTCATGATTGTTTTAAAATTGGGGCAACTAAGGGAATTGAGAAGGTGAAGCCCAAAGAATAACAAGAACCGAGAAACTTTGCACACAATACTGTGTGTGTTGCACGAGGCTTCAGTATATAGACAATAATAACAAGAACTGAGAAAGTTTACACACAGTACTCTGTATGTTGCACGAGGCTTAGTATATAGACAATAACACCTTTTTTCTTTTTGCATTACTCACGATTTAGGGGCAACCGTTGACGACTCACACGACATGTTCATTTGTCCATATCCTGGAGCTTATTCGTTGTCGGACTCACCTCATAGGATATGACTGCAATCGTTTTAATATCCGAATCCTTCCACCGGAGTTTTATCCGATATAAATTGCAATAATTTAACACAAGAAACCTAGGCAGTCATTCAGCCTTGATTTGGTTGGGTTCAAAAGTTCCGTTAGAAAAAGTCTGAAATTTTGGGTTGAAGTCATACTGTTTCATTGTAGATTTAAGGATAAGAAGAACTGCTTGAACAAATCACGTTTTAAGCCAACGAGATCACATAATAGGAAATCCAAGAAAGAAAAGAAATGCAAAAGAGTAGGATCGATACTAACACCCAGTCTACTTCTAGCTCCTCAATGATACAAAGACTTAAACAGCAAACTACAGTAAGAGAGAAATGAAAAGAGACTTTAAATGTCTTTCAACTTAAAATCCTTTCTTAATATCGGCGGAAAACTTGAAAAATCAAAAGATGAGTCATGAAATTTGAGGACAGTAGGCTTCAGAAACAAAACATGATAACCAAGAATCATTCATTAGGGATCCAACAGAATAAGTATGATAAACAGTTAAACCAATTGTGTTACAAGAGGTGCCCTGTATCAGAAAACTACTATCAAGATAAAACCAAAGATCTGTTGTATCAATCGAACAAAGAATACGGACTTAACATAATGTTATATACTATCAGTTCAAAGCTGTGCAATTGCAGAATCTAAACCCAATCGACACTGGTTATTCTCTAACGGTAAACCATGGTTTCAATTCAAAACAAGTAACAGAGCAAGCATTTCTCATTCAAAAGCATTAACAGAACATTATTCCAAACGGAACCAGAGAAAAGATTCTTTGCTTCCTATGCTAAATTTCCAGGGAACCAATGAGCATTGCACGGGGCACTGCTACAGCCAATTAACATCAATTATAGAGAAACACAAATGATCAAGTTAGCAACAACAGAAATCGCTGTACAGCTCGAAGCATCCACATAAGGGTCTCCTAAATCCCATCTACAACTGAAAACTCTTAAACATTAAGAAGTATCAATTCCTCTCTATTCAGTACCAAATTCACAAACTCATTTCAATTCTACAAGAACACCCATTTCCATCAACTCACGCATAAACCCTACAGTCCTTGGTACCACCCGTTAAATTCCCAGATTTGCTACTAAGAGTGACACCAACCGACACGTCGTCACAAAAAACACGAAGCAACCGACGGCGCGCCCCAAACCCTCCAATCTTAAACCCAACATTAGCCACCACCTTCACGTTAAAACCCACCGACCCACGACTCCTCTCGCCATTAATGTCGCTCACCACCCACCCGTCGACGTACGTGTTCACCACCGAGTACGACGCCTCAACCAACGACTGACTCCTCGTGTCTTGCTTGAACGGCACGACTCGGGTCTGCGAGAGAATCTCCGATCTGTAAAGAACCGAGGAATCAACGACATCGTACGAGATCTTCATCTTCTTGTTAGGGTTGTACACTCGGAACAGTGCGTGCCAGTTGCCAGTAACAGTTTGAGAAGAGGAAGAGAGATTGAAGTTGGAGACGGAAAAGGAGGTGAGCTGGAAATCGGGAAGGCGAGGCCGGACGACGAGCCACATGATGAAGAGGATGGTGAAGAAGATGACGGTGACGGCAATGATAGCCACCACCAAGCGGCGAAGGAGAAAAACGCCGTGTTCGGAGTAGAACTGTGGTTGATGTTGTTGATTGTTGTAGTAGTAAAAGTAAGAGTAGTTACTTGAGTACGGTTGTTCAAAATGGTGGGTGCCGGCCGTGCCGCTGGTTGCCGGCGGAGGGTTGCCGTTGGGAGGAGGGTAGCCGGTGTTGGGCCGAGATGTATCTTGCATGGTGTCAAAATTGATTCTCTGTGGATTGAGAAATCAAAAGGTCGAGGTCGAGGTCGAAGCTTTTGAGTTCCGTCTTATGGTCGTTTGTGTGTCTTTAAGTTAGGAGGAAGTTTCCTGTGGAGAGGTTTTTCCAGTACGGAAGTTTCTTGGTCGGCGGAGAGAATCAGAAGATATTGGGTAAAGTTCAGTAGGTGCTTTCCGTGTTATTTGCTTGTGTATTTCTTGCGCGTTGGAGTTTAGAAGCTCTTGAGAAGCTTCGCTCTTGAAATTTTTAGTGGTATTAAAAGTGATTCGGGGCTAAGAGAAGACTTGACTTATATCAAAAGTGAATAGTATTAGCTTTCAATGCACACTTTTAATATACAGAAGAATATCCATTGCAATAGGGTAAAGAATTATTATTTTTTGATCTCTTCCCCTTTCTAATTTCTATGGCGTTTGAGAATATTGTTTATTTCTAATGTGCTCACTTCCAACAGTGGTATAAGAAAACGATGCATAATCTTGCATACAAAATGATTAGAATATATTTACTTGATAAATATATATATATACACATTTAAAATGAAGAACATGGATGGAACTGCATACATCTCGTTCAGGAATGTAGTTGATAGTCAATTTATTTAATTATTTAACAAACTGATTATTATTACTACTATCAAAATATTATCTATATATAACAATATTTATTGTTAGATTTTTTTACGTATAATTGGTGATCTTTTATCAATCATATTAAAATTATAAGACTTATGCATACCGTTAACTTAAAGTTTATTTTCGACCATATATTAATTTTACTAATCTAAACATGCAACGCTTTTAACCCTTTTGAATAAAACCTATCAGTTGTCCTATATAAAGAGCTTCATCTAATTGTCTATTTAAGAATGTAATTTTTACATCAAATTAATGTAAATTAACATCCATTCTAACCATTAAAACTAGAATTTGACTAATTCTAGTTATCAAAAAAAAAAACCAGAATTAGTCAAACTTATGTAAATTTCATAACATCGATAAACTAATCAAGTTTTAGAGCTAACCATTAGAACTCTTTTATGAAAAGATGGATTATCAACAACAATTTATCAGTAGAAGACAATTATCTAAAGACAAGAAGCTGAAGCTTTGGTGTAAAGATTGGTACTTGAAATCCTGATTTATTTCTTATTCTCCTTTATATTGGATTTGAAATAAAAAAAACTTAACACCTATAAAGTGAATACCTATATAATATGCTTGAAAATTGTTACCTAGATCAATATACAAATAAAATTAGAGAAGTGGAAGGATTAGAATGGCTTTAGATGGATTTGTTAGAAAACTCACGATTGGAACTTATTGTTTATACGAATTCAGATTTTACTATGTGTCCAGATAAAAAAAATCCTACATCAGGGTACATTTTCATGTTGGCAAATGGCGATGTTGCACGAAAGAGTGTCAAGCAGGCATTGATAACCTTCTTAATCATGCATGCAAAATTTGTAGCATGCTATATGGCTACTTCATAAGTGGATTGATTCAAGAACTTGATTTTTGAATTATATGTAGTTGATTCAGTAGTTAGACTCATTTGGTTGTACTGTGATAATCTCTCTATTGTATTATTCAGTAACAACAATAAAAATATTACAGAGTCTAAGCATTTGAAGATCAATTATTTGACCATAAAAGAATTAGTGCAGAAAGGTAACATCACAATGGAGCATATAAAGATTAAGCACATGTTGGTTAATTCGCTAACTAGAGGACTACAACATGTATACAGTATGAGCTTGTTGAAGTCTTTAGACATTGTTTTGGAGATCATTGTATTTAGCTCGTGATACAGTTGTTTTATTTTTCATGTATTATGACTATACATTTTATATGTATATTGATGATCATTATTTTATAATCAGTCATTCAATTTGTGATACATTGTTATAATACAAGTGAAAGTCTTAAAACTTATGTAGATCTTATACATTTTAAAGGTTATTGGGCATATATAAATTTAGGACACACACACACACACACACACACACACACAGACACACACACACACACACGCACACACACACGCACACACACACACACACACACACACACATATATATATCACACACACACACACACACAGATATATATATATATATGTCGTTAGGACATATATAGATAAATAGCTAAATCCATAGATTTGACCAAGAGATATGGAGATATAAGTGTTTAATCTCATAACGGTTTTCTCTAATGCAATTTAGCATTAAATCAGATAAAACAAATTTCTCTAATACAATTTAGTATAAAGTTTAGAGAAATTGAGACCGATAAATAAAAACTATACAATTTAGATTATGCAAGTTTTATTATATTTTGTCACACCTTATTTTCTCATTCATGTCAATAAGATATTAAATATGCGTGATTGTATTATATCTGTGTTGTACAATAACACATGCATCTGATATTTTTCGGTATTTAAAGTCTTATGGGACCAATTGATAGACTTTCATTATCTTTGGATCAAAAGTTTTATTTTGGTCGACCATTGCGTTGATTTTCTTAGCCATTTCTATTGTTTTGATTTTCATTATAACTGTTGTAATTAATATTTGTCTAAGAGAGAGAATATTATAAATAAAATTCCTATTCGACAATTATTAATTATGAGTTTTGTAAATTAAATTTGATTAAGACTAAAGATAATAAATAGGCCTAATAAATGATTTGGTTAAATGAACCAACAGTTTAGTAAGGAAAACAAACCATTATAAGTGTGGACATATCTGCTTATTGGGCTTGTGATCCCGGGGTTTAATAAGATTTTTACAAATAGTTGCTAATGTCTCCTACAACCAATTGATAGAAGTTCATGAAAATAAGGTTACTATAACTTATTAGGAGATTCATGCATTCAAAAAGGCAAAGAAAGACAATAAGAACAAAAGAAAGTTGTTGAAGCTCATTTATATGTTGAGAAGCTTATTCAAAGGATCCAAGAGCATATTCGTGCAACCGAGAAGCTTGTTAATGAAGGTGTTACAAAGAGAATAAAAGAAAAGATGAAGGGAAGCATAGACTCTAATGAAGTTGAGAAGGAAAGTGGGTTTCCGATCGTTAAAGGAAAAGGGAAGAGTTGCTTGGTATATTTGGGCTCATGAGCATGGTAAAAAACGGGCTTTGAGTGAAGAAAGTCTACAAAAGAGGAGTCAGAATAAGGGTTGTTGTTTTATATCTAGATCAAGGTCAGCCTCGGGTAAAGATATAGGGGAAGCATCCGTCCAAAGTCCATTTTTATAAATAATAAAATAGGTTCTTTTTTATTCTTAAAAATAAATTAAATTAAAATATAATTTATTATTGACCTCAAAAGAAAAAAAATTTATATTTTGTTTATTTTTATTCTTTACGAGAGCTTAAAAATAGATAAAAATAAAAAAATTTTTTACTTTATCCAGGACCTATAAAATATTATGAACTAGGGCCTACAAAATATTATGAACTCCGTTAATCCAGATTTGACCTTATTTTATTGTGTGAAAATGTAGCTAATAGTTTGGGTTTCGAAATGAAAACTTAGCCCATTCACTATAATTGTTTTGGATTAAAAAAATAATTTGTAACTAAATAATAACATTACACAACAAAATCAAATGTAGAGAATAAATTAATAGTAGCTAATAGTTTTTTAGAAAGCCCGTGAAATATTTTTTAGGACATGTTTGCTTGATTAGGCGATGATTTACGAAAATCGTAAAGATTTATAGAATTTTTTGCTATAAATTCTAAAACATAAGGAGAAAATGTAACTGGTAAACATATTTCTTGTGGTGAACTCTTTATCCTATACTAAATAATTTTTATTCCTTTTTGCCATCTAACAATATTCACGAGTAGATAATTCTATTTTATACGGGTCTTCTAAAAGATCCTATTTGACTAATCAGTTTATTTGATCGTGTCCGATATAACCAATCTTAGTATGCCAAAAATTTGGCATCTATATTTTAATCACTAAATGATGTTATTAAATAAAAGCTAATTTTATTTGTTTAATAAACAATATCTAATATATCCATTCAACATAAAACTATGGCTATTATAATTCCAAGGACATTATTCTTTTTGCCACTATAAGCAATAGAAACAAGATTCTATTGAACCAGTTTGTTCATAAAATCACTTACTTTCATTCCTTATCAATAAAATTTGAATTTATGAATAACATTTGGTGTAAAATTAAATTAATAAATAAAGTTTGACTTGATAAAAAAAATTAAGTGGAGTTATATCTAATTAAATTTGATTTGTTCAAGGATGCTTAGGGTAATTTAAACATATATTAATCCACTGATTTATAATCCATAATCCATGTTAAGTATGAATATATATATAACTTTTTCACTTAATCAAGCCATTTGGAAATCTTTGTTATTAATTTGATTGAATTCTTTTGAAATTCCCAAAAATAAAAACATGATATAAAATAATTTTTAATTTACTATGATAAATTGCAATCAGAAAAACATTATTTGTATCCACTGGTTAAAACTATTAAGGAAAAAAAAAGCTGCTTAAATAACGCAATACTAGAACAATTTAACATATTTAACCAAAAGCAAAACCTAGTTAAGGTCTTGAATAAACCATGCAATCCAGTAAGACTGAAGAACACATACGACTCTAAACCCAGTACCAAGTCTTAGTAACGGTGCATTGCATTGGTCCATTCAACAGTTTTCCAACCTTCTGGTCCGATGAAAAGCCAATCTTCACATCATAACATGTCTCTTCCACAGCAGACCAAACTCTGTTCATCGAGCTTCCGCTGAACCAATACCCGGCATACAAGCGAACGTTGAAGCCTGCTGACCCTCTAGCCATCTCTGAAGCCAACTCCTGTGTTCCATTGAACTGCACGCCATTCAAACTCAGTTTCACGTCCATACGGTTCCGTGTATCTCCAGCACCGATGAAGAACTCTGAGACGGTGGTAGTTGCTAAAGGTTGTTGATGGTATGATACTTCTACATCCATGCGTTGGTAGAAAATGCTATTTCTCACACCAGGGTTGTGGATTGATAAGGTTATACCAAAGATACCTGATAGTTGAGAGCCAGAAAGGTCTGTTATTTGAAAATTGGCTGACTCAACTAGAAAACTGGGGTTGGCTTTGGTATTGAATTTTTCATCACCGGTAGTTTTGAAAACTAAGAGCTTAAGAGTAAGTGCAGCAGCGATTATGACGATGAAGACTATGAAGGCACCGATGATCCACCTCCTCTTATTTGAGTACTTTGAAGACTTAGAATCAGACCAAGGCGCTTTAGAGTCCATGCCTTGGATTAAAAGGAAACAATAAGTAATGATCAGTAATGGGTTTAGAAAAGCAATAGAAGAACTAGATAGTGTGAGTTGGGGAAACTGGGAAGGGGTTGGTCTTTTTATGGATGGTAAAGGTGGCGTTTAATGTTCTCCCTATTATAGTAATTTAAGACTTTATAAGTTCATATTACGCATAGGAGCTTAATGTATTATTATATGCTAATTAGGAGAGGGCAACATAATAAGCTATCGCCCGATAAGTAGTCCCTATTCCTTTTAGGCCCTTTCCTTATTGAATTTATTAAATAGGTCTGTGGGTTCATAATTTTCGAAAAGAAAAAGACAAAAACAATTTTCCGTTGCCGGGAATCGAACCCGGGTCTCCTGGGTGAAAGCCAGATATCCTAACCGCTGGACGACAACGGATTACTGAGAGAAATGTCAACATACTCATTTACGACCTAATCAAAGCCTCTCATCAGCCGCTAAATGCCCTTCTTTATAGTTTCTACTCGAGTAAAAGAAATGGTTGGATTCGGTTAAAAATGAAAAATGATTGCAAATTTGTAAATAATATAAGTTTAAAAGAAAATTTTCTAAACACGAGAAGAAATAACACCCGAGATTTGCTTATTATCTTACTTCATTGAATTTTTTGAAGAAATAATTTAGCTTCTATATAAGATTTTCTATTTGGTAATCAGAAATATCGATCAAAATGTGGAACATTACCGCAGTGATGTAGAAAGATGTGGGCTTGGTGGGTGTTTTAGGGAGTACAGTGGTGTTCTCATTTTTGGTAAGTCCAAGGAATATAAGTATAAAACATGGAAAAATCTTCATAAGTCAGGTACGATGAAAATTACAAATGTGGTGTTGAAGTATAAACTTAACAAAATAAATGGTTAAAAAAAAAACTTGAATCCCTTTTCATGAAAATGGCATCTTTGATGTTATAATTTGTTGTTTACAAAAATAATAATTGAAGAAGATAAGGAGCAATTTTGTATTTTATATTGCATGATTTTTATCCATCAAGAAACCGCATATTTATTGTATTTAAATAAAAGAAGATTAATAAGAGAAAATTCAAGATTGTTATAAATTAAAAAATTGCTGCAAATCAATAAGATTTGTAACTATTGTTCTAGATTATTTTCAATATTCTCCTTCAAATTCAAGATGGGTGACAATAGGCAAGATGGAGTTTTAAAAAGCAATTATGATCCGTTGAACGTGTTTTAGTGAAAATATGACTAAAGTCCTAATCTAATTTGGTAGTCATGGCATATAATTGATTACTTGATTTCTTATATTTATTTTGTTATGAGTGAAACTTACCTTGTTTAGTATAGTTGATGCAAAGTTAGTGAACGAAATTTCATGGACATAGATTATGTTTGAGAAAAGTTCTTAAAGTCAGATAGATGCAAGTTTGCTATAATCCCCATTGAGGATACGGAGACAAAGTTATACAGATATGTAAAAATCATATAAATGACAAAAAATTGACATTTTGAGTTGATCAATGTCTCGTAAACTTTGATGACAACATGTAAGAATCATATAGATGACAACATATAGATAACACCATGAAAGCAAAATGCAAAAGGTTGCAGGGAGTAGAGCTAAAAGGTATAATACCTTGTTGGAATTGTTCTACTTAATTTAGCCTACTAAAAACATAACTATAGACTATAGTATGATAATAGTTTTTATAAGAAGAAAATGATTGCATGACTTTTCTTGCCTATATGTGATATGATAGAGATCATATGTATTTCTAATTCATGCTTATGAGTATTTGATACTGAATTTAGATTCAACATTATTGCAATATTCAATGCATTGTGAGAAATAAATTGTTAAGTAAAAGTAGTTGATCCAATTTTATACAAAGAGTTTATATGTGTTGGATCAAAGGAGACTTATGCTTAACATAAGTGGTAAGAATTAAAAGGTAGATAACCGAGATTATCCTTTTATGTCGTATTGGTTAAATAAGCATAATGAAAATCATAAAGTTACATACTAGGATTATGAATCGTATGGAACTTGTGAAACTTCTAAAGTTAAAAAATAACCAAATCAAAAATTGGTGAAACGATAATGATGGTATTGAATTGTTAAATCTTATACATGTGGTGTATTGGATGGAATAAAAATTCATAAAAGTACAATATTATATTTGATTATGTTACTAATGACTTTATGTGATATAGTCATATGTATTAAATGAAATGTTGATTTAAAATTTTGAAAAGTTCAAATTGTTTAAATCTAAGTAGAAATTAAGCATTGAGAATGTCGATGTACTTTGATGAGATCGTTGTGGTAAGTTTTAAATTTTCGGTTATCTGTAGGGAATGAGATTCTTTGGTGAATACCTTCACAACTAAATTCATAAGAGTTTGGATTTATGTAAGGAGTAAAATACAATATGAGATATTGTATATGCAACAATATTTCTTTTATAGCAATGTCTAGTATAATGACTTACCTTCTATAGTTCCAATTGAATCAATTAACAAGATTTCATATTAAATATGAAATGATAAGTCTTTGAAATAGCTAAAGCTAGTGATTTAAGGATGTGATGCTTAGCTGAAGCATGTATTATCCATTTAGATTAGAACTAAATTGAGTAATTAAAATTATGAGATATCCAAAAGTTGGATATATTCTTCGAAACATGTTATAGTAATTGTTTGTTTCAACGTATACTTATAAGATAATGGTTCTCAAGATAAGTAATGGGAGTAAGATGAAATTTGAAAAGTTCAAATCTCATGACAATACATCTAATTGGAACTAGTGTCTTTAATGATACATTTAATGTATAGTTAAAAGCCTACGAGATATTGAAAGGTTCACTTTTATGATGAATTCAAAGAGTTTGCTTTGGAGACAATTATGAATATATTACGTCTATAAGAAGGTTAGTAGGAGTATAATTTTCCTCTTCAATGGGAGTATGTGGAGACATACTGATCACAAAGAACAATAATCCTAACTTTTAATTGTTAAAAATATAATTGTCGAAGAAAAACTTTTATTGGATAAGAAAAGATAATAACTTGATTCTAAGAATTAGATTTATAGAGATAGATTAGACGTTGTTCGCATATTCTAAGTCCAAGTAAATAAATAATAACTAAAAATGTTTAGTATTTGAGATATCAAATAACTTGTGAAGTATTATAGATATCCATTACTTTATGTGTGAATTGATATTTGAGTTCAAGATGATAAGGATATAACTTTAGAAGTAAATCCTAATTATGGTTTATTTACTTAGAACAATATCATTTAGGATTGGGAAGGTTCCAATGTAGCAATTGGTTGCTAATTAAGTCATAATACATTTTTTATTTAGTAGAAATGATTAATCAAATTAATAAGTTCTTTAATGAACTTGATATAGTTCCTTGCATTGTTTAAAACAGTAATGGACTATAGAACATTATAGCCATTGGGTATGCATAAGGAGCTAATGTCTAATCAAAGATCCAATAATGTGTTTAGGCAAAAAAATTTTAATTATGATGACAATTAAGATATGAGTTGTAAGATTTAAGCAAGTGTTCACTTTAGAGAATCTTGTAAATTCTCGCATTAAGTCATTGTTCTAGTAGTAGAATAATCGTCATATGGTGATATGGTATGAAATACTTAAAAGATTGGCTTAATGTAAGTAGGAGATTGGTGATTTATGCCTTATAGTTAATCGCTTTGGTTGAGTTTAGTGACGAATTATTTAAAGACATTATTTATCTTGTATATGTTTACATGTATATGATAAAGTCCATAAAATAATTGTACATTGCGAATGAACTTACAATGAGATTATAATTATGAGATTCATATTGTATTTATGTATTATTTCTAAATGTTCCTAGTCATTGTTCTATTAAGA
>JAOSBN010000008.1:7578590-7592233 GCA_027563595.1 Erythroxylum suave | reverse complement strand
GAAATTAATCTTCAAGTGTTTGCACCTTCAATGGAGAGGGTTTGGAATTGATGTTGAAGAGTGGAGAGTGAAGAGTGGAGAGTGAAGAGAAGAGTGAAGAGTGAAGTGAAGATGAAGAAAAAGGAGGTCGAAAACAGCAAGAGGCAGAACAGAACGGGGGAAGAGTTAGGTTGGGTTACGGTAAAATTTTCGTTTTTTACATTTGTTGCTGAAAGTTAGTAGAAGTATTAAAACAACAAAGTAAAAAGTGTAGTAAGTTCTGTAGTGTAGTGGTAGAATCTTAACTTCCTAACTCAACAGGTCATGAGTTCAATTCTCATAGTTGACGTTAGAATAAAGGTATTTTCTATCAATTTGTTTTGAGTGGGATTACACATGCAACCCCATGTTTTACAGTGCGTCCGCCACTGTCTGTAATCGAAATCATATGGTTTGTGGGGACCTTTTAAACAAGCTACTCATGATCAATGTAAATACTTTCTTACAATAGTAGATGATTTTTGTCGAATGACTTGTCATTTTTTGTTGAAGTTGAAATCAGATACTGTTGTTATTCTAAGAAGTTTTTTTTCAGCTGGTTCAAACACAATTTCAGAAGCTTGTTCAAAGAATTCGTTCTGATAGAGGCACTGAATTTCTCAACTCTGATAGTGGTTTGTTATTTGCTGAGCTTAGGGTGGTGCATCAAACCACTTGTTCTTATACACCTCAGCAGAATGGTGTGTTGGAAAGAAGACATCACACAATCTTGAACATGGCAAGAGCTTTATTTTTCTAGTCCAATTTGCCACTATTATAATGGGGTGAATGTGTACTCACTACTGTGTATCTCATAAATCGTTTACCAACTAAAGTTCTTGGAGGCAAATCTCCATGTCAAGTCTTTCACAATAAAGCCCCCCATATGAATCATTTAAGGACTTTTGGTTACCTGACTTTTGCTACAAATCTTACTCCTATCCAAAAGTTGTCACCAGGTGCTTTGCCTGCTCTGTTCATTGGCTATTCAGAAACTACTAAAGGATATAAACTGCTTGATTTGGAAACAAAAAAAAATTCATTTCTAAAGATGTGTTATTCAAGGAGTACATTTTCCCTTCAAATCTTCTACGGCCTTTAAGGATTCACTGCTTTTTCCTAGACAGCAAGAATCACAAATTTTTTATGTTGATGAATTTTACAGAGAGTTTAGGGTGTGCTTGTTTGGAGGGTATGAAGAAAGAGGAATGGGTATGGAATAAAAGATTGAGTTTGGTAAGGGATTATGATTATAGAGTCATTATTTTGATTACCCATTTTTGGGTAATCCTCCATTCCTCTCCTAATCTAGAGGAATAGGTATCATTACTCTTCAAATGTTTGTGATAATTAATAAAAATATAATTCATTCATTAATTAAAATATTATAATTAATTAATTAACTAACTAAAATATAATTAATTACAACATAATTAAATAAAATATTATAATTAATTAATTGCATTATAATTAATTAATTGCATATAACTAATTAAAATATAATTATTCTTCAATTAAAATATTGTAATTAATTAATTAATTGAAATATTATTATCAATTAATTACATTATAATTAATTAAAATATAACTAATTAAAATATAATTATTCATTAATTAAAATATAATTAGTAATTAATTAATTACATTATAATTACTTAAAATATAACTAATTTAAAATATAATTATTCATTAATTAAAATATTGTAATTAATTAAAATATAATTAATTAAAATATTAGTAATAATGAATTAACTAAATTATAATTAATTAAAATATCATTCATTCATTAATTAAAATATTGTAATTAATTAAAATATACTTAATTAAAATAATAATAATAAATTAATTAAAATATAACTAATTAGTTACAATATAATTAATTAAAATTAATTAAAATATTTTAATTAATCAATATATTGTAATTAATTAATTAAAATATAATAAATAAATTAAAATAAAATAGAATTTTGTTTCTTAATATTTTTTACGAACGAACCACTATCAATGGTAATGGTAATCATTCCTTCCTCTTAACCAACTATCATAATCATAATGATAATATCCATTCCCATTCCTCACTATATTCATTCTCATTCCTATTACCATTCTCCCGTGCGAACCAACCGCCCCCTTAATGTTGATTTGGAATCCATGGATCAAGTTCTGTACCCGCCAACAGTACTGGTTCTTCACCTTCATTCCGTCAGTCACCACTAGTTGACATTGGAGTTTCTGCAGAAAGTTAGCTGCATTTGATTCTTCTCCTGAATCTGTAATTGTGCCAGTCTGAAGATCAGTCAGGGAATTGAAGAAACCACTGTGGCACAAAGATTATGTTGTGAATTTGGCTATCACAGAGAATCTACAATTTCCTATTTCAAAATACTTAAGCTATGATCAATTGTCTACTTCCTACAGAGCTTTCCTCTCTACAATTAGTACTTCAGTGGATCCGAAATTCTATTCACAAGTAGTTAAGCACAAGGGTTAGGTAAAAGCCATGGAGGAAGAGTTGCAGGCTCTTCAGGATAATTCCACTTGGGATTCAGTTCCTTTGCCACCTGAAAACAACCAATCGGTTCCAAATGGGTATAGTAAACAAGATACAAAGCTTCTGGAGAGATTGAACGCCTAAAGGCCAGATTAGTGGCCAAAGGTTACGATCAAAAGGAAGGTGAAGACTTTACAGAAATTTTTTTTCCGGTAGTGAAATTAACCACTGTTCGAATTGTTGTTTCTATTGTAGTAATACAAGGGTGGGAGATTTTTCACATGGACATAATCAATGCGTTCTTAAATGGAGATTTGGTTGAAGAAGTTTACATGACTATTCTTCAAGGATACTCTGCTTCAGATCCTTCTCTTATGTGCAAGCTGAAGAAGAGTCTATATGGACTCAAGCAGGCTTCTCACCGATGGAACATCAAGATCACTAATGGATTGATTTCTTCTGGCTTCACACAAAATCATCTTGATTATTTGCTCTTTATTGAGAAAAATGCTCAATAAAGGGTTCTTGTTCTGGTTTACGTAGATGATCTCTTGATCATTGGGAATGATGCAACCTTGATTTCATACACCAAGCAATACTTATAGGCGTCTTTCAAGGTCAAGGACTTAGGTGAATTAAAATTTTTTCTTGGTTTTGAGTTGCTCGTTCAACTAAGGGTATGGTTATGCTTCAGTGTAAATATGTGCTTGAATTACTTTCTAACACAAGTCAAGGTGCAATTAAACCAGTTGATACTCCAATAGCCCTGAATCATAAAGTTATTTCGGCAGATTTTTCTTCTTTTACTGGTGATTCTGATGATAAGATGAAGTTGATAGAAGATATTTCAATCTATCAGCGCCTTATTGAACGCCTTCTCTATCTGACTAGCACGAGACCAGATATCTCGTATGCAGTTCAGGCTTTAAGTCAGTTCATGCATGCACCTACAGTAGCTCATTATACGTCTGCAATGAGGATTGTGAAATATCTCAAGAGGAATCCAGGAATGGGTTTGTAATTTCCAGCTGCGGTTACAAATTCATTGTCTGCATTTTGCGACTCTGACTGGACTGCTTGCACTGAAACACGCAAGTCAGTTTGTGGATACTTTGTGAAATTGGGAGATTATCTTATAGCATAGAAATCAAAGAAACAATCAACTGTGTCCAGAAGCACAGCTGAAGCAGAATTTCGAAGCATTGCAATAACTGTGGCAGAAATAATATGGATTACGTCTCTTTTCAAAGAGAGTGGTTATGGGATAGATCTGCCAGTGGTTCTTCGTTTGTGACAATAAAGTTGTTTTACAGATTGATGCTAACCCCATGTTTCATGAGAGGTCAAAGCATATTGACATAGATTGTTACTTTGTCAGAGAGCACATTCAAAAAGGATTATAGTTGCTACTGCCTGCACTTCATCGCATGACCAATTAGCAGACATTTTAACCAAGAGTCTCACTATTGAGCTGCTTGAGAAACTTGGTTTGACTGATATTTTTGGGCCTCCTTGAAGAAGAAGTAGGAGGGGGAATGTTGACCAACGCATGAGCACACTTGTTATAGTGTAACTAAATGTATTTGATTCTTTGTACTTGTCAATTACAAGTTAGTTAGCTTAGCTGTTAAATAATTAGTAGTGTATGCTTATGTGAGATTGTATATATACTGACTAACACTATCGTGATCTTATGATAATTCAATCGTTCTTTACAAAGAAATTTATCATTCAGTACACTTGAGTTAACGATGATTCACGATCAAATCAATTATTCATGTTCTCTTTAGACTTTGATAAAAGTAAATAAGGGTAATGAAGACAATAAGTAATAATGGCAGACAATAATTTCACAATAATAATACAACAAGTTTAATTTATATTCAAATAAAACAAAAATAAGCACATAAAAATGTTAATGGCAGACAATACTTTCGCAATAATAATACAACCCACATAGTAATAACAGACAATACTTTCGCAATAATAATACAACGACTCTAATATTATTGCGAAAGTATTGTCTGTTATTACTTATTACTATGTGGCTTATTTTGTCTTATTTGAATATATGTTAAAAATTAAACCCCGCAAAATTTTCCTCCACTCATGAGCTTCCCTGTCCATTTGGTGGACATAAATTCAACAGGCAAATTCACACAGGAAAATTCCAACCGTGTTTGCTTGCTCGGCCAAATCCCATACTCATACCTAACCCCGAGAGAGATCTTGACGTTGAAGTTGACCATCTTTTTGCTCCAGTCGTCGCTTATGTCCTTAAACACCCCCCTGAGTTTCGCCGAGTGGACCGAGTCGCGTCCCAACTCAGCTTCCAGCTCTTCGTCACTCATCTTCCTTACACAAACAGGCATCTGTAGCTCCAACCACTCTTCATCCCCTGAAACAACAGCCTTCCCATAAAGCACGCTAACCTTGACTTCGTCAACGCAAAAGTTGACCTTCTTGTCTACGTTGTATACGACGAACACAGCCTCATAGTGGGCAACGAACTGCGAGTTGGATAGGGTGATGTTGGAAATGGAAAGAGAGTTGAGTCGAAGAGTGGGGCTACGTGGGTTAATAACGAGCCGTGCAATGACGAAAACAAGCAATAAGATGAGAAACCACATGACAATGGCAATCGTCAGTCGGGAAACACAGCGAGACCCATTATTGTTATTATTATTTGGCACAGTAGTGTCGAGGGTTGCGTCTGAAACTTCAAGAGCTTGAGGACGGCCAACCGAAGATTGAGTTTCGTTACTGCAATTCATAGTCAGGTTTCTGTCTGGCTTCTTCTTCTTCTACTTCTAATTCTACTTAATCCTTATAGAAAAGGGCTTGGCTTGTGGTGAAAGAAATGGGAGATCGATCTATGTTATGTAGTTCTAGCTTTCCGCGTATAAAGCAGGTCCAGGGAAGCTTCTCCGTAACTCAAAGCCTGGCTTTAATTAGAAAAGTGTTATTCAACATTTGATTTCCCGGCAATAAGACAACAAGGGAGGGCTTGTTTGGGGTCTAGAAAAGGGGTATGATAATGAAATGAAATTTGATGTTTGGTATGAACTATCATTAGATTAAAAGTAACCGATCATTAAATCGCATCCTCTGTTTCATCGTTAGATAATCATTTAACTTATTTGAATATTTCGATACCATCCCAACAGAACATCTCGTCTTATATACCGGTTACTAGTTTATCTTATCTATTTTATTTCGTTTTGCTATATTTATAACCTAGAAAACAACACACTATTGTGCAATCTCCTCAGTTGTCTAATGCTAAAAGTAGCAACTATCGTTATCTAGCAATATAACCGAACTACGGCTTTCAAAATGTGGATCATCACTACCATAAATGTTGAAACAGAGAATTAGAGTGCCCCAGCCAAAAATAATCAAACATGATTCCACATTTATGTATCTCACCTCATAACTCCCAATAGGACAGGGTCCCTCTTTTATCCTGCCAATTCCGGAATAAAGAACCATCTGCAGAACAGCATAAAAGTAGAAAATTGAAAATGATGTCATTCCCAGTTGTTTTAATCTATATGCTGTGTAAGAAATATTAGGACACCCAAAAAAAAAAAGGAAAAAGAAAAAAGATATAATGAATCCACAGTTTACGTAAAGTAAATAGGTATATGTCAAGTATGCTGCTTAACTGATAAGGGAAGTAATCGAACACAAGAGTATGAGATGAGAATCATAGAACATTGATGGCAACAAGGAAAAAATGGGATAATACAGGTACTGAAAGAAAATACCACAGCCTGCAGTTAATGCACTTTGTTTCTATAAAATTTAATGTTAAGATCTTTGAATCTTTCAGCTTTCTTTTTCTCAAAGAATTGTGTTGCTTGGTTTAATTTCTGCAGAAAAAAGAACAGCAGAAAAGTAAAGAACACAATATTTTACTTGGTTCGATAGCTTTGAGCTATCTGTATCCAAGGATCAATCTCACACTTTGGGTGGTTCCACTAGCTTCAAGAAAGAAAAAGATTACAAGAGATGAGTGTTTTTCAACACCTACAGAGTTTCCCTCAAACTCTCCAGTACTCTTAGTAAGTACTCTAGCACTCTCTACCATTTTCCTTCTCACTTGAAACAGATAGTTGATTTTGTGTATGTGTAATGGTTGTGCTTTTAAGCTGGACATGTATCTATTTTTATACAAAACACAAGGTTGTGCTGATTTAATTAACATGTCCATGCCTTTAATATCTCTGCTTCTCACGTGTCTTTCAGATGCCTTCCCATGTGCTGTCCAGGTGACCCACATAAATGGATGGTGTGGATCAAGTGGCACAGCGTAGGTACAGATTACATGGCACAGAGGATCATGTCCCGTCCAGGTGATCCACTTAAACTCAATGTCTTGCTTTTCTGCTTTGCGCTTTATCTTCAATCAGATTGTCTTTTCCTTTCTTCTTCAACACACTCCAAAAACTTCACACACTATCTACACGCCTAACCTAAAATCCGCAAATCTTGTTTCAGATTGATGATTACGTAGAGGGTTTATCAAGAATATGTGATTCTCTTCATATATATTCCCTCATTCTCCATGAATCTTCACGTATTTCATCAATTTGTGACGATTTCAAAATCAAACAAAAGCCCTAGCTTTTCACCGAAAGTGTGAGATCAAGTAGCATTAGCTGTCGTCTTCAAGGGGCTTCACCGATCTACAGGTAATCTCTACAGAACATGAACTTTCTTATTGTTACGGTTTTTGTACCAAAATCTAATGGTTTTGTATTGCTATTGATTTTCTCCAGTGCAAGTAGCCCTTGTGAGACTTGGTCTCACATGAAGTGAAGTCTCACATCTATGTGTTTAGACCTCTTATGCAAAACTAGATCTTTGCTAAGGTACAAAGCACTTTGACTTTTTATAAATATTGTCGCTTTTGTGATGTTGATGTTTATTTCTTTTATAATGCCTGATAGCCATAGTAGTTCTTTTACTCCTTCTGTAATAGCATATCATACTGCCTCTGTTGTAGATAATGAAACTACTGATTGTTGTTGTGACTTCCAAATGATTGTGTTTCCTGCTATGTGAAATGATAAGCTGAAATAGATTTTCTCATGGCTTTATCTGCTGCACTGCATCTACAAAACGATATAAGAAAATCTCACTGTGTTTAGTTAGTTCAACCTTAGAAAAACATAATCCATAATCTATAGTTTCAGCTAAGTATCTGAGAATACTGATACTTAGAATACTGATAGAATAGGCTAGATCAGGTCTTGTATAAAGCATTACGTACATAATGCTTCCAACTCCAACATCATAGGGATAGTGAGTCATAGCTTTCTATTCTTCCTATGTCTTAGGACTCTTGCTAGAAACCATTTGTAGGTGTGATCCTATAGGGATAGAACTAGGATTTGCTTGTTCCATGTTGAATTGAGCAAGAACTTTCATGATGTAGTTCCTTTGAATTAGCCATAGCTTTCCTTCCCTCTTATTTCTTATTATCTGCATACCTAGAAGCTTATGTGCTACTCCCATGTCCTTCATCTCGAAGTATTTGCACAATTCACTTTTTACCTCATTAATTCTGCTTAGGTCCTTTCCTGTAATCACTAGGTCATCCACATAGACTAGCATAAACACTATTTTTGCCTCTCCTAGGTCCTTATAGTATAGGTAGTAGTTATATGAGCTCCTAGTGAACTTCATACTAGTAGCAACCTTATGGAATTTCTTATTCTACTGTCTAAGTGCTTATTTTAACCCATATAGGGATTTCTGTAATAGGCAGACATGACCTGGTTTTTCCTTATCCATAAAACCTACCGATTGCTTCATTTAGATGATTTCCTCAAGCTTTCCATATAGGAAGGTTGTTTTGATATCCATATGATGGATCTCCCAGTCATATATTGTAGCTAGTACTAGTGTGAGCCTAATAGTTTTGAATTTCACCACTAGTGAGAATATGTCCTTATAATCTACTCCCTCCTTCTGCCTATATCCCTTAGCTACAAGCTTCACCTTGTATATCAGAGGTTTTGCTTCTATAACTCCTTCTTTTAACTTGAACGACCATCTATTTTCTATTAATTTGGCTTCAGGTGGCTTAGGCACTAATATCCAAGTCATATTCTTCATTAGAGAAGAATAGTCTCTCTTACATGCCAACTTCCATTATTCATCATCTCTTCTTCTCATAGCTTCTTCATAGGTTTCTGGTACTTTACAATCTATAGATTTAGCAACAAGACATGCAAATTCAACTAAGTTAGAGTATATGTACCTCCTATTAGGAATTTTCTATCTTGGTTGTCTATCTCTAATGAGTTGATAAGTCTTGTAGGGCTTCATGTGAACTTCCTGCAGCTGTTTGAGGGACTCTTTCCTCACTTTCTTCTTTTGTTTCTTCAGTCCCTTGTTCATGATGAGTAGGGCCTTGCACGGGTTCCTCATCATGAGATTGTGTGGATTCTTCTTCTGCTTCTATTTCTGGCGGCACGTAGAAGGGGACTGAAGTACTTGAAGTTTCAAGTTGCTTTTGAACTTCCTCTTGTAGGTTAGAGTCTGCACTATTCCTTCACAACAAAGAAAATTCATTTTCCTTAAAGATCACATCTCTACTAATGATAGTTTTGAAACCTCCCTGTTGAAGCAGTAGGATCTTATATCCTTTAACTCCTTCTGAATAACCTAGGAATACACCCTTCACTGCTCTAGGTTCCAATTTACCCTCTTTTTGGTGTGCATAGGCAGTAGATCCAAATGTTCGTAGGTAATTCAAGTTTGGCTTCTTCCCATTCCAAACTTCCTGTGGAGTTATATACTCATTTGTAGAAGTAGATAAACTATTTACTAGGTAGGCTACAATCTTAATTGCTTGCCCCTATAGGGACTGTGAACACCCTGATGAAATTAGCATACACCTAGTCTTCTCTATGAGTGTTGTGTTGAGTCTTTCAACTACTCTATTCTGCTAAGATGTGGCTCTCACTGTTTTGTGACTTTGTATTCCTTTCTTACTACAGTAGTCTTCAAATTCCTTATTATAGTATTCTAGTCCATTATTTGTCCCAAGGCATCTCAACTTCTTCCCTATCTGATTTTCCATTAGTGTATGCCACATGATGAAGATTTCTAATGCTTCATTTTTCCTTTTCATAGGGTTGACCCAGCACTTCCTTGATCTATCATCTATGATTGACTTAAAGATATGTTCCTTCCTGCAGTGGGTACTTGAGTTGGCCCCCATAGATCACTGTAAGCATACTCTAAGATCTCTTTAGCCCTCTTTGCTCCTTTCCCAAAACTTGTGCTGTGGTGCTTTCCTAGCATACATAATTCACATAATTCCAACCTTTTTATGTCTTTTTTTGGAATTAGTCCTTACTTTGAGAGATGCAAGAGACTCTTGTTCCCTGTATGTCCTAACCTTAAGTGTCATTACTTAGTTGAATCAGGCTCTCCATTGTCGGTAACTAGTTTCACTTTAATAGTTCCTATTACATAGTAGAGCCCCCCTCTTTCAACTCCTCTTATAATCACTCTTCCATCCTTTAAGATTTGTCTAAGTCCATCCTTAGACCTAATCTGAACCCCTTGCTTATCAAAAACACTTTCGATATGAGGTTTCTTCTTACTCCAGGCACAAAACTAACATTAGTTAAAGTCATTTTCTTTCCATCAAACATATTGATGAAGACATTTCCTATACCTTTAACTTGTTGTTGACCTGAGCCTGCCATCTTTACCTTGGCATTCACTGGTTGGAATGAGGTGACTCAATCCCTGTGAGGAGTGACATGCATTGTACAACCTGAGTTAAAGATCCACTCTCTGCTGAGATCTTCACTCTCCTCTGTAACAGCCAGCAGCTCATCCCCACTAGATTCTTCAAGTTTCTTCACATTTCCAACATCTCTACCTTGTGCAGCCTTATCTCTTTTCTTCTTTTTACAGTCTCTGGAAAAATACCCCTCTTTGTCACAATAGAAACATTTCTTGCCTTTAGTCTTTTTCTTCTTTTCTACATTTTCTTTGGACTGCTTGTCCTTGCCATTCCTTTTCTGTCAATTCCCTTTCTTACTGTTATTCTGATTATTCTTCTTTTCTTGTTTATATCTATAAACATAACTTTTGGATCCTTTTTGAAAGGATTGTTCCATTAGTGAGTCCAGTACCCTCTTGACCATGAGAGATTCTCCACTAGCATGCTTAATCACCTTCTTGAAGGCATTGAAGTCTGAGAGTAAGGCCTTTAGTATTACTACTACTTAGTGATCTTCCAAGATTTGTTCACCTACAGCTTCTTAATCTTGTATTAATTTGAAGAAATAATCAAGATTGTCATCCAGAGAAACAGTAGTATTCATCTTATAATTGCCCAGATTATGCAACAGTGTCATCTTATTAGGCAAGCATCTTTTAGCATAAATTTCATCAAGTTTCAACCAAAGTTTCTTTGCAGTATTACAGTTCTGCACTTTTCTAATCACAGTAGATGATAAATGTAGCATTAACTTGCAGTGTGCAAGTCTTTGCAACTTTAGGTTTTTAAAAGGGTTAGTTTTTGTATCAAATTGGTCCTCAATTACACCATAACAATCATAAGATTCTAGTAAGGCTTGCATTTGAATTTTCCAAATAGTGAAATCTTCCTTACCAATATGAACATATCCATTTTTTTGCCCACCGTTTTGTCACGAAAGATTAAAAGAGGACAAGAAAGTAGAATTCTTGAAAGTGTCTAATCTGTACAAGTAGACTAGAAAACTGGTATGAAGATTTAGGCTTACAAATATGATATTACCTTTACCTTCTTGATGAGTCTTTAATAAGTAAATGCTCAGTACTGCTGAATTGGCTCTGATACCAATGATGTTAAGATCTTTGAATCTTTCAGTTTTCTTTTTGTCAAAGAATTGTGTTGCTTGATTTAATTTTTTCAGAAAATATGAACAGCAGAAAAGCAAAGAACACAATGTTTTACTTGGTTCAATAGCTTTGAGCTATCTACATCCAAGGATCAATCTCACACTTTGGGTGGTTCCACTAGCTTCAAGAAAGAAAAAGGTTACAAGAGATGAGTGTTTTTCAAGACCTGCGGAGTTTCCATCAAACTCTTTATTACTCTTAGTAAGTGCTCTAGCACTCTCTAACTTTTTCCTTCTTACTTGAAACAGATAGGTGATTTGGTGTATGGGTAATGGTTGTGTTTTTAAGTCTGGACGTGCATCTATTTTTATACAAAACAGATGAGGCTATGCTGATTTAATTAACATGTCCATGCTTTTAATTTCTCTGCTTCTCACGTGTCTTCTATTTGCCTTCCCATGTGTTGTCCATGTGATCCACTTAAACTCAATGTCTTGCTCTTTTGCTTTGCATTTTACTCTTCAATCATATTGTCTTTTCCTTTCTTCTTCGACACTCTCTAAAAACTTCACACATTATCTACACTCCCAACCAAAAATTCCCAAATCTTGTTTCAAATTGATGATTACGTAGAGGATTTATGGAGAATATGTGATTCTCTTTACATTTAACATGCCCTAAATGCTAACAAAAAATAATTCTATCTTTTCCAGGCATTTGTTCTGTATCATTTATCCAGCTAGTAATTACAGTAAACCATCAGATGATAAAAACTGCAACAAGATATAAACACTTAACTTATATTTCCAATTATTTGTAACATATCTATACATTTGTCTAGTAGGAAAGTTTGGTGATTTTTTATTATCACTCTGTACTACTAGAAAATGCCTTGAAAGAATTATAAAATGAATTGAGAAAGGGAGAGGATTGTTTGTTCCGATCGAAAATTTAGCAGAGCTCATATTTGCAAAAGTATGAAAATAATTTTAAAAAACATTGCTAGAGAGAGACATGTTGAAATTGATTACACGTGGAATCATGATTCATGAGCTCCTTCCACTGTCCTCAATCATCATCCCTTTTAGACTCCTAGCTAGCCAGATGGCTGTTTCCCTTGGGAAAACCTTATCTTTTCCAAAAGATTTCAGAACAATTGAAAGTTCTTCTAATCTTTTTTGTTGAAGCAAATCAGCAAACAATTCTAAAAGTCCTTCGAGTGCCTCTGCCTTATTTCTGAAAGATTTAACATGCAAAATTTCTCATGTCTGCGGTTCGTCATCTATGATGATGGGTTTGGCTTTTATTGGCTCCGAAGTATCAGAATCAAGAACTTCAGGGATCACGATTCTTTTATCCATCTTAGAATGATATAGAATATTTGATGTCAAGCTCACAGCTTCTGAACAGTTTGATGATTCGAAAGTCAAAGGTGTAGCCCGATTTCTTGTCTCCGTTTCATCTCTAACATCTAATAACTTGCTCACATCCACATTGGCAACTCCCACCTCCACACTCTCCATTAGAGGTTGCTCACTCCTTATGTTAGAATTATATAATTAATATAGCAGTGAATTATATAATTAATATAGCAGTTAGTTAGTTAGTTACTCGTAAGTTAGCTATAGTCGTTGTATAAATACTTGTATGCTATTAGCAGCAATACACTTCTTCTTCTCTTTCTTAAATTCAATTTTCTGTCATGATATCAGAGCTGAAAACTTCTGCTTCTCTAGTCTTTCTGGAATCTTTCTAAGTTTCCAGGTTTTCTTGATTTTTCTGCACACTTATCCGCAACTCTATTATTGCTTATTTTTGTTCTTTATTTCTTTTTTCGTTTTCAGATTCTATGGCTAATCTCAATGCCTAGAATGACAATCATACTTCTGGTATAACTTAAAAACCAGAAGAAAATCCTTCTAGTCTGTATTATCTTCATGCAAATGAAAATCCAACACTTGTTCTTGTTTCTTCGGTTATCACTGGGCCAAATTATCACCAATGGCAGAGAGCCATGAAGATGTCACTTTTATCCAAAAACAAACTCAGCTTTGTCGATGGATCAATTACACAACCTGATTGCACAGACCCTTTATTTGTTCCTTGGGAAAGATGCAACAATTTGATAATTTCTTAGCTCATTCATTCTGTCTCATCGTCCATTGCATAGTCTATTATTTGGTTAGACTCTGCATGTGATGTTGGACCCCGAATTTTTGATGAAAAATAGAAATATTAAAATGAATTTAAATGAGAAAGAAATTGGTGAGAAAAT
>JAOSBN010000008.1:7537360-7569892 GCA_027563595.1 Erythroxylum suave | reverse complement strand
ATACGGGCTAGATAGGTTGTATCATCATGATTGCCCCAGATGTACTAGATCGGGCTCCAGATGTAGAAGATTGGGCTATATCTTCTGACTTGGGCCGAGTATATATGGATCGGACGCTTCCATCTCTTAGAGTCTGCAAAATCGGTGGAGTAGTGGTATGAAAAGAGTGTCGGTGAGGCACGTGGAACACCTTCTAGTAGTTGGTGATCCATTCTGTTGGCATCAACTTTTCAAGCTCCACAGCTGGTAACTGCTTCGGGATCTGTAAGATAGTGGTCTGATCATTAGATCGATCAGCAACCATGTATAAGGCATCTGAAGTAGAATTTGGGAAGTTCAAGTCCATCGCATGATTTTGTAGACAATAGATCATCTGGTGATGTAGAGTTTCCATGATGGCATCCGGGTGTTAATCTTCTCTAGTGATCTGGATCTGAACTTGTAGACGTTCAAATAACGTGGGATCATCCAACCTGATGTTAAAATCAGGTGATATGGTCAAGATGACGCTGCCGTTGCTGAGAGTTGTCAACAGGGTACCAATCAAAGCATTTTGGTAAGTTGTGTAAGCAATGTCGAGTAGAGATATCCTGGCTGTCGTAGGTATTCCCTTTCATCCATGCAGAGTAAGAACAAGGCGTATTGCTCTGACATGTAAGTGCATATGATGCTGATATTTCCAGAAAGAGATCAAATCTTTAGGGATCTCGAGCTTTACGTATTGTTCTGCAGTTTTAGATCTGAGACCACACTATTCCAATTTGGAACTCTGGAGGATTTCCTTCACTCTGGGCCTTGTCGTAGACAAGATAGTATGAATACTTCTCGTCTAAGTACGGTGACGACTGTAGATAATATAAGGACTCAACAAAGGTAAAATAGACTCACAAATATGATTTTCTACAGGCAGATGGGTGATTTCTACAAGGTTTTCTATCCTATTTGACAAAACACGCTTTACAGAAGACGGTAAACTAGACAAACTCAAACTGGAAGATAGATGAACTGGATCTTGTGTGTCCATAATACTCATGGGTGTCTCTCTTCTACTCACTTAGTCTTTACTATAGTGTTAGCTTGGTACGAAAAGAATGGCTCTAATACCAGAGGGTACATACCTCTCCCACACAAGCAACCATACCAAGCACACGGTCTCACAAGTGTAGGCAAAGGCAGAGACACAGGGAATTAGGGGATACGTACTTCCAAAGTACGACCATATGTCCCAGACATATGACAACCATCCCTTAAACATCACCTTACTGGAGATTATACGCTCTCAAAGGCGTCCTGCAAGCTACTGGTATCATAAGTTTCCAAGTATGATAGACGAGACAGACGTGCCCTCACATGCTCCTTTGGCGTCAACGGGAAAAAACGCTCATCCTTCCTCTTAGGAAACCTTACTCCCTCAGTAACTACCTCTTTCTTCGTTAAGTTCTAATCTCATGCAGCGGAATTACACTATAGTAAAGACTGGGTGAGTAGGATAGAGACACCCATGAGTATTATGGACACACAAGATCCAGTTCATTTATCTTCCAGTTTGAGTTTGTCTAGTTTACCGTCTTCTGTAAAGCATGTTTTGTCAAATAGGACAGAAAACCTTGTAGAAATCACCCATGTGCCTGTAGAAAATCGTATTTATGAGTCGTCTTTACCTTTGTTGAGTCCTTATAGTATCTACAGTCGTGACCGCACATGGACGAGAAGTATTCATACTATCTTGTCTACAACAAGGCCCAGAGTGAAGGAAATCATCTAAAGTTCCAAATTGGAACAGTGTGGTCTTAGATTTACAACTGCAGAACAATACGAAAAGCTCGAGATCCCTAAAGATCTGATCTCTTTCTGGAAAGATCAGCATCATACGCACTTACATGTCGGAGCAATACGCCTTGTTCTTACTCTGCACGAACGAAAGGGAATACTTGCGACAGCCAGGATATCTCTACTCGACACTGCTTACACAACGTACCAAAATGCCTTGATTGGTACCCTGTTGAAAACTCTCAACAACGGCAGCATCATCTTGACCATATCACCTGATTTCAACATCAAGTTGGATGATCCCACGTTAACTGAACGTCTACAAGTTCAGATCCGGATCACTGGAGCAAATCAACACCCGGATGCCATCATGGCAACTCTACATCACCAGATGATCTATCGTCTACAAAATCATGTGATCAACATGAACTTCCCAAATTCTACTTCGGATGCCTTATATATGGTTGTTGATCGATCTAATGATCAGACCACTATCTTACAGATCCCGAAGCAGTTACCAGCTGTGAAGCTTGAAAAGTTGATGCCAACAAAATGGATTACCAACTACCAGAAGGTGTTCCACATGCCTCACCGACACTATTTTCATACCACTACTCCACCGATTTTGCAGACTCTAAGAGATGGAAGCGTCTGATCCATCTATACTCAGCCTAACTTAGAAGATACAGCCTAATCTTCTACATCTAGAGCCTGACCTAGCACATCTGGGGCAATTATGATGATACAACCTATCCAGCTTGTATTTGAACATACGGAAGGCTCAGATGGTCCTCCGATCCATTATTTCAAATCCAATGGAGACCCAGTCAACATTAGCCATCATCGTGGACACTTTATATGATATTCTGACCCATCCATGTGTAAGCCCAACTGTGAAGTCTGTCTCAACCCAGATTTAGACACTGACGATGATGATGACTATTATTGAAGGAGAAGGAAGAAGAAAAAGCCCAAACCTAGGTGCAAACCTTCTCACTTCTATCATCCATCTTGGGATGATCCTAATCCATCTTCTGGAATATGCTCGAGGAATGATCACCTACTGAAGGGTGACAAGGAAGCCAGCTCTTGGTCTGGTCCTAACCAGTCTCCTCTATTGAGGGAGGAGTACATATCCTCAAAATCTTCTCATCTACTGAAGGGTGAGAAACTTCCAGATCCAGATGTTGGATGTATCAGTTCTCATACTACTTCAACAGTGACAGGTCGTGTTGAACAGATCTTCTGATCTCGACCTAGATCCTTACATGAGATACTGAAGGAACCATGTCAGCCAAAGTCTACTATTCCTGCTTGGACTCCTACTCTTATACCCTGTATGATGGTAAGGCCATATGAGGACGATTTTCCTCAACTATCTAGAGTACTGTTAAATCACAGAGAGTTATCTGTAACCCTTATATCTGAGCCACAGGAATCACTTTACCAGGTACACCAGTATCAAATCCTTCTAATGACGTATTAAACTGGCATACATCTAATGCTATAGCACAGAACAAGTTTCTAAAGAGGATTGATTCAAAGTTGGATGGAATTAGTCAACAGAATATTACTACACACCATAAAGTCGATTAAGTCACTACACAGATTCAACAGATTTATCAAGCATACAAATAGCAGATCCATGATCTTGATGCTGAACTTCTTCAATACATCTCTGCCCATTACATGGGGCCTGAATTTGACTTTAAAGTTAAAGAAATACAGAGGATACAAGGAATTGTAAAATAGATGGAAGCTGATATGCACTCTGCACAAACTAGAAACGTATATGGTTCGACTTCAACAGTCTTTCCAACTACGTTTCCTATGTAATCAACTTCTCAATATCAGAAGTATCCTGAAGAAGCTGACTATTCAAAGGTATTAAAGTTCAACTATCCTTTGATTAGGCAGTATGTTCATACATAAGCAAACGAAGCTATGTTGACAAGAAAATTGAAATCCAAAGCTAAGCCTAAGAAGCAGACTGAACCAACTAGTTCAGTGTTTCCTGAATATCAGTGGAGAAAACTTGGAGGAGTTCGTATCCACTCTACTAATGAGCCTAGCTCTCTACAACAAAGAATGTCTCAGCCTTCTACATCTATTAGGAAGGATAAAGCACCCATGCCAGAGTTCATTGCAACTCTTGAGACAAAAACTATGGTAGAAACCAGTTCGATAGATTAATCAGAACAACAGTCAGATGCTTACTCTGAAAGCTCTGAAGCCTCTAAATCATCAATCTCTGAACCATCAACAGATGACTCAGCACAACTTGCTAACCTATCAAAACTATCACAAGTTCTTATGACGATGCCTGAGTTTACTGAAGAATATCCTGAAATAAGTGAAGCGAAATCAATAGGTACTGAACAATTCAGACCTAGGCCAACTCCAACACCTCAAGTAGATCTTACTACACAGGATACTTGGACATCAAACCTTCTTATGGTCCGTGGTTTACATTTGATGATCTTCCTCCAAAGAAATGGAGAGATCGGTTATATGAGTTTGGTGCTTAGATAGATTTACAAACGACCAGACCTGATCATCCACTACAAGATATTTTATCTGAGTTCACATCTCGTTTCACTGGTACTTTGCGAGAATGGTGGCAAAGTATTAATGACTATCAATGTCTTCAGTATTTACAAGTCACAACAGCAGGAGCACTCCTTGTAATCATTCACAAGGAATTAATTGGTGACTTTCAGTTGATTGATAAGCAGATCCGTCAGGAATATTTCTCCATGAAATGTTGCTTTTTGGATAAGCGAGATATTCAGAAGCATTACAAACGTATGACAGACAGATATTATCTTCTGAATGGATGGAACGATGTTAATCTTTGCTACACATTTATTTCCTCCCTTCCAGATGAATTACAACCAGAGTTACAAATGACCATAGTTTCTCTACAACGAGATATGTAATCTATCAGCTTGCATTAGCCTCTCTTGATAAGTTATGTGATCAGCATGTCTTATTCAAGAATATCATGAAAGGAGGTCCAGTATTGAAATAGGCTTACAAGAAGCCTTATCTCCAGATCAAATGCAAAGACAAAAAGACTTATGATTGTCATAGCAAGAAGAAAGCTCATCTTTGAGAAGTCTACTTTAGGAGAAAGTCTCGCAGACCTACAGATGATCATAAACCTAAACAAAAGGTCTATCATGGTAAGAATACCAAATCCAGAAGGTTTATGAGATTCTTTAAGAAGTCCTCCCATAGACAGAAAACCACCAGATGCTTTCTATGTGGACGAGAAGGTCACTTCACTAGAGAATGTCCTCACAAGACTAAGAAAGACATCAAATTGTTGGAACATATGGAATCATTGCTACCTATCCATAAAGCCAACAATTTTGAAGATCTTATTGAGGAATAATCTCAAGAAGATGAGGACACTAAGTTTGATATCTCTGTTTTAACAGAATCAGACTCTGATTATTCAGGGTTACAGTCAGAGGACTCCATCTATATGATCCAGCAAACCTGTAAGAAGATAGATCGTACTCAAGTACTGAAGCCTTATGTTCAGATCCAAGTATATCAATAGGATAAATATGATCGACCCATTAGAGCTATTGGGTTTATAGATACTGGATCTAGTCGTACGATCATGAAGCCCAATATCTTACCTTCTAATGCATGGACTACCCATGATGAGTATTTTATAGCAGTAGATGGTAATTCCTTTAAGATAGGGCTTATCACAAAGAAGAGAATCGACATAAGATTCTTTCCTCAGTGTACAGTATGGACCCATGTTCTTGGAAGCAATCTACCAGGCCCAGATATTTTGATCGGTATGGATGTTTACACCAGAGCCCAACATTTGTAGATCCTACCCAACAGGCCTCAGGTATCGTAACCTGTACAGTCCATACATTGCTCTTACTAATATGTTTGAACTCAGCTCGATTCTAACATAATACACTGTCATACGAGATAAACTGTTGGAGTACTGTCCAGAATCACATGCACAGTTTACTCATCCAAATCCTCTGTGAAAAAATGCTAACTTCTTCATAAGTCTACCATTTAAGAAGAACAAGGATATCAACCCCACGAAAGCAACTCATCCAGGGATGAACCCTAAAGATTTCAAGCTCGCACAAGATGAGTGTGCTATTCTCTTGAAGCAAGGATTAATTGAGCCTACAAAGTCAGATTGGTCATGTCAAGCATTTTATATCAACAAACGTTCAGAGCAACGTCGTGGAAAGAAACAACTCGTCATTGATTATAAGCCTCTGAATGCATTCCTACAAGATGATAAGTTTCCATTGCCTAACATTAGTACACAAGTACTATTTCTAAAGGAAGATGTTATCTTCTCAAAGTTTGACCTGAAAGCAGGATTTTAGCAACTAGGTATTCACCCAGATGAAAGGTACAAGATAGCATTTTGCATTCCTAATGCACAATACCAATGGACTATTATGCCATTTGGACTTAAGGTCGCTCCATCACTGTTTCAATGATCCATCACAAAGATCTTTCAGCCTATCCTCAACAGTGCATTGATCTACATTGATGATATCTTACTATTCTCAAAGACCTATGAGGAACATCAGGCCTTGTTATCCAAATTCTTGGATCTTACACAGCAGTATGGAATAATGCTTTTAGCCTCGAAAAGCATTATTGGCATGACGGATATTGAATTCTTGGGTATGCAATTTAAAGATGGATTCTACCAGCCCGGTCCACACATTGCAAAAGAGCTCTTGCAATTTCTAGATGAACATCTCTCGGTGAAAAAGATACAACAATTCCTCGGGATTGTTAACTATATCAAAGAGTTTATCCCACACGTGGCCGCATCTACTTCATGCTTATCTAAGCTCTTACAAAAGAATCCATCGTCTTGGACTTCGGAACAAAAAAAAGATGTCAAGCATCTAAAACAAATCTGTCAACATCTTTTAGCCTTACAGATTCTTGACAACAGACAGCCTAGTCCATCTAGCATTGCTACCTTGCTGACACATCAACCACCATGGGCCTCTGCTAAATCCTACCCATGGTTTGTTCATAATTCTTCTCTATATAAGTATGTGTTCCAGCCTAGTTTTTGTTTATCTCAGGAGTTGATTAGTTTTCTACCTATGGCTAGTTCTTCTTTGTTTGCATTTACAAAGAGATCTTTTCCTCCTCTTTTGCGACGTCCCACTGACATTTTCCAAGTCGCAACTCTTTGTAAGATGAGTTTATTTTATTATTTGAATCATACTTTTGCTGAGCGTAGCCTACCTGGTAGTCCTATTATGTTCAATCTAAGGGCACCATACCTCCATGTGTTAACCTTATCAGATCCCTTCACAGAAAACACATTGTGGTATTTATGGGCATTGTCTTCTCTTTATGCCTGTGCCATTTCCTTTTCTCCTATGGAGCTTTATCAGAATCTCTGTGATCATAATAATGCAAGTTCTTTATTATGGACATTTCTTGAATGGTTTCAACCATTGGATTCATGGAAACGACAGTGTGCTATCATCATCTCCAACATCGTCTTCGTACATCTTCTGAAAGACAACAATCTGCTAAGAGCTTTTCCATCATCCACCATCCATATTATGAACTATCTACTGTTGAACTCTACACTGAGCCAAATGTGAAATACTATTATACATCTCTGTATTAACCCAGATATCAGAATTGTGTCTTCTTAGCTCTTCGAGATTTTCTCAAAGAGATAAATCAATGGGGTGAGATACCAGTACTTACGACTTCTGCTGGACCCTACCCTGGAGAATTTATACCTGGTGAACTTGAAGCACCAGAAGTTGATATGCCTGGTCCTAATAGTCCTCAGTATGACACAGATGAAGCAGCCTCTGAAATTGCAGGTCCTTCTCAACCAGACCACTCAGCTTTCCAAGATGCTTAGGATCCTAATCCCACAGAAGCTGAGATGACCGGGATCCTGCATGAGTTAACTCAAATTGAGCTGAGTAAATAACGAAAGCCATCTCATGACAGCTCAAGTGATCCAGACTCTCCATCCAATCGTCAATCGTGGAACGACATCCGTGACAAGTAAAGATTGTTGCCTTGGATCCTCCTCACATCAGAGACTCACCTTTTGAGGAGAATGAGACTTAAAGCAATCAGTAAATATTAAAGGTTTCTTTGTGGTCCCCACAATCACTATGCAAGATTCCTTTTTTGTCAGAAAGTTGCTTTAAGACTTTTTGTAAAGTAGGTTTACTTTCACTGTTTGCTTTAGGAAAGTAGATGTCTTACTTTTGATAAAGTAGTTTGCTTTTGTAAAAGTGTAATTATTAGATTCCCTAGGTGCTTTTACATTTCTAACCTTGGCTTTGCCTATATAAGCAAGCCTCCTCTTCCTTTGTAAGCAGGCTTTAATCTTTTGTAAGATAAATGAAGTTTCTTTTGTGTGCTTAAGTTTTCTCTCTCTCCTTAAAACTCAGGTCTTATAGTGTTATACTTGATGTGGTATAGGACAAGTATGCTCTACACTCGCTTCTTTTAAGGATCTTGTGTATCAGAACGTCTATACGACAGTCTAGGACTGTTCTCTACCAAACAATTCCACTGCATGAGATTAGAACTTAACAGGGAAAGAGGTAGTTACTGAGGGCGTAAGGTTTCCTAAGAGGAAGGATGAGAGTTTTCGCCCATTGACACCAAGGGGGCATGTGAGGGCACGTCTGTCTTGTCTATCATACCTGGAAACTTATGATACCAGTAGCTTGCAGGTCACCTTTGAGAGCATATAATCTCTAGTAAGGTGATGTTTAAGGGATGGTTATCATATGTCTGGGACATATAGTCGTACTTTGGAAGTACGTATCCCCTAATTCCCTGTGTCTCTACCTTTGCCTACACTTGTGAGACCGTGTGGTTGGTGTGGTTGCTTATGTAGGAGAGGTATGTACCCTGTGGTATATGTTCCCTATGGTTAAAAGGAGTTAACTGGCACATGCACTGCACATGTCAGTCATGTCTACTATAGGCAGTCTTTGAGGACGATGGGCACGTGTCCCACAAGAGCCCGTCATCTTCTCCAGAAGCATCTAACCCCTTCTGTAATTGCCTCCTAATGTTTCCATGTTTTTTAGAAAAATGACACCCCCACTCCCTCGTGTGTCCACGTTTACCCAACCATTGGGTAACGTTTGCAACACTTGAACCCACATCGCTCCAACTCTTGAGTTTACAACCGTTGCGAGTTCCACTGACAGTCTCCTAACCATCCACAACAATGAATCATTGCCAACAAGTTGCTCACTGTCGTCGCCTTCTAGGTTTGCCATTGCCTGCACTGTTCACGTCATCGCTGTTTCCCTCCTCTTTGTCGTCGCCTCCACGCTGCCTGTGACAATGGGTGATCTTCACCTACCTTCTCTCACAACGAGGCATACCTTAAGTGGCTTTTAAGCCACTTATTCAATATTAACCCAATAAACCCAAGGTAGTAAAAAAAAAACACAAGCATATAGATAACAGATCTTTAATGAGCAACACACAGGAAAAATAGGGACTATGCGTGAACAGTTATAAAACATGCAAATGCAAATCAATCTATTTTTTAATACTTATTTGGGCATCAGATGCAATCTCAAAAGCATAAAATAGATAGTGATGGCAGGACACAGGCGACAAACAATTCCAGATGCAAAAACAAGAAACAAGCATATGTATTATTCATGCTTTATTATTTGGAGTAACATTCATGAATAAACATAACAAATATAAAAAAAAAGAGGAACATTCGTAAAGAAGAGAAAAAAGGATAATACGGGAGAAAGACAACAATAGTATAAAAACTTTAATTTTTATTCCAAATCAACAAGAATCAAGCAACAAGTCAAAGTTAAACAATTAAAGGAGCCTCTGACACCTCTAGGAATCCAATTGTGATCAAATCATAGATGTAACAGAAAACAAAATTTTTACGAAATCTGAGCGGATCCCGATAATTGAATAAACTTGAATAAAATGAAAAACGAATTAGAAATTGTACCTTGTTTGTCTTCCTGTTCAAAAAATTTTGAAACCTTTTCGATTGATCAATTAGGAGCTGTTAAATTGTCCAGCGTATGATAGTATCTACAAAGCAATTCTCAAGACTGATTTTGAGAGGAAGAAGACAAAGTGCTAGCTTCTAAAATGTTCTTTTCCTTTTAAATAAAAAAATCATGAGGGTCTTTAATTAAAATTAAATTTCTTTTATTATAATTAAAATTAAAATTAAATTATAATTATTTAATTTTAATAAAAATCAAATGTCTCATATTTGATTCCCAAAGTTTCTCAAACTTTATAGTTAAGTCCAACTTAATTAAATTAAATTTTCTTTCACAAATTGCTCTTTGATGTGTGAGCCATAATATTCCTAATAAATTGAAAATGATTATAAATTACAATAATAATTCACAATTAGAATTAGATAAATTAAAACCTGTTTTAATTTATCTTTAATTCTTCAATTAAACAATTCATAATCATAAATCATAATTGCAAAATGTCATGATTATCCAAATATCAGGAATGTTAAAAAGATTGGCGTAACCTATCTATGTATGACTATGATGTATAATTTAATATTTTCGTTATCCAATGTTCCATTTGGACATAGTATGGATACAATGTCTACTCTTTTCATCCAATGTTCCAATTGTACATACTCTTTTATACACTTTGCACTTTTAGACTTACCGTGAAAAACTCTTCTAATAGTAACACGAAAGCACATGTATGCCATATTCTTTTGAATATTGATATTTTACTTATGTCGAAAAAGCTTTCTCTATTTAGGTTTTGGTTGTTTGCTCTAAATTTTATCTGTGCTACAAATAAGATATTAAATATTAAAAGAATGTAGCTAAAGAAGTTTTATTAGAAGAAACTTGCTTGTGACTCCTACTGTCTCATTACCATTGATTTATTCACGTCTTCATAAAGCTCAAAATTGATTGCTGTAAATGAAAATTTTAATGTTGCAGATGAAGTATAATTTTAATAGTTTTTGTTAATTTTCCCACTCTTCAAGTTTGTGTATTTATTACATTTCTTAGTATTTGATTCGAAGATGGTATTATGTTTTACAAAGCTCAAATTTGAAAATTGCAATTATAATTTTCACTTTATGTATGTAGTTTCTTAGCTTTCCACATATTTTCCTAGATAAATGGCTTTTCATTTTTTAATTCACTTGATTTTACAGTGAAGACTGTAAGGGCTTGTTTGTTTTCATTTATTTTTTTGGTTTTTGATTTTTTTTAAATTTAGTAAAAAGAACTTGTTTTTTTGAAATTTTAGTTTTGATTCCTTCTAATTTTCAAAATTTATGAAAACTACAAAAATTAGTTTTTTTTATATTCTAATTTACTATTAACTAAATATTTATTATTTAATTATTTAATATATTAATTATTAATAAGAATTATGAATAATTTAAATTTAATATTATATTTATTTAATTAATATTATTAATAATTTATTTTTGTTTAATAATTTATTTTTAAAATATTTAGTTTTAAATTATTTATTTTAATAACATAAAAGAATTTTTTGACAATTTAATGTTAAATATTACATAAGAGATTAAAATAAATTTAATTAATTAAAAACGATTTATCTTTAAGTTTTATCTATTATATAATTATCGTCAGTAACAAAAATAACTATATTAATATTAAAAACCAAATAGGTTTTTTTTATTTTAAAGAAAAACATAAAATTAAAAATTAAAAACCACAACAGCAAAATATTAGTGGAACAAAACGACCCCTAAATTTAGAGTTCTCTGTTACAAAAGAGAAGGTATTACATGTTTTGTTTAAATTTATTACATTTCTTGGTACTTGATTCAAGGTAGATATCATAGTTTTCTAAATTTGTAATGACATAATCAATCTCTTTGAGGGTGATTAATTGTTAGTTTGATGATTGGAGCTAATTATTTTATCACCTTTAATTAACATGAATATTATTAAACCAACATAACCAAATACAGACAATATGATGTACAATGTCCATTTCACATTTCATTATGTTGTAGATGTAGATGTTTTTTTAGTAACATTTTGTTGTAGAAATAATTATCATGGAAAAATTATTATATTATATATAAGTAGTATTTAGAGATTTGACATATATGACTTATAGAGGCTTATTTCCTTTTTTAACTCTATGATAAGAATACACTTTGTGATAGCTAAAAAAGGCTTTTGTTATATGGAATCACCTACATCAATAATAAGTAGGCAGTAATATGTCTATATTTATTACAAGTATAGATTGAAGAATCCTTTGCAAACTTCTTGGACAATAAAGTACCCTAAAAGGAGGGTCTTTGGATGTTTAAAATATAAGTGAACTCTATGCATAATTCAATTAATATTAAGAAAATATTATTACAAGAAACTAATAAATATTTTTGTTGTTTAATGTAGGTGATTGTTTGTTTTCGTAAGTGCATGATATAGCTGTAGTTAGCAAAGCTGAGTAAGAGTTGAGCCCATAATGTAACACCCCACTCCTACCTAACACGTATACGTATACATTTCGGACATTCGTGCACATGCCTAATAGAAATGATGTGCTAACTTTATCACTTTCACATCTTCCATGGCATCATAAATTAAAACATAATTATCACAATTTTTTAAAACCCAAAAATTCCTCATTTCATTTTACAAACAATATATACATTGTAGCTTTAGATTAACATCCATATGTGTACATCCTTAAAACTAATCAGAGTTCACATCTCTGTACACAGTATGCTACACACATGAGGAAATATACAAAACTTTATCTAAAACCCTAAGTCCCAGTTGACCAACCTATGAGCCATGTCATCTACCGAAAAGTGGTATTAGATCTCTTCTATGCCGAATTAGCAGCTAAGTCGACACTCTCGTACCTAAAAAGTCAACGTGTAATTTTGGTGTGTTTTGTGAACTCAGTTGAGTAACCATCCTCAATGGTTCACTCATATCACACATATCATATCAATACATACAACACATAATTCACAACATTTAATTTCTCACGTATCATAAAAAAACTCTTTGTACATATATGTTCACATTTTTCATTCAATTCATTTTCAAATTTCAATTGCAATCATTCAAATCATGTAATTCGGGTGTATATGCAATGTTTATGAAACTTAAATTCACTTAACATGTTGTTGTAACCAAGTGCCCTAATCACTGTCCTGTATTCGTTGTGGATACCGGAATCTATCATTCTGTCCCATATCCGTTACGGATACCAGGTTCTATCATACAAATCGAGCCATAGGCTCTTACTATGGATGTATGAGCTTTAAGCTCTCTTTTTACTGGCAACTACGTTCGTAATTACTTTTACGTTTCATGCATTCATGCAATGAAATGCATCATGCATATTCAATGATTATACTCATTCAGTCACATTCACATTCTTTCTTATTCATATTTGTCATCGGACTTTTCGTTCGACATTCAATATTGAAGTTGAGAACAAGTAGTCAGTCATATTCACATTCAAGTAGCACTTTCAATATAGTCTCGAATATAGAACTCCTTGGATAATCAATTGTCCGGAACCAACACAATCACATTCATAAAATAATTCAATACGGAATGTAAACAAATAGTAATTCAAAGTAAGACCATCTTAAGTTACTCATAGTTTTGCTCCAGATAGCTTATTGCCTTAAGGTCCCGGCAATGTCTGGATGCAGTCACTCTAATTGCTCCTCTATATCATGCAAACATACACATTTACCACATTACAACTTAGCACAATCACATAAATACTCATTTATGCACATATGTATACGTGTTATGTACAATGCATACTCAATGACAATCGGGGATATTTTTCCTAAATTCACAACTCAAGATCATTCACATTTCATAACTCACATATGTCTTTGAACTTATATTTACATCTCAATTTTACAATATTATTCTAAGTTCATGATTCTATCATTCACTAAGGTTATTCAAGTATTAAAGATCATAAAACGTCCATTTTATCATTCATCTTTACCTAATACACAACATTCATCTTCTTGAATCACTTTAGCCATCATAGGGCCCCTTTCATTCTTATATCATCACCAATTTTTCATATTTGAACACCTAATGTATAACAATTCATTCTTCAATTTATATCCTCAATCATCATCCTAAACATATCACTCATTTATTTACTTGTTCTAGCATCATTCTAGGTTCAATTCAAGTTTCATTCAATCCTAAAAGCATCATAGAAAAGTACCTAACCTATTGTTGTTCCAAACCATACCTAAAAGAGGCATTTTTGATCATTCCGACAGTCAAGGGATGAGTGAACCGAAATTTCACCATCCACAACCTTCAATTTTGTTTTTTTCCCAGTTATTTAAAGACAGATTTTTGGGTCTGTTTTGCATTGCCATTTTGACATAGAAACTGAGGTAGTTAGGCAATACAATCTTCTAAACAAATGTTCCTCTATTTCTTAAGTTTCAAATGAAATAAAAATCATTCAATTTAGTTCATTCTTCCATGAGTTACGCTCAAAATACCACAGACTTTGCACATTCAAAAATTTGGCTAGTGCATGATTGAAGAATGAGTACACTCCAACTTGTAAAAGTCATATCTCTCAGTTAAAATATCCAAAAATTACAAACTTTATATCTATAGAAAGATAAGAGAAACATATACAACTTTTATGAAGACAACATGGTCTGATTCGTCCTCAATAAATACAGTTTATTCAATCAAAACAGGACACGATTTCTGTCAAAGGTAGTGCTACAGCCTATTCCAGAACTCAACTTGAAGCTAAATTTCAAGAGCCTTAAGGACAGAATTAAAATTCACTTACTTCATGAAAATTGTATCCCTATGTTTCTAAGTTACTACCCATCAAAATTCATCTAATTTCGATATTCACAGAGCAAGTTATGGGCAAAATACTAATGTCTGTCTAGTAAAAACACTCCATTCACTAATCAATTTTCTACGCTTCTTTATACACCATTTTCATAATCAATTTAACCCAAAAGCATCACTACATCAATTTATTCATCATTACTCATTATTTATATAAAAACAAGACATTTACATGATCATTTCACCGCTCACATTTTACACACATAATTTCATGATCATGATCATCAATTTCAAATTACTCAAATGATTTACAATTAACAATACCAATGAAGATTAAAGCATAGCTTACTTGATTAATCCTTCACAAATTTCAAACTCTTCAAGATCTCTCTTAACCCTAGCTCTCCATACAACCCACGTACATCATCCTTGAAGGAGAAAATAGGCTAGGTTTTCATCAACAAGGTGAAGACAACAAATGGTTTGAGAAGCAAGTACATATTTTTGGCAACACTTTATGTTGTGAAGGTTGGGTGTGGGTGCCGTATGAAAGAAGAAAGAAGAAAGAAGATGGCATGTAACGAAAATGAAGAGAAAATGGTTTTTTGGATGTAAGGGTCGATGATTAACGGCGTATAAAATGTATGGCAAGTGTTGTGACACTTGTCATTTAAAAAGCCATGTTATGCGTCTTTGTCCTATACTCCCAATTGTCACTCCATAACTAGTCCATTTTTCATTTAACCACTAGGCCATGTGTCATTCAACTATACCACCATTTATCACTCATGGATTCAAGTCATTTGTCACTTGTTCTGCCACTTGGCATTTTTCTTAGTCCAAAAATACTCCAAATTTCCAAAAATTCTTCAAAAATTCTAAATCAATACTTATACACGCCAATTCAATTTTCAATACATAAAATCCACAATTCATTCCAAAAATCACTTTTATAAATCCTTTATAACCGGAAAATGTCAATGATGCATGTACAATTATTTTAATGAGGGTCAACATTATTCACATGTATGAGTGTGCCATATGAAGCATAAAATGTACTTCTAACTTCCCAATATACTCTCATGAAAGGAATCCTAGGGTCCTAACCCTGATCATGGGGTAATGGGATGTTACACATAAGGTCTACATATTATTCCAAAACTTAACAAGCTAGACCTAAGATTCAAGATGATTGAATGATGACAATAAATAAATAAATCTAAATGAAAAAAAGGGAAATGATAAAAAAAATAAACTAATTTATGAATAAGATGAAGTTAAGTAATAAATTCCCTAGGACTTTACCATATTCAACTTTCCTTTGATTTAATGAATACCTATATTTTCTTATATTAATAAGAGTTCCTAACTTAGATTATATTCTTTCTTGAAACATAAAATCACTATTCATAGGTTAATATAATAAAAAGTCCCTTTTGATTCTAGGCAACCTAAGAATTCTTTAAATTGCTCTATGAATTCTCTTGATAGGTTTTATCACAACCTGAAAAGATCTTATAGGTCAAATAGCTCAACTCATCTTTTGAATCTTGATGCATGAATCAAATATTGAATCTTCCAATTTTAGTCCTTTATTTTAATCAAATAAAAACATTGATAAATCTAAAGAAAAATGGAACTTTATTAAATAAAATAATTAATCAAAATATATCACATCCTAAGTTCATCCTACCTAGATCTATATTCCAATTTAGTTCATAATTAAACAAAAAAATATTAACATGAAACTAATTAATAAAATAAGATAAAAAGATCATTATTCTTGAATCTTGAATCTTGAATCTTTAAAGAATTCTTGTCAAAATGCTATCCTATCATAATCGAATGATGGAATATTTATCAGAACTAATGGAGAACAATTTTAAAAAGGACTCACTAATATTTATTGCATAAAGAACCTCTTTATATTTTTCCATCTTTGAACACAATCCTTAACATGATAGCATATAGTTATCATGTTCTATGGTCCTTTTCCAATTCTTCCAAAATTGCTCTAATTCAGTCTAATTCTTTCATGATTTATTCCTTTTGCCTTGTGAAGGCAAAAATAAGACTTGAAATGACAATACTTCTTAAATTAAGTATCAAATCCTTCAAAACCATTCCAAATATAGGTAATATGCTATGGAAATAGTGTTAAAAGTTTTGTATGTCTAGCATATATCAAACTCCTATGCACTTAACCAATTGCCTATCCTTAAGTATACCAAGTCCATCATTCAACCTCAAATAGAAAACAATTCAAGGAAAATGTCAAACTTATCAAATATACTAATGAAGATTTACTATTACTCAATTCAATTTTAAGGGTCATTAAAATGACAGTTTATTAACTACTTGCATCAATCCACAAGTTGATTTAATTCACTTCAAACTTTTTCAAACTTCAACTTGAATAAAAGAATTTAATTCCATACAAAAATTGAACCTACAAATGACAGCATGTTTCAAATTTCAAATACATTCACACCCCTTTATTAATAAGTATAAATTTATACAAAACTAGAGCATTAGAAGCTTGTTTGGAAAGTCACCTAACCTTTTCATGCGAGATTAAATAACTTATCATGAATACCCTCGATTACTCGACTAGGTCACTATCTCATATGGATACTAGTAACACTCTTTAACTTCAACCGTTTTATTAGTATGAGGCCAAAGGAGTGAAATTATTATTTTCATTTATTCATTTATTTTTTATTTTTTAAAATTATAAAAATGATGAAAAGAAATCATAATTACTTAGTACATGTGAATTTTACGCAAATGATATGATAATACTCATCAAGTATTCATGTTTTAAATTCATAAAAAAAATTGAATCACTTAATTACCATTATTCATAACTAGTTACATAGACATTTCAATCACCAAAAAAAGTAAAAATAAGGTGAGACAGAAAAATATCCATATGATGCTAAAAATATGATGAAGAAAATAAAAATATACATTAGGTTGCACTATATATTATTGGGGAGGCTTTAAGGGTTAGTTATCACTCTAATAACAAAAAAACTGAAACTAATTCTAAAGAAAATTGGTAGGGAACAAAGTGAAGCATGAAAAAACATGAGGTGGAAAAGTCCTTTTTATGAGAAATTAAAATAATGTGTTAAGAAGCCAAGGGAAATTAAAAAAACTTTGCAGATACAACCAATCTCTATAAGGACTCTAATGAAGTCTCCTTCATGAAGAAACAAAATATAAAAATTAACAACTTAGAATAAAAGGAATTCCTTGATCAGTGTCTTAAATAAATTAACTCCTCCTTATTTTGTAAGATCCCATTTGTAATGTCCTCCTTTGTAGAAGATTTATTTTTGAATTTCCTATTGTTTCTTTCCAACCATAATCCATGAATTATTATTCCCATAGCAAGAAAATAGATAAACAAAGTGCTTTATTAGTGCTCATATAATCCTTCAGCCATTAAATGGCATCGGGGAGTGAGTTCCTATTGCATCCCTATTGGCATGAATTTTTATACCTCTTTTTAGATATTTGAGGCATATTGACATTCAAAAAATAAATGTTTCTTAGTTTCTCAACACTCCATGCATAAAAAGCACCTATCATCCATTACTAAAAAATGTAATTTATCCATAGTGCTTAATATATTCTTCATAATCAACCATAAAAGGAATGAGAGTTTCAGAGTCAGTAACTAATTCCATACAATATTGTACTAGGAGACCTTGGGTCCATGTGTATGTAAAAGTTTTCTGGCTATCTTGTAAGTCATATTGGAAATTGATTTCCCTTTTCAGTAGAAACTATCAGCTTTATGCATATCAAGTTGATAAGCTACTTTGTATCTCAATAATTCGTGTAGAAGAGCCCAATTATTTTCCATAATCAGTTTAGAGACTTTATCATCTAAGCCGCCTATTGTTTTGGCTTCGACACTCCTAATCTGATAGATTAGTTGGCCATATCCTATGTAGTTATCATACTAAAAAGATGAATTCTCTCCACTCCCAACTTTACAACTAACATTAGCTTTAATTTTGTCTTAAGAAGTAAGAGCTAGCCAAAGAACGAAAAGTAAGATGAACTCCCATTCACCCTACATATGCTCCTACCTTTAAGGAAATATCCATGTATCCATTTTGTCCAATGTGATGACTTTTCTTCCAGGATTCACCATAATCCTTTTAGAATTAAGACTAGATTTGTTACCTTAATGTCATTGACTCCTAGACACCCCTAATCCTTAGGAAAACACATTTCAGACCACTTGACTATACCTAATCCTTTTACTCCCTCTGAATCGTTCCAAAGAAAATTCGTAAACGTTTTTTCCAATAGTTTGATAATCTTTTTTTAAAGAAAGAAATAAGAGCTCTAATAAACACGCAACGAAGATAGGATATATGAGATTAATCATAGTTTCCCAACATAGGAGAGTGTTTTGTCAGTCCAAGAAGAAAGTTTATTCTACACCTTATTAGTTAGAGGATAGCAGTCATAATATATCAGTTTTCTTTTAGATATAGGGAGACCAAAATACATAAAAGGAGGATTCTTTTTGTACACTTCGATAATTCTTGCAATCTGGAGTTCCATACCTGATGCTGCTTCAACAAGTAAACAAAAACTCTTGTTTACATTCAGTTTTAGGCCTGAAATTCCTTTAAAGATCATAAAGGGATCCATAAGAGTTTATACAGAGCCAAAATGAGACTTGCAAAATATAAGCAGATTATCAGCAAATAAACCTTATGAAATTTAGAATGATACCTTAAATTTGGTTTCAAAGAGCTTCCATATATAATATGAAGAGATATGGGGATAGGGGTCCTCTTGTCTAATGCCTCTAGCTCCTTTAAAGATTTTGGAAGGCATGCCATTAACCAACCCTGAAAATGAAACATCTGAGATATATTCTTTAATGTTGTTGATGAATTTCCTAGGGAAACCAAAAACTTCCAATAAGTGAAACAATAACTCCTAGCTTATGTTATTAAATGCTTTGTAAAATCAACCTTAATATAACAATTTTGAGGAGATCTTCTTTTGGAATAACCCTTGAGTAATTTCTATGCTATAGACAATATGGCCTTTGCATCCTCCACTGCTTTTTGTGTGTTGTTCCCTAACGATTTATTCAGCAGCTTAAATTCCTCTTTGATAGCTCTAAGTTTCTGCTTATAACAAATCTCTTATAATGTAGTATAAGGTACTTATATGGGGCTGTATAGGTGCCATGTTTTACAATGACATGATTGCACGTTGATGGATGAGTGTAAGTTGTTTGAACTTAATGTAAATGAGGAAACAAAAAAGGTAGTATAGTAACACAGGGCTTATACAGGATCGTGTAGGTGTAGTGGTGAAAATGATCTATTTTGTTTCTAACTCCTATACATGGTGTAAAACACAAGGTCGTACTTACTTACCTTAGGAGTATGTTCTCAAATGGATTTGAAAATCTACCGTGTATTGGGCAATGTTGGAAAGTGACATATTCTAAATCTTTTTGGTTGTTTTTTGAACGTGAGCATAGATCTGGCCTTGGAGAAATATGGGATATTTATTAGTCAGCACAGTAAGTATATGGTGCTATTAGGTTTCATATTAAAGTGTTATATTTTGTTTCTCCTAGTTTTTCAACATAAGGTTAAACATAATGATGTGTATGGGCCTATATTAGACTAAAACCTTACAAAATTAAAAATACACTAACATGAAACACTTAGTGTAAGCTTTCAACTAAAATTTAGCAAAACAAGATTAAGAAAATAACAATTATACCAAGAAAACAAATAACTAATAACTTAAAAATAAAACATCAAATTCTAAAAAATAAAAGATAAAAGACAAAAGATAAAAAAATGTATTAGTTTACCTCTCAACAAGTATTTGTTTTAGGTCTTAAGCTTGACCCCTTTCCATCAACTTCAACCTATTGTATGCCTACTTTTAGGGTGAATACTACTATGGATTTCACTATTTTCTTTTTTCTCAGTTTTTTAATATAGTAATCAACTTTTAAGCATATTATATGTATCTTTATAGTTGAATTGCCTTTTCCTTTACTTTCCCTTACTTTGAATTTGTCCCTTTTTTATCCTATATTTTTGCCTCTTTTATAACATAAGATACGTCTTCATTAATCAAAACAAAGTAAAGGCAATTACGATACTTACCATCAATGGTATTATTAGGTATAGATTTCTTAAGGTCCAATTTTTAATCCCTAACTCTTATAGTTAACTTTCCTTCATAAACATCTATTAAAGCCTTAGAAGCAGCTAAAAAAGGTCATCCCAAAATCAAAGACACATTTTTATCCTTATCTATATCTAAGACTACAAAGTATAAAGGCACAAAAAACCTACCAATTTTAATAGGAACATTCTCTTATATACCAATAAGAAATTTGACACAATGATCTACAAACAGTAGAAGAAATGGCAATAGGCCTAAGATTGCTCACCTTAAGATTGTTGTAAACATATAGCTACGACTAAAGCTTGCCTATAAATTATGTAAAACATGATCAAAGCTTATGTCACTAATATTATAATGGATAAAGAAGCTACCGTGGTTCTTAAATTTTGGAGGTGGTCTATTTTAAGTTGCGACTTTGCACTCTTTATTCAAGGTTATAACTTGACATTCCTTGCATCTTCTCTTCTTGGATAAAATCTCGTTTAAGAACTTAGCATAAGAAGGAATTTGTTTTAAAGCAACAATAAAAGATATATTTATATACTTTTTTAAAGAATATAATAAAACTTCCTAAATTACTTGTCTAACTTAACTAATCCTTGAGGAAACAATATAGGTAATGGTTATATATTAGGTTCTTCTCCCTCTTCTTTCTTTGTCTCAAGCTTCTTCTCCTCTTGATTAGGTATCTTTCATCCCTTTTTTGCTTTAATCTTAATCTTATCCAACCTTAACTTATCAACTTCCTAAATTACTTGTCTAACTTAACTTATCCTTGAGGAAACAATATAGGTAATAGGTATATATTAGGTTCTTCTCCCTTCTTTCTTTGTCTCAAGCTTCTTCTCCTCTCTAATAGGTATCTTACATCCCTTGTTTCCTTTAATATTAATCTTATTCAACCTAAGGGTCTCAATCAACTTATCACCCCTCAATATCCTAACATTATAATGTTATCTAATAGTCTCAGGCTTGTTAAGAATTTTACTAGGTGATTTAACAGTGTCCCTATCATATTAAGCAATTTGAGCTTTAAACATCTTACTATAAGTAGCAACATAATACACTTTGGAGTTGAGTTTTTGATAGATGCAAAATTGATGATATTTATACCTAAAATTTTCTGTATTTTTGCTTGATATTTTACAGTTTTATCATATATTTGATACTTAATTGCTTCAAGTGTGTTTACAAAATACAATTTCCTTTATGGGATTAAATTAGAAGAATTCATATGGAAACAAAATATAAAAAGAAGATTCGAAGCGCAGAAGGGATGCAAAGGTGTGTAATAAATTGTGCAATTCTTTCAAGCTATCCAAATTTATGATTTTTCAAAGATTTTAGTTATGCACTATTTGATGCACTGTTCTGCATCAGCATGTGCATCATTTAAAACCCTATAATTTACTATAAAAAGACATTTTTAAAGGAAAATTAGGAGGGAAGACATTAGGAGGCGATTACAGGCATGGAGATTGTTCTTAATAGGCGATTTTGATCTAGAGAAGTGGAAAACACAAAGAAATGGTCTAAAGATCCATTAGAATACAAGATCAAACCTCTACCTTGCAAGAACAATTAATAGAATTGAAAGGGAGATTTAAGAATACGAACCCTCTAATTTTTATTATTTTTTCTATATTCTATCCTGTGTAACTAAACATCTTATTAGTGGTTTGGCTCGATAAACCTTATGTTTATACTTGACAAAGTTTTGATTATTTTATTAATGCAATTGATTTGATTGATATATTGTGATTTGATTTTGTGTTTTATTTATGTTATAATAGATTCAGAATATTAGATCATAATTTGGTTTCATACATAGAGATTGATAAATCATGTTTATGAATAGATTTATCGTAATTGGAAGGAGTTGATCGCAACTTTAGAGATAGGATGACATGAATCTTCCAAATTAGGGTCAAAACTAATAAAGGGATTCACAATTCAGTAAGGATATCCTACAAACTTTAACGTAAGTAATTTGATTGAAAACTGTAGGATTAGTTGCTATTAGACTTAAGATCAGCTATTAGGATACTATAAAAGTCTCTATGGTTCAATAAACCAATAAAACAATTGCATACTAAAAGATCAATATGTTAAGGGTTGTAGGGGGATTTGAAACCTAGATATTAATTTTCTGATACCGATTGTTTACTAAGTGCTTCCACAATTCTTTGATTCAATCTTGCTACCTAATTATTTTACTTGTTTAATTTTATAGTTTATTTAACATAAAAAATCACAATCAATATGTAGATTAGATAATAAGATAGCAGTATCTCCTAGTGATCACTATCTTAGTGGGATATATCTGTATTTGTCGATATTAGTTACAACTACTCCATGCACTTGCAATAATTTATAATTGACACACTAAAAAAATTCAATCAGATTCCTAATCTCCAGCTTTAATTTTAGATTCTATTTAAATTAAGTGGCAATGAAGTTCTGTAAAAGGGAGTTTAAATTAGATTTTTGGGGAGGGGTTTTCCAATTGTTAATCTATAACTTTTTAGGGATCCATATATTATAAATAATGCTAGTACCATTGATAGAAATGATATTTACATTGTTAAAATTTTAAGATAAAGTTTCTACTTTATTCGAAAAAAGATTCAAGGCATCTAGACCATACTAATCTAGAAGCTTATTAGGAGTGGCTTTCTCACTTGACTATTGGTATTGGTTTTAAACCATTTCCTCAATTAATTATATGTTTCTTATATTGAGCATTTATAGATATCATGTTATTGTAGGTCATCTCATTATAGAAGATTGAAAACATTAGAACATCTCTAATAAGTAAGGTGGAGAGGTCTTTAACAACTTCTTATACCTCTCACATGCCTCATGTAAGGACTCAACTTTTTGGTTACTTATTAGTATGGTCTTTTTTAGGGGAAAAATACTTTGAAAAAATTCATAAGAGAGCTTATCCAATATGGTGATTGTAGGTTTTGCATTCCTGCTCTAACTTTATCCCTTAAAGACAAAGGGAATAGTCGGAGCTTAATGGCATTATGGAATATGTGATTTAACTTATTCTAGAAATATAAAAAAGGTGCAAAGTATGTTATTTAAATGATGACCTCCAAACTAATTATACTTCAGTATAGAGAGTATAGAGGGCCTTAGCTTAAAATTAGCAACTTTGATGTTGGTCCTCACAATGCTAAAGTTATTATTCTACGCATTTAGGATAGCAAAATCCTTTAATGACCTTACATTCTATGCAACCATCTTTTCTTCCTCAGCTTTTATTCTCTTTTGAAGTCTTCTTATATGTAGGATTATTTCAATCTTAAGATATAACTCAATAAGATTATTAGGATCATCAAAATTATGAATGTAAAAAGCAATCTGTAAAAGAGAAAGAATAACTGAAATTCAATAAATAATAAAGAAACTAAAAACAAAGAAAAGAAAAGGTCTACTTTAACTAGTTTGTGAGTTTCTAAATAATAATGTCTAGTACTAGTATCTAGCACAAGTGAATACAATCACAAAAAGGTCCATATAGTTGGCTATGTTACCTTAGTAATTCTTCAGAAATCTTTAACACCATTATGATACCTACATCAAATCATTTTAGGCTTTATGTTCTTTATCGAAGAGGTAATATGAAAGTAAGTAATGTTGCATAAGAGAAACATAATTAACAACCTTTTAACATAACCCTTAACTCGGTAATGTGTAGGTTCTATATCCTAGGTTCCTTATCTAATTCTTCCAAAATTGCTCCAATTTAGTCTAATTCTTCTGAAATTTTCATCCTATTTCCTTTTATAGGCAAAAAAGGACCTACCATGACTATATGTCCCAAATGAATTATCAATTCCTTCAAATTCATTCAAAATCCAAGCAATATCTTATTGAAACCCTAGCTTTTTAATGAACTACCCAACCAAAACCAAAGGTCCATTTTGTTGGCCCTGTTGCCTTGGTAATTCTTCAGAAATCTTTACCATTAATATGATACCTTCACTGAACTATTTAGGATGTCATGTTCTTCATTTAAGAGGTGATATGGAAGTATGTATTGTTGCATAGTAGAAACACAATTGACCTCCTTTAAACATGGTCGTGTAGATTTTGTGTCCTAGGGTCCTTCTCTCAATCTTCCAAAATTGTTCCAATTTAATCTAATTCTTCACCAATTTTGCCCTTTTTTCCTTGTATAACTAGAAATGAGACCTAAAATGACTATACTTCTTAGATGAAGTATCAAATCCTTCAAAGCCGATCAAAATATAAGTAACATGGCATGGAAAATAGTGCTAAAAGTAGTATATGTCTAGCAAACATCAGAAGGACATGAATATTGCAATGTCATTGAGTGACATGACAACAAGTTTACTCCAAGAAATGTAGATGTCATAAATGGCTTAAGAGAAAAGAACATGGTAATGGTTTGCAATGAAAATAAAGGAGATTATAATAAAATAAACTTAGTTAGGTATAGGTTTGATGATCTTGTTTGGATTATATCTGGTGTCATTTTTATTGGTATGTACAAGTAATAAGAATATGGTGAAGCTTAATAGATATAGACCTTAAACTGGTACTTGGAAATGCATCTATATAAGAACATGATATTGAATAAAATAAAACTAGCATTGGTATTATATTTATATAAGAACATGACTCTAAATATATTGCATAAACAAAAGATAATATGCATGTGTTTGGAAAAATTAGATAATACTAAATAATACATATGGGACTATTGAAAAATAATTAATACAAAAGATCATAAGTAAATATATAAGCTACCAAAATATCATCAATGCATTTAAAAGATAATTATTATTGCATAAAGAATTTCATAAAAGATCTTTAAAATAAACAAAAGCATAGATTGTTGTTATCTTAATACATAAGGTAGTCAAGTCCAAAAGATCATCAATTTATATAAAATATCATTAATACCACATATGAAATTGTCTAGAAGATCATCAATACATACCATATATGACGTTAAAAAATTAAATAATTACATAGGACCACATGTTATGCACATCAATATAACTAAGTAGGTGGTCTTCCTCTAGGACTAAAGGATCTAAGTTCTAATTTCTTGTTCTTTTATCTAGGATAACTTCTTGTTATGTTACTAACCTTTTTGAAATGCCAAGTCTTGTAAGTTGATTATTAGTTGCCTTCCTTTTTGTTCTTCTTTCTTGAATTGTTACATTACCCTTATTCTGTGGTCCATAGAATACCACACTTTATTAAGAAGATATTTGCACTTAATCCTATAAGGAAAAAAAAGATGTTGTGATATCTATTCATTATTCATCATCAATTAATTATAAGGAACCTTACTATACAATTTTTAATTTTCACAAGCATACTAAGTAGTTGTAGCTAATTCATGCAAGTATGGGTCGATATCTAGAGGACTATTAATTAACTTCCACTATTCGGTACCTCGAGGACTATTAATTAACTTCCCACTATTCGTAAAGCTAACAAGTTAAAATGATGATTTTAGATGACTAAATAAGAAGATAATACAAATAACAAATCTTGACACTAAATAGAATGATCCAGAATATATCAATCAATGAATTAACTAGATTTAGGTGAGAAATTCCCTAGGACTTTGTTGTATTCAATTTCACTTTAGCTTGATGAATCACTTAAGTTTCTTGGACCAATAAGAGATTCTAACTAGATCATATTCTCTCTTGATACATATAACCTATATTTATAAGTTAATTAATGGAAATCCCCTTCGATTATAAATAACCTAATAATGGTTTAATTTGATCTATAAAGTCTCTTTATAGGTTTTCCCTAAACTTAGAAGATCTTATGGCTTTACCTTAAATAGCTCACACTTGACCCTCTTTATCCATGTAATGATCTAAACATACATCTGTTTTCCCAAATCTAGATGTATTAATCAAATATTGAGCCTTTTACTTGTTTTTCCTTAGATTCAATCAATATAAACATATGGGCAAATCGTAAGGAAACTAGAAATTTATTAAAACAAAAATCAATCAAAGTTTATATTACATATAAGATTTATTCTACCTAAATATATATCCCAAATTAGTTTATAATCATAAAAATAATATCAAAAAAATAATGAAAAAATATGATAAAGAAATCATTATTCTTGAATCTTAGAATTTCAAAGAATTCTTATTAAAATCATGTTTTAACCTTAAAGAATGATGTAGTCTTTATCAAAACTAATGCAAAAAAAATTTAAAAATGTTTCTTGGCTAAACAACTCTCTCTTTTTTGGTTCCTTATTCTTTAAAACCTAAACTCTTAACTTTTAATAAGCTACATAACCCTAAAATTGGTTCTCTAGGAAATTCTTCAAAATTCATCAGTGCCAACAAGGGACCTATATAGGACCATAAAAGGTACCATGTTCTTCATCTAAAGGGAAACATAAGGATAGGGTGTATAAGAGAAATAAAAGTAAACACCTTTAAATATGGGCCTCAACAAGGGGGTGCATAGATCTCACATTCTAGGTCCTCCAATTCTCCTAAACTTGCTTCATTTTGATATAATTTTTAATCTTTTACTTGTTTAGGTATAAATAATATCTAAAATGGAAATACTTCTTAAATTATCTCTTCAAAATCCTTCCAAAATACAAACAATATACTCAAAATGGTGTCAAAAGTAATCTATGCATATAATAAATCAAAGTCACCCACACTTAACTGACTACTTATCCTTAACCAAACTAATCCTTATTTTAATCTAGAAAAGATTACAATTTTAGAAAAATGCTAGATGTTTCAAACATATTAATAATTTTTTAATATTCATTTAGTCTAATGGATTATCAAAATTTTATGCAACCAACTACTTACATCAATTCACTAGCTGATTTAATTCACTTCATGATTCTTCAAACTTCAACCTGAATAAAAAAATTTGGCTCCATTTATAAAATAAATATACAAATTGTTGATGCGTATTGAATGCACTAGAAGATAAAGCCTAACTTTACATACTAAAATTTATAGTAGCAGTGACTAAAGATTGTATCCACAAAGATTGTTTGTGTAGTTTTTGAAATGAAAGAAATTAGTGTTTAGGATATTGAGGGGGCTTTGTATTGGTTTCAAATAAGAAAATAAAGTGAAATTAAATTGACGAAAGCAAATTGAAGAAAACAGTCAAAAAGTGATAAAAGTGATGAATGGATTTGGAATCTGGTTCTCAGTTCAATCTTTGTCTATGCAGGAATAAGCATACTTCATTATCTTATTATTCTCATACTTCTCCCAGAAACTATTAGTCATAGATTAACGATAACTTTTGATAACTCCTATTTTCTCTTAGATCGTGCTTAGTTAAAACAAGATCTTTAACTAAACCTAGCTATCCAACAATGTAGAACAAGCTCTCTAGATTTAATAGGACAACGACATTACGAGTTAGGAAAGCAGAATAATTAAGGAAAAAATAAACATGCTCGGGTTATTTAACCAAGGTTACATTATCTTTAATGATTTAACACCATTAGTTGCAATAAATAAATCCAAAACACAACTATTACATATTTTATTCGAGATTCTAGCAATGGGTTCACATACACAAACAATCTAAGGAGAATGATAATAACGTTCATTCATATTTTAATAAACAAATCAATAAGCATAAGATAATATAAACAATCCCTAGAGAGAGAAAGGACAACTATACACAATGAAGACACAACCAAAAGTGTTCCTTGACTTCGATTTCACTTTATAATTGGAAGAAAGAAGCCTAGCCCTCCACGGTTCTCCAAAGAGTGCATGTTATTCCCCTTCTCTTCATCTAAAAATGATTCATGCCCCTCTTAGCCTCTCAAATGTTACTTTATAGGGAAAACTAGGGTTCTAGGGTCATGCAACTAATCGTGCAAACCAATTAAAATGTCCAATTTGTTGGCCTCCAAAATTTTTTGTTGAGTTAGGCATGATATTTTATGGAATAATCATGGACTTTGAATTTTTACCTGGAATAAATAGAGTTGTTAAGCATGATTTAAATGGATTATGAGGTTATGATAGAATAATTATTGGAGTTTAATTATTTATTAAAGTGTCAGTAGGATTTTATGTCAGTGGCTAGTTAAATTAAAACAGTAAAAATGTATTAAGGGCAATTGTGGCATGTCACTTAAGTTTAAAAACCATGAAGCATTAAAGGAAGGGTAAAGTTGACTTTTTGCACTCATTAAGGGCAAAATTAGAAGAGGAAAATGTGGCCTTGTACATTAGATGAAGAAAAATGTGAATGATGGGAGAGAACAAGAGAAAAACGTGAAAGAGAGAAAAATGAGAGAGAGAGAGTTCGTCCATGAGAGAAAATGAAAGAAGACAAGCTTAGGTTTCATCTTTTCTTAGTTTTCAAGAGTGACTTTGAGGTTATTCAAGAAGAGAAAAAGAAAGAGGAAGAGAAAAGCTTCCATTTGAGCCAAACATCTCTTTGTTTGGTGAAGAATGAAGGTAAGCCCATTTTTAATCCTTTGGAAATTGGAAGGAATTTTGGTTCATGGAGTTTAGGAAATACATGGGTTTAAGTATTCTAGAATCATTTTTTTAGTAAATATGTTATTTGGATTTCCAATTTGTATTCCCATTGAATCGGGTTTTTGCCAATGTTAAAGGAAATCAAGAAAGGCTAGAAGAGTAAGAGGAGGGGCATTTTTAAGCAAGTGTTTAAGCAAAGAATCTAGGTTGGTTACATGTTTATTGTCGAGTTAATGAGCCATGAGTATTTCCTAATCAATAGATTTAAATGATTTCATTTGCTTTATAAATGTTGCATTTATTGCTTCTTAAATGATTTAAGTATTTGCTATATGTTTCGTACATGAATCTTGATGATGGTTTATGAAATGATGATGGAAATTGTATTTGAAATATATCATGCTTATGGAAATCATGTTTTCGAAATGTGCCTTTTGTGCAATATGTTTACAAGGCATGAAATTCATGTTTTTATTTTGGTTTGTGGCGTCCATCATGTTATGTCACATGCACGTTGACTATGTTAAAGACTTCTCCTACCTGCCTGCTGGTGGCATAGAGCTCTGTCACGGACTCCCTCATGTTTATTGGAGATTCGTAAGAACTCTCTCATGTTTATTAGAGCTTCGCAAGAACTCCCTCATGTATATGGTTTAGCTGCAAGGCTTCTCCATCATGTTTGTATAGACTACCCAAACCATTATGATTGCTTATGTTGTTTATGATTTGTTGACAAGTTTAAGAAATACATGTCTCATTTTGTTTATGATTTGTTTGACAAGCTTAAGAATTTGAGAAGTACATGTTCCATGGTTTCAAGGCATTTTACTATGGCAATGAATATTTTCAATGGAGTTGCTTGTTTCTCTGCTATAAACTTGTTACCCACGAGCTTTCAGCTCACCCCCTCTTCCTCCCCATCTCCAAGTGATGAGCAAGAGATCGAGTGATTAAGAGTCAAGGCATTAGTCTAAGTCTTCATATTTTTGTATTTAAGTTAGTATAAGAAAACTTAAGGCTTTAATCGCATTTCAAGTATCATTCATTCATATATATTTTAAATTTTGGATTACGAGTCCAACGAGGTATTTGTGTACTAAAATGCCCATTAAAGCTTTGTAAAAATCCTTTCATTTGAAGTTAAAGAAATATATTTATATTTTGCTCATGAATTTCCAAGTTTTTGTATTGTATTTTCAATCATTCATATAGGTAAAATATATGTTCTAACTTCAAGGGAAAAACTGTATTAATCTAGACTGATTTGGACAAAGTTGTCTTTTTGTAAGTTGTAGTTTAGTTTGTAATTTTTGGAGATCAGATTTGAGCTATAAGACTTTTACAAGTTAGTGATGCTGCACAGGGTGCATGCTGGACACTTTACAGCCCTTTTCTAACTTGATCTAATAGAAAAACAGCACTATGGTGTCTTGAAATGGGAAGAATTAGTGTGATAAGTTAGAGATGAAATGAACGTAATAAAGGGAGATGAACAAGTGTAGACATTTATGATGAATGTGAATAAGTTTGAATGTTATGTTTTTAGATTGATGACCAAACATAGATTACGATTTGGTTATAAATGATATTGAGCTGAAATGGAAGTGAGAATGAAGGGAAAAATGATGAGGAAAATAAGTTTGAAATGATAAATATGCATAAGATAGGTCATAGGTAACTTGTAAGAGTTAGAAATCTGGAAAGTGGATAGTAAATGTCCGTTGGGTAGACTTAATGTTCGCTGAGTGGACCTTCTTGGGAATTTCAGTGTTCCAGCTTAGTTCATGTTCGTTTAAAGGGACATATGTCCACTAAGCGGACATTCTCAAGATACCTTTATAAATGTGCAATTTTGACCCTCTAGATGACAAAATCTCTCTTTAGATCTTCACGAAAGTTGTAAAACTCGAAGTCCTCTTTGAAACCGTACTTGAATGACCTTAATCTGACATCTATAGTGAAAGTTATGCTAATTGTCCCAAATCATGTACTTATATATATTGTGGACTTATCGATGCTTTCCTATGATACATTTAGGATTGAATAGAGATTGAAATGTACTTAGTTTGATGTGAAAATTAGAGATAAAAAAAGTTAGTGATATAATTAGAGTGATGATTGAGGATATAAACATTAGAATGGATGGTCTTATATCAAGTATTCAAATATGGAACTTTGGGATGTTACAAGAATGAAAATGAACCTGTTTGGCTAATGAGATTCCGTTAAAAAGAACCTTACAGAGTGATGCGCTCACATTTGAATCATTAGTTAGACTCTAGAAATGGGGCCTAAAACGATTCATGAATGTGCATGGTCGTGCATCTTACACTAAATGATATATTCCTTTTTTTATGGAATTTTGTTTTCCCATCCTAACTCTAACCCTTCTCCTTCTTATTCCACAATGACAATTGAGTGTTAATATCAAGATGATGGCTCAAAGAATATGCTTTTAACTCGCTTTAGCTCTTATGCTTCCAAATTGTACCTAAAGCCAAATATGAACTAAAATAAATGTCTTAAGCATTCAAAGCATTAATCATTATATGTTATGGAATAAATGTATAACTAGTCAAGAACACATCACAAATGGTAATATGCTTTAACTAGCATTAATTGGTAATTGTTACTTTAACTAAAAACGGGTTAGTGAAAGAAGCTCTCATCTCTATCTAGCCCCTTAACCTTTCTTCTAAGCCTTTTCCACATGCATTTCGTCCACTTTTATTTCCTCATTTGGCCTCCCCAAATTAGTTTTCATTTTCCTACTTATTGTCCTTTGAAAAATTATTACTATTTGAGGAAAAGATGCCTTCCATCTTGACCACCTCTAATAACCACCCACCAAGTCAGAATGCAAAAACCTCCACTCTTTCTCAAAGATCAGACTTTAACTACAACCTTGAATTTCCTACTTTACTAGGATTAAATCTTAGCATGAACAAGACTGCCAACATTAAGGAACCTGCTAAAGCTATTACTAACAAAATGGCTTAGAGTAAAACGATTAGAGATCCTTCAAAATTTAGTAAACTACAGCACGTCCTTGATAACTTGCATTTTTGTCATGTTAATTCTTTTTGTTTCATGTTCTTTTGGTAGACTCTTGTAATGTTTCTACGATAATTTGTATCTTTGCATGTTCTAGGTGACGAAATACAAGGTGACGCAATTTAGACTGAAATTGA
>JAOSBN010000008.1:7509505-7523196 GCA_027563595.1 Erythroxylum suave | reverse complement strand
TAGATACACAAAATATTCTCTCTCTCTCTCTCTCTCTCTGTGTATATACATATATATATATATACTATGTTTTATGACGCCTTGGTTTCTTATAGCTTGCATGCAGGTCGTTTGAAACTAAACTTTAAATGGTATTCTTTATATCCACTCGAACTTAACAAACAAGACGAACTGTTACAACGGATTCCTTTACCATACAAAGCATAATACTTACTGAATCCTTCTTCAAGTGACGTTTGAAACATCCTGGAAGCTTGTAACGTGAGAATGGTGTTGCACTACAGACATATCTAGCAGCTAGGTTCTAGTTCTGTTACACGGTAACCAACGCAAAAACTGAAAAGCTAGCTCGATTCCAGTTTAATTAGGTGCTCAAGTGAACTGAAAGCCTGTCTCAGAAGTCAAGGGTGACTATTTGTGGTCAGATGACACATTTCACGATTAGAATAGAATCAATGGATTGTGACATCTGCGGGTGCTGCCAAATATGTACTGCAATAACTAACCTCGAGCTTCAGTACCAAATATATTCTCAGTGTATCTTGTAGCAGAGATGTGATAGTCTTAATGACGTTAAGGCCTGCATGACACTGGTGAAATCAATCTTTTCATTTTAAGTGCTAAATACGGATTGAAGAAAAAGGTATTGGATGATTGTCATCCCATAACCCAAGTTATCAATTAGTGCAAATGGAAAGACTGTTTCGAAGCCAAGTCCTACGAGGACCAGCCTCATTGTCTTTTATTGAAGCTTTTGAGAATGTAGTAAGAGCAAGAGACATTTTAAACTATAATTTCATGTACGTATGCTTCAGTGGATTTCATTTGCAAGTGGTCGTTGGAAAGGATTGGAGGATGTATTCTGTCCTGGGACGATTTAAGTAACCAAGGTCTTTATAAATAGTTAGGACTGCTTACACTTGACTTGTTATAGGAACAATTAAACAACCATATTCTGGAATGTACGTAATTTGCCTTAAAAATTGCAACTTACATGGCTTCTACTAATAATCCAAAATTCCTACATCCGACGAATGAGTGGAACAAGTTATGTGTGTTGTTTTAGGTTCTATGTTCTTGATTAGACTGAAATTACATCGTAGTCTGACATTAAACAATAGTGGTTCCTCCATAATTTGAAATTCATAATAAATTTGTAGTTTATCTCGAAGTCTAAACATTGAAAGCTATATATATTAATTAGTTACATTTGATATACAGTCATTTGGTTTCACCAATATTTTTATTGTAATTTCTATTATTAATCTGTAAGATATGCAAAAAGTAATAACAATATAAATAAAGAGAGAGTTGATATTTTAATTTTATATTATTATGATTTTTAGACATGTTTAGTGTAAAATTAAAAGGCATGTAAAACAACATATTGAAGAACTATTTTGTAATTTTAGAAAATTTAATGATTATTTTATAATTTTAAAAATTACCAAAAATGGTACATGATATTGACCAATACCGATACTTTACTATACTATAATTAAATCTAGTACCAAGTCTAGTACAGTATTTACAAAATTGATTTGTGTATCATCAATTGCTTATATACCATCATGTAAAATAAATTTATAGTATGAAATTATTAACTTAATATAAAAGGCATAATAAAATAGTAATAAAGTTTATGAAGGAACATGAAATGTCAAAAGTATTTTGGAGTACACTGAACTTTATGGGGTGAAGTGGTAAATAATGATGGAATAATAACAATTTTTATAAGATGATTAATTACTAAATTATAAAAATATTCTTAGATATATATATAGAAGTTCCCGTCAAATATTCATTTAAGAGATCACGTAAAACATGAATCTAAGATATTCAAACTATAAAATAATGCTTAATTGAAAAGTACATAAACTAATAATAATTGAAAAAATATCAGCAAATTCTCTGCTCACAACTTCTAGATCTAAGGACCTCGTTAATGATAAATTAATAAATGATGAACATCTTGTGATAGTAATTAAAAGTAAATGCATACTGATTTTCAATTAGGCTAGCCAAGTTCAAAAGTAGAATTGAGGAAAAATCACAAATTTCTAAAATAAAGTAATACAATAATTTAAAATCAAACATGTTTGTATTATCTTATTTATGTTTTTTACATGCACGAACAAAAGTGTAATTATGCAAATTGTTTTTATAGTACGACATATTGTGATTAGGAAGAGATTTATTTCATTGTGGTGCAAAAATACTGCATGTAATTTAAATAGAAATAAAAGGAAATTATACTTTGAACTTTGTTAAATTTTGTAAGATTGAGAATAAATAAATCGAACACAAACTTGTTAAATTTTGTAAGATTGAACTCAAATAAACTTAGTACGTACAAGCTCAAATAAAATTTCATCCTAAAATTAATTAGTCATAGGAAAAGTAACTCACTAGGTTTGTAAGCATGCTCAAGGTTATATTTTCTTTCCATGTGAGGCAAACTCCTACTTATATTTCAATACACCCTTCTCACGTGTGGGCTAATTTAAGGTCTAACACGCGACATAATCTGTTATGTTGAGGTAGTGACAACTGATTCAAGAGCAACTTGTTATGATATTATGTAAGATTGAACCCAAATAAATTAAGCATATACAAACATATTAAATTTTATAAGATTGAACTCAAATAAATTGAGTACATGCAAGCTTAAATGAGGTTTCATTTTAAAACCAATTGGTGATAGGAGATGTAATTATACGTGTCCTCAAAGTTTTATATTCTTTATATAAGGGACAAATTCTCACTTATATTTCTAACGAAATTAGAGAAATTTCTAAGAGGTTCCCATTGCTTAGAAATCTTTAGCTTATCTACGGATTCATGTCATATAACTAGAATAAAATAGATCGAAGTTGCAAGAACATTATAATGTACAGAAGAAACAACCAAAATAGTAAATTATAGTAAATTTATTGCGGTGGTAAGGTCTAAACCTCATAGCATTGCTCACTAACTTCTTTCATTCTTACGAGTTATCAGTGCGAAGAACAAACACCAAATGCGACCGACAAAGATCGCCACCATACCCATCTACGCCCGTCTCCTTGAAGATTGCGCTTCCAACAAGAACCTAATTACTCTCATTCAGGTGCACGCCCAGGTTATTTCCAATGGCATTCACCACAACGACTTCATTCGCTCAAAACTCGTCTCCGCCTATGCCTCATGCGCCCAAATGCACCAAGCAACTCTTCTGTTTTCCTTCACAAATCGGAGACCCACTTTCCTTTTCAATACCCTCATCAGAGCCTACGCTTCCCTTAAACTTTTCTCCGATTCTCTCGCCTTCTTTCGCCGTATGCTTGATGCCCGAAAGCCCACTGATCGCCGCACTTTGCCTAGCGTACTGAAGTCTTGTGCTGGGCTATCAGCGTTAAGGCTTGGAAGACAAGTCCATGGGTTCTTATTGGTAAATGGATTGGTTTCAGATTTAGCAAATTCGAATGCATTGGTTAGCGTGTATGCGAGGTGCGGGGATTTTTGTGTAGCGAGGAAAGTGTTCGATGTAATGCCTATGAGAAATGAGGTTTCTTGGTCCGCGATAATGACAGGGTATGGGATGCATGGTAAGGCTTCCGAGGTGTTGGTATTGTTTGAAAGGATGGTAGGAGAGGGAGTGAAGGCGGATGCAGTGTGTTTAACCGCAGTTTTGAGCGCGTGTAGTCATGGAGGGATGGTGGAGAAAGGAATAGAATATTTCGAGATGATGGAGAGGAGGTTTGGGGTGAGACCCAGGTTGGAGCATTATACATGTATGGTGGATATGTTGGGGAGGGCGGGGAAGGTAGAGGAGGCAGAAGAGATGGCATTGAAGATAGAAGAAGAGACAGATGAGGCATTGTGGAAAGCTTTGTTAGGGGCTTGTCGTATTCATGGGAAGATAGAGATAGCTGAGCGAGTTGCACAGAGGGTTTACGGAGGGGGCTGAGGCTGAAACTGATTGATTGTATCATCTTTTTGAGATTCGTTGATGCGTAGACAGCATTAATTCCTCGTCCCTATGTCATCATCGGGTGTGTGAATGATTTTCTTCTTCAGACTAATTTATTGATTTCCTTGCTTTTCTTCTTATTTACTCTAAAATGGTTTCATAACTGCAGAGCAACTGGAATCGTCGCAGCACTCTGTGGAGATTTATCTACAATTATTCAAGACTCTTGCTCTTGCTTCAAAGTAGCCTTCTGTTCCTGTCCCTGCAATTACGGTAAATTGTTGAATACATAATCATTCTGAGAATGCCAGAGCTGTTCGATGCTATTCCTGCCAATGCTTGCTTACGTGCTTAAAAGAATATGTTGTGTTCCTGGCAGGAAACTCTATCCTACTGTTGCATTCCAGTGTTGTATACGTCTCTCAAAGCGTTCAATGGGGTTAGAACAATCCCACCAAAAAAGATGTACATCTCATTTCCTAGCTCTGGCTTTAAGAGTTCCCAAACCTTATCATTTGGCTTCTGGAATTTCTTTAAAATAAAAGAACAATGTCCAAGGATGCTTCCTGTATCTTCCCGTTAAAGTTCAAACCTGCAAGAGGGTCCATACAAGGACATCAAAAAGTGGCATCCTGCAGTCAACTGATGCCTTGCCCCCTACATGAAGTTGCTATGAAGCAGTTCTTATTAAATAGCTGGTCAGACACTAGTTACCGGGTGGCGGGGCATAGTTTTTGGTCAATATAGCAGTGGTGTCGGTTACTGTCTAAGGACGAGGATTTTGTCTGCAATATCAGAATTTCAACTTATTGACGGGTTTGGTTCCATTTCCCTAGTAATTGTTAATATTTATATATTTAGTCAAGCGTAACATATGTATTGTTATTGGCTTTTTAAGAGGTTTTGTTGATTAAAATATGTATATTATTATTATTATTATTATTATTATACCTCCTAATTACTATTTTCAATTTAAAGTTAGTTTTCCAATCTCATTTTTAAGGTAACAACCCAACCGATAAGCCTCTAATAACTAAAGTGCAATTTTACTTTATTTGAAGTACAAAAATAAATTTGAGTTTCTTTTTCATTGTGAACGAAGGAAAGAAATAAACTGGAAATAAAGGAAATTAGCCTAGCTTAACGCTGTGTAAATACTAAAACATCGCTAATTTTTTATTCAAAGTATGAAACCTTTGTCGATGTTAGCGCTACGTGAAAGGCTTAAATTGCAAATATACGGCGATTAAAATTTTGAAAATTATCTTTTCAGTTTTAAATGAATCCCTTTACATAATTAGCAAAACACAGAAATAATTAAGGCTGTTACACATAAGGACATATCTGACAAGGTAAGTTTTAAAACATATTCCAAAATCCACTAGTGGCAAAAGTAAATCCTCACAACTTCTTTAAAACATTTTATAGTATGGTGCACATAATAGGGTAAAATGGGCTACTGAATGGGAAGGTAGTATCATTCATGCCTCTAATTTAATAGCATTGTTTTGTTGACCAAACTTAAGCATATCTTCCAGTCTTTGTGAATAGAACTTCATGTGGTCCTTGTTCAAACATCTTCCCATTTTATAGAACAATTATCTGCAAACTAGATATGAAAGATTGAAGCAAGAATAAATGCACTGAACAGCCTGCATCACATTTTTTCATGAGGCAAGATATCTGAACAGCCTGCAGCAGAAGTGTTTGAACAAGGACCTTAGCAGAAAGACATGAATTTTTTCTTCATAAAGCGCCTGCATCACACTGCATATCTGTTCTATTACTGCTTTTTATTATCCATGCTCCGGTTGTTTTGGGAAAAAGTCCCTAGTCATAAGTTAGTTCAAATAGGTTCCGCCGAATTCAGGCTGATCCAATTAACTTATTATGATTATTCAATGCTCGTATCCTATTCAATCGGATTTGATTCACTAATTTTGCGCATATCCAAAGTAGGTTCTGATTCATAGGTCTAAGTTTATCCTTGTGTGCACCTCTCTTCGCAGGGAAGGGTATGAGCCATACCATTACGTAACCTCCCACAATATAATTATGTCTTAGTAAGCACTAAATTTTATTTTATCTTCTTAATGTATGTTAATTCTGGCTACTAATTAGCTATATATGTGTTAGTGTAACTAATGCAATTTATATTTTAATTACCATCACAAGGAATCTTGAGTTAACCATTTTTATGCACCGAAAAACCCTTAAAAAGAGTGAAAACTTTAAAATATATGAAAGTGGAGCAATCGGTCTGGCGTGGAAGATTGTGGGTTGAATTCTACTCTACTTGGAAAAGGAATACTTCAAAAGTTCAAAAAGTTAGGTGACGCTCTGAAATATACCTCATAGACTTTAACGGAATGCAAGCCCTGAGGCCAATATACTTTATATTCTTGCTTTCATTTTATGGACACGAGCTTCCCCGTTCTCAAGAAGAATGAGCCTATTTGACATGCATGATCACTAACTACCCTAAAAACAAACAATCTTTTAGCATCCAATATCAGTAGTTTGGTATGCATCCATAACAGTAGCTTTGGATACATACCCACTTAAATTTAGATCAAAAGACACAAGTTCTAGCATTGCATATATTTGCTCCGTTTCAGTATGGGATTTATCACCAGCCACAAACTCATGTATGTTAATTCCTATCTCAATGGAACTAAACCCTGGCCTTTTCTGTATGCCAAGGGCCTTCATTCTCCTTCTAACCTTGCTTGCAACATCCCATTTCCCCGTTGCTGCATACATATTTGAAAGCAGCACATAATTGGAATCAACCGAGGGATCCAGATCAACGAGATAGTTCATCAATCTCTCAGCCAAATCAACATCCCCATGAGTCCTACAAGCAGCCAACAATGACCCCAATACAACTTCATTGGGCTTCATGGGCATGGTTTTTATGACATCTAATGCATCTTCTAACCTTCCCGCACGGCTATAAAGGTCCACCATGCAACCATAATGCTCGATTCTTGGAGTTATTTTATGCACTCTTCTCATGAGGTCAAAATATTTAAGCCCTTCATCAATTAAACCAGCATGGCTACAGGCTGTAAGTGCACCAGTGAAACTGACTCCATCGGGTTTAAGCCCTTCTTTCTGCATCAATTCAAAATGCTGCAAAGCTTCATTTGCTAACCCATTAGCGGCGAAACCCACAATAATTGAATTCCATGATACAGAAGTTCTTTCCACAATTTTCTCAAACACTTGACGGGCCAATGCCATACAACCGCACCGACAATACATATCAATCAACGAGTTGCAGATTCTAACATTCTGCCTAAAGTCTTGCTTCATAACATAACGATGCACCCACAAACCTAAACCAAGAGTTCCCAAATTGGCGCACGCAGCCAAAACGGTAATAATAGTTACATAATCAGGATCCACATCGCAGTCCTGCATTTCCCTAAACCACTCTAACGCTTGCCCAAACAGACCCTTTTTAACAAACCCATCAATAAGCACGGTCCACGAAATTTTATCCCTCTTAGGCATTTTATCGAACAACTCAATGGCTTCGTCAATGTCCCCGTTCCTCATGCACCCATCGATCATCGTGTTCCAAGACATCGAATTCTTCACCTTTAGCTCGTCAAAACACAATCTAGCAAGCTCCAAGCGACCGCATTTGGCGTACATTTCAACAAGAGCAGTACCCACCATCACATCACACGTGTCCATACCCATCTTCCGAGCATACGTGTGAATCATAGGCCCCAAACGTTTACCTTGGTTGGGAAAATGTGCACATCCAGAAATAAGAGTTACGAAGGTTATGTGATTGGGTTCCACACCGGAAATACGCATTTGGTGGAGGCGTGATGCGGCTTCGTGGAGGTGACCGTGGCGACAATGGCGAGTAATGGCGGAGGTCCATAAGATAATTGGGTCACTGGGTTCAGTGGATCTTTTTTGTTTGAGCTGTTCATTTGCATTACGATTAATGGGTACAGTGTGATTTTGAAAATGGGTTTGGTGCAGTGGTGCGGTGGGAGTGATTGGAGGTTGGGTGGACGTGAAGGCGGGAAGAGCCATTTGCCCCAAATTACTGCTTCGCCAAAGACGTCCCCTTTAAACCCCTTCCCTTTCCTTTGTGAAGATTTAAATTATAAAAATTTATGTATTTTATTATTTTATATATACGAAATATTTACGAATTAATGTATCACTAAATACTTACGATTATCACCAACTTGACGCATAAAAAATACCTAATTTATTTATGAATAACGCGGTTTTGGTAATTAGGAATGCAGGTGCAGGCGTAGGAATGGATATAAAATTTATATTTTTTATTTTTTCTTGTTTAGTTGGTGGTAATAAATAAGATAAGGATTATCATATGTGAAATAAATTTTAAATAATTCTGAATTTTTATTTATACGGTATAACCTACAATCTGAATAACAAATTAAGGCAACTTAAACTCTTCATTTCTTTTCTTTTCCCTTGTGTTTCGTCTCATCGGAAACTCTCTACTTTTTTTTCCCTCTTGTTACTTCTTAACATTGCAGATTAGTTTATTCAATTTATTTAATAATTATTTTATTTTATTTCAGTGATTTATATGGAGATTTTAGTTTTATTCTTATAAGAAAAATCATACACAATTAGTTTAAATTAATAACTTACTGAATTATTAAAAATAATTTTAATTATTATTTTATTGAATACAAATTTTTTTATTAATTACAATATAGAATATTTTAATTATTTATTTACAAAATCAATTACATAATAATCAAATATAAGTTAAAAATATTATTACCATTCTTAATATTTGATACCAAATATTGGTATAACTATTAATTCCTATATAATCTCATTTTTAGTGCTTACATACCAAACATGTATATTCAGTAATTTCATTTATATTCCAATTCCCACTTTTCATTCTCATTCTTATTTGTGTATTCTTATTTCTTCATTACCGGCTACCAAACAAGACCTTAATATACACACATCGATAAAAATATTAATGCTGCTAACATTATTCTAAACATAATAAAGAATAATGTTAGCTTTCAATGTTCGGACAACATCAAATGATCTTTCATAATATTCTTTATCCAAAAAATAAGTATTCCCGACTCTGATTTTGATTTGTTTGTCATTCGGAAGGAGAAGGCTATATGTTGGGAGAATATATCATACTCATTTAATAGGTAGTGGTGAGGTTATCACAGAATAAGATAGGAGTTGCAGGCAGAGAGACTCGAAGCTCACAAAGTAAATGTTGAAGCCATGTACCCTCTGTTGTAATGATGGCTAAAGCTTGATATTTAGCTTCTGCACTTGATCTCGCGACCACCTTTTGTTTTCTAGAAACCCAACTAATTAGGTTACCACCAAAATAAACACAAAACCCATAAGTTGAGCGATGATCAGTATAATCACCAGCCTAGTCTGCGTCGGAATAAATAATAATGGTCAGTCGATTGAATGGACGAATAGTGAGCCCAAGATTGATGATACCTTCTAAATAACGAAGAATTCGTTCACAATTTGTCAATGAGCCTCTATGGGTCGATGCATAAATTGGCAAACTTTGTTCACAGAGAATGAAATTTTCGGTTGAGTAATGCTAGCGTACTGTAAAGCATCCACAATGTTGCAGTATAAAGTAGAGTCAGAGAAGAGTAGTCCATCACTACCCAATGATAAATGAGGTGCCACTGGAGTAGATAATGATTTACAACCATCCAGATGAGTGCGTGATAGAAGGTCTATGATAAATTGCTCTTAAGATAGATGAAAACCAGTATGATCATGACAAACGTGAATATCCAAAAAATAAGAGATTGGTCCTAAATCCTTCAATGAAAATTCAGCATCTAACTCAATAATAAATCGCTCCAAGAAGATATTATCATCACCAGTGATCAATAAATCATCAACATATATCAAAACATAAGATATAGAAGAGCCACACTGACGTACAAACAACAAAGAATCTGAATGAAACCCCTTAAAATCATGTTTAAGAAGAAAATCTTTCAAACGATGAAACTAAGCTCATGGTGCCTATTTGAGACCATATAATGCCTTTCGCAAGCAACAAACATAATCAGCTTGCTTCGGATCCTTGAACCCAAAAGGTTGAGCCATATATACTTGTTCCAAAAAGTCACCATTCAAAAATGCATTAGTCATGTCAAGTTGATGAACATTCCAGCCTTGGGCAGTAGTTAAAGATAAAACCAAGCGAATAGAACTAGGCTTGATTGCAGGACTAAATGTATCAAAATGATCAACCCCTGTTTCTTGATAAATCCTTTAGACAACAAGACGAGCCTTACAACATTTGATTTTGCTGTCAGGATGACGTTTGATCTTGTAAACCCACTTGCCTCCAACAGTATTCGCTCTAGGAGGAGGGTGAATAAACGTCCAGGTCTAATTTTTGAGGAGTGCATCAATTTCTAGTTGCATGGTAGTTTGCCACTCAGGGTGCTTGGCTGCTTACTTGTAACTAGTTGGTTTTGTTTCAAGAATAGATATAGATGCAATAAGTGGATGATGTGTGGAAATTAGAGCCTTAGGTTTCAATGACTTGGTTCGAGCAAGAGTTTGCATAGGATGAGTGGAAGCAGTAGATAACCTAAGATGAGGAAAAATAGTAGAATCAAGCCGAGAAGGCTGTAGGACAGAGAAAGATGACTCTGGAGAGGACATAACTGGTTGTGACTCGATAGATGTGGGTATAAGATTAGACTGAACTGCAGAAGGCAGTGTGGATGGATTGGGTACTGCATTAGAACGATTGTCGACAGAAGACTCCAAAGGAGAAAGTATAGGAAGAAAAGAGGGGAGCAAGCAAAATAGGGGAAGAAAGAGTATAAGCCACCGAATTAAAGTTCTGAAAAGACAAAAAAGGAAACCTAGACTCATCAAAAATAGCATGATGCACTATATAAGTTCGAGAAGTAGGTGGATGAAAGCAAATGTAGCCCTTGTGACGTGAACTATACCTAAGAAAAATACAAGGTTTAGAGCGGAATTCCAGTTTGTTTGGATTATAAAGTCAGAGATAGGGACAACAAAGACAACCAAAGGTGCGTAAAAGACGATATTCTGGTATAAAACTTGGAAGGGAGATTTGGAGCCAAGAATTGGTGTGACGGTTCGATTACTTAGCTAACATGATTAAGAAGTGAAAGACCTTTCTCTACGATAACACGATGACAACGCTCAACAACCATGTTTTGTTCATGGGTATGTGGACATGGATGCCTCTGAATAATGCCTAAAGGTTGCAAAAAGGACGATTTTTTCTGATACTCCCCTCCCCAATCAGTTTGGAGTTGTTTGACTTGGCTACTGAATTGCGTATGAACCATGGCTACAAAAATTTTGCATGAATTGATCTTTATGTGAAAGAAAGTAAATCCAAATAAACTAAGAATGATCATCTACAAATTAAACAAAATAACAATTTCCATTACTTGACAAGATCGGGGTAGGGCCCCATTAATTGGAATAAACAAGCTCAAATGGAGAACTAGATGACACATAAGATGACTTGAGAGAATAACGATGACTTTTTCCTAATTGACAGGCTCACATTGGAAGAGAAAAGCTAGAATAAATTTGACGCACAACCTTTTCATGTGGATGACCTAAACGATTGTGCCAAACATGCAAAGAAGTACGTTCCCCTACAAATGCAACTGGCACAGATAGAGGACTCGGTAGAATAGCTAATTGAGAGGACTTTGGCAAAGAATGTTGGCTTGAAGATTGATAAATTGGTTTTAGTTTAGAAAAGAAGAAGAAATTGAAGACACTAATGATGATGTTGGAATACTCTACTTTGCAATTCTGCACTCTTCGAATAAAAAGTACACTGGTTTCTTACAAAAACTTGTAATTAAATGAAACATAAAAATAGGATACGAATGACCCATTAACTGACCCCACTATGACATGATGCAGTGATTTTTTTTTTACTCAACAAAACATGAACTAACAAATTGAGAACATGACCAAATAAATAGGACCCACTAATTTACTGTTTTGAGTCAGTCAACAACCCTCCTTTGATTCAAAATTGGACATTCAAATTTTCTGGAGCACTTCTCTCCATCTTCAGAATATTCCATGAAGCACTTCTCTTTAATAATTGATGCACTTCTCATCATCATGTTGATGCCCTTCTCACCAACCTGCAATCATTGGAGCACGTCTCTCCAAACACATCTTGGTGTACGTCTCACCAACTTTCAAAAAAGAGTTTCTTCATCTACCAACTCCACCATATTTGCCTGTTCCTTTTTCAATCTGCAATCTTTCTGTAGGTGTCCAAATCTTTTACAGTTGAAACATTGAGATTTTTCCTTATGCCAACAATCTTTCTCTTCATGCCCCGATTTCTTCCAATGATCACATTGAGGAATTTTACCTTTTCCTTTTGAAGATTTGGCTAGAAGAACTCTTTCATCAATTACTCAGTTCCAACTTTCCTTATGGTCCTTCTGTGCTCCTGAGCCTGCAAGGCATTGATTAATTCTGAAAGGGTTATTTCACTGATATCTCTTGAATCTTCAAGAGATGAAATTTTTTCCTCAAATCGTTCAGGAAAACTTATAAGTATCTTATCCCCAATCTTACTATCTAGTAGATCTTCACCTAACAGTCAAATTTTATTCACCAACTTCATCAACCTATTAGACTATTCCCGTATGGTCTCCTACTCCTTCATGCTTAAAGTCTCAAAATCTCTTTTGAGATTCAACACTTTCATCCTTCTTGTCCTATCATTGCCCTGATATAATTCTTTCAGCATGTCCCAAGCTTCCTTGGCTATTTCACAAGTTATAATTTTTGTGAAAACTATTTCTGACACAGCAGCATGAATCAATGATAACGCTCTTGGAGCTTTTGCTTCTTCTTCTTCTTCACGGGCTCCAATTTGATTGAGCGTTGGATTGTTTCCTAAATATGGTAATTTTCTTCCAGTATCAACCCACTGCCACAAACCAAGCCCTCTTAAGTGAGATTTCATTTTGGCAGCCCAAACCTGATAGTTTTCACTATTGAAATTGGGGGAGCAAGAGGTGCTATGTTATTGAAGGCCATGAGTTTTATATCTTAAGGATTTTTCTTTCTAACTCACAAGTCTAGAATCATTAGCTCTGATACCAAAAGATTTGTTGGCTTGAAGAATGATAAGTGGGTTTTAGTTTAGAAAAAAAGAAGAAATTGAAGACACTGATGATGAAGTTGAAATACTCTGCTTTGTAATTTTGCACTCTTCGAATACACAGTACACTAGTTTCTTATAGAAACCTTTAATTGAATGACACATAAAAGTAGGATACTAACGACCCACTAACTGACCCCACTATGACATGATGTAGTGATTTTTTGTTTGACTCAATAAAACATGAACTAACAAATTGAGAACATGACCAAATAAATAGGACCCACTAATTTACTATTTTGAATATGTCAACAACCCTCTCTTAATTTAAAATTGGACATTCAAATTTTCTGGAGCACTTCTCCCCATCTTCAAAGTATTCTATGAAGCACTTCTCTTGTTGAAACCCCACCCCGCTGAGTCACGTGCCCGACGTCCTACGAGACATCTGGACATGCATCCCACAAGGGAGGAATTCCCCACCAGGTCAAACCTCAAAAACAAACTCATTTCACTTACCTTCGAACAGGATTAATGGTAGGTCATAAAGGAATTTCAATAAGACTTCTTCAT
>JAOSBN010000008.1:7479257-7501538 GCA_027563595.1 Erythroxylum suave | reverse complement strand
AGTAGGAATGAAGTGACCAAAATTAGATGGGTTACACTTAAGAGCCATCTGATAGAGAAGCCAATTCACCACAATAAACAATATATAACAAGACAAGGTGTTGAATCTCAATTCGGCCAAACCTCGTTTAATCCACATGCTCTTCTGAAACTTAGCTGGAAACAATGCCAATGATCTCTCACCTTTTTGATCCATTACCTAGAATACAGTCTCGTTAACATGTTATTCACAGACAATGATTACAGTCACCAAATCTCCCCACAGAGGCAATTGAAGGTTAAAGAGTGAATGAGTAAAATGGAAACGAGCCAACAAAGAACATGTATTCTTCCTAATCCTAATTGCAGAGTTCAAATCGATCAAAGTTGTAGGCAATATACACTAAAAAATGTCATCATAACCACATATTTGTGACAAAAATGGGAAACATCAAGCTTTGAAAGATTATGTATGAAAAGAACGACTAAATATCGTAGAAGATGTACCTCAATGAGATTGCTACCTCTAAGAGAGACAACTTGCATGATACTTTGACCATCTTCTAGTGTCAAATTACCTTCCTCAGCTGCCTTCTTTAGATTCTTCCTTCCTCCTTTCATTGTCACTCAATTGATTATAATCTGCCAAAACTCAGCATTCCTCATTGAAATTAATTTAAATTGATAAAGGACACCTAAAAAGCATGTCAGCCGCCACAATGCAATTCCCTATGATGTATTAATCAACACCTTCATGCTTGTGTGTCCCAAATTCGAACTTCTCTACAAACTCCACATAATTTTTATAAAAAATCAAGTTTTCCATAAAAAAGAGAGGAACTTCAGAGCCTTTTGGAAGCCAGATAAAACAAATAACTGCAATAAACAAGTAAAAGGGAATAAAACCCACATATGATAAGTTAAAGACATTACATACCTAAAGGGAGTTCCCCGTTTGAATGCCGTTTTCTAGTTCTTAAGTTTTTCTTTGAGTTCTTGCACTATGGTTCAAATTTGCCTTCAAGCATCAAACTTCAATTGCAGAATTCTGCCAATGTTGACTGAAGTTTGCAGCGAACTGAGATCCTGTATAAGTCGAAGGAGTAGTAATTCGGAGGCGGAGTTTTATAGTTATCGGCTCTCGAAAATTGTTAAGACGTTTCGTTTCTGCAGTTTATATCTTCGACTATATGTAATGTGTGTCCCTGTACAATAGTTTAAGATTAGAAAGTCAAATCTTTTAACAAGCATTTTAAAAAAGATGATTTTCTTCATCTTTGAATATCAACATCATCAACCTCGACTTTGAGACGGTTCACAAGAAACAAAGCAGAAGAGCTGAAGAAGATGAAGCAGGTGATAGGAAAAGAAGCAGTGACGGACAAAGAGTCAGTGACAGAAGCAACGATGGACCAAGACGCAATGATGACGGCACAGAGCAACGACGAAAACGGAGAAGATACCCAGCACCAGCAGAGAAGCAACAACAATAGAGAAGCAGTAGGATGGACGGTGGAGTATAAGCAGACGACGACAGGAGATAAGAGAGCCGGGACACAAAGGGAGAGGTAATGAGGCTTGGTTTGAGTTTGGCGCTGTGTATGTAACTAAGAGAGTTGGCGGCCAGATGCTTCCTCCTTAAATTAGGGTTTTTTTTTATTTTAATCCTCCAGTTTTTCCAAATTAGGAATTACAATAAGACGTTGAGCAAAATTAGGAAATTATACTCTTTTTGTTTTTTTCCAATTTCAAACTGAGCTTGAACAGGTTGTTCGGTCCGACCGGAACTAAACTCTAATATATTAATATCGATATTATTTTTAAATTTTAAATTAAAAATAAATTAATTTGAGTGACCCAGACCCAGTATTGACATTGAGTGATTGAGATAAGAGTTTAGGCCTGAAACTTAATAGATCCTGTGACACCTGTTCAACCGTCCACGTCAACTGAAGTTAACGGAATCTTAACGAGGATTAAAAATTCTCACTAAGATTGAATATGATGTAATTTTTGCGTTCTTTATTACAATACAGTTTTTGCCTTCGGTTTGGCGGTTAACTCCCTCTGCGTTAGTTGCTTGTACATGTTTCGGTTAAGTTCCCACGCTTTCTGAATCCCGAAATCTTTGGTTTGCTGTGCTGCCATGGCTCCTTCTCCTACTGCCGACATAACCGAGAGGATAGACGTGTTTTGGCACGAGGGTATGCTTAATCATGACGCTGGTAAAGGAGTGTTCGACACAGGAGTAGACCCAGGTTTCTTAGAGGTGTTAGAACAGCATCCAGAGAACGCGGAGAGAGTTAAGAACATGGTCTCTATTCTGAAAAGAGGACCCATTTCTCCCTACATCTCGTGGCATCTTGGTAGGCCTGCCCAAGTGCCTGAGTTGCTATCTTTCCACACCCAAGGTATATCATTTTAATCTTCTCCTGTTTTCTTTTTCACCCTTCTCTGTGTTCAACATAAATTCGTTCGTTACTGGTTATCGAGTTACCGAAGAGGGGGTATCGCACATTTAGCAGTAAGCATTGGAATATAAAGGGTATATGAAAAAAAAAAGTCTTTTCGTTTATGATTAAAACTTCAAAAGACCATTCTTTTGCTGGAGTCAGTTTTTGATTTTCCTGGAAATTTTGATAAGTGTGACCCAGTTTCTTTCTTTGTTTATTTTTCTAGAATTTTGAATTGATAAGAATCTGTGGAAAGTTGGTATCATGCTGAGATTCTAGCGACTGTAGTTGGGTTTTCTTTTCCAAGAACAGAATTTTGAATGTAACAATTTCATTTGAGAATATTGGATTCGAACCTTTCACATCTTAACTTGCAGAGTATATAAATGAACTGGTTGAAGCTGATAGAGTAGGCGGGAAGAAAATTTGTGATGGAACTTTCTTGAATCCTGGTTCATGGGATGCTGCACTTCTAGCTGCTGGTACTACGTTATCGGCAATGAAGCACATTCTTGATGGACATGGCAAACTAGCTTATTCTTTGGTCAGGCCTCCCGGTCACCATGCTCAACCTACACAAGCAGATGGTTATTGCTTCCTCAACAATGCTGGTCTTGCCGTTCAACTTGCCTTGGATTCAGGCTGTAGAAAGGTGGTGGTTATTGACATTGATGTTCATTATGGAAACGGAACAGCAGAGGGGTTCTATAGAACTGATAAAGTCCTGACAATTTCCCTTCATATGAATCATGGTTCTTGGGGTCCATCTCATCCGCAGAATGGATCTGTTGATGAGCTAGGTGAAGGAGATGGTTTTGGCTATAATTTAAACATTCCGCTTCCTAATGGGACAGGTGACGAAGGATATGAGTGTGCCATGAATGAACTAGTTGTTCCTGCTGTCAACAAGTTTCTTCCAGACATGATAGTGTTGGTGGTTGGCCTGGATTCTAGTTCAGTAAGTTCTTTGACCTCGATGAGAGATCTTTCTAATCAGACTATTTTGTGAGGCAAAGGGATTGATTATCATGTGAATATTTATTTGACTTTCTACATTTAGATGTTTAAATAATATTTCTACATAGTTTTCCTATCAAAAGGGCAAACTAATGGATAATTTCCGAAAAGAAACTCTACAACAAAATAATAGCAAGTGTGAGGCTGAATAGCTGTATAGAGTGTAGAAAGCAACTAAAATGCATAATCGACCTTGCAGTTGATGGCTAGCAACTAAAAACTAAAGGTTCAACATGCAAATACACAACACACTGCATGCATTCTGTTAAATTATATTCTCCAATTCAGTTGCTAAAATTTGATTGCGTTCTAAAGTCGCTAAACTAATGCATTAAGTCTCAAACTTCAATGTTTAGTGATTAATATTGCAAGTATTCTAGTATTACCTTTTAGATGAAAATTTTGCAGAATGGGTGTATTTGATTCCTTAATTTAGAAGATATACTTTGTCCTTTATATTCTTTCTTTCTCATAGGTTTTTATAATGCATGCAATTTGAGAATGAAACTGATTTGCTAATCCTAATTTCCTTGACTATAATGTGTTGAGAATTAGCAGCCTTAATCACCCAACCCAAATAGATAAATTAAGTAATAAAAGAAAAGCAATTATCAAGCAACACCTGTGTTTACGCATGTGGATTTCTTTGCAACTAGAATTAACATTCTTTCTGTTTTAGCTTGACCCAAATGGAAGGCTCTGTTTGACAAGGGATGGTTATCGAAATATTGGGCACATTGCTCGCGGCCTGGCAGATGTACACAGTATTGGACGTCTTCTTATTGTCCAAGAAGGTGGATATCAGATTACATACTCGGCGTTATGTCTTCATGCAGTACTTGAAGGTGTGCTGAGCCTTCCAGAGCCTCTATTACTTGAGGATGTTGTGTCTTATCCAGAGGACAAGGCTTTAGCAGTGAAAGTTGTTGAATCCATCAAAAAGTACCATAGAGAAAATGTTCCTTTTCTAAAGGATGCTTGATACGGAGGTAAAATTTCTGAACTTCATATTGACTAAATGATTTGTTTCTTATTGAACCTTTATCATTATGCCACATATTAGCTTAAGTAATTTGAATTTTATCTAAAGTTCTATTTCCAAACCATTTTTCAAGTGTATGTTGCGCTGTGTCATTTTCATCCTCACATTTCAGAATAGCAGTCTTTATTATGTTATTCGAACATGTGTGCATAGGTAGATGTAGATAAATGGATGGATAACCGTTTTTGTTTGTAACTCAAGTGATCAGTGTCTTTGCTGGAAGATAAGCTCAGATATTAATAAATAGCTGGTACAAATTCCTTAAATTGGAAGGCGGGTTTTTCTGCTCTAAGTTTACTTGTTTGTTATTGTCAATGAAAAGAAAAGTGGAGCACTTTTAGCAACTTAATTTGATGCAGTCCGGTCGCAGATTGATCTTCATGGACTGGCTTCAAGATTTGAGAAGTTTAGGCAATTGACTTCTACGGCTCCACACTTCTCTAAAGAAATTCTATTTTAATGACAAGCTCTTTTAAAGGGGTTTATGACAGAAGATCACATTTAAATAGAATCAACATTCTTGTCCAGAGAGTTTGAAAGAAAAACACTGTTAATTGGGAAAAACTTAACTGCTCAAGCAAAGACTGATGGAAGTCGTGATGTACGAGAAGACCTCTATTAACTTCAACCCTAGGATGATAAAATGTACTAGCCTACAAAGTTTACTTGCATCATAATATTTTCAGCCAAGTTTGAGTTTAGGACTCGATCTATGTTTTCCCTACTTTATCCTTTTTTATGTTGCTCGTATTTTTAGATTTGAACACAAACATTGTATCAGTTAAGGATTAGACTGCGTATTTCTGAATCTCTTCAGACCTGTGTCTCAGTGAAACTTTCAACTGAGATGTTGTTGTTGTCTTTAAAAAACTTGGACCCTATCCTTATTGGATGATTCCTCAATGTTGAGAAATAGACCTCCTTGGATAAGATGATAATTAACTGGATTGCGTTAACTTAGTCGCTATGTCTCTTCTTCAAGTTGCTGCGTCTTCTGCATGGCGACATGTAAATTCTGCATGATTACATGTCTAGGCACTGATCATGTTCCTGTGTTACGAACATTGTTAGATATTTGATTTCTGTCAGACAAAACATCATTTGATCTCAGCCTTGATTAGAACTCCAGTACATCCTTTCTCAAACTTTAATGCCTGAACAAATTTTGGTGTCTGCATTGGCTTGTACTTCCATGAGCTTCAGATATTCACTATGTACCAAATGAGTTTCAGATATTCTCTATTTACCACTAACTCACTAGAGGTACTGATCACGCTAACAGTAGTTTCAAAATTTAAGCTTGCTGTTGATTAGAGACCCAGATATTCAAATTGCTGCAATCTTCTACTTCTGCCTAGCGTATGCTAAATGGAATAGCACCACATTGCAATGTTAACACTCTTTCTTTGAAAACTTTAGACTTTGGTTTAACTACCACTTCTTAAAATCTTTGACATGTCCATACCATTTTTGTTAGGTTCTATTGTTGATATGCTACATCTTATGTACCTCTTCCCCCAGTGTATGGCCATCTCTGCCCATAATGTTTGATTTGTAATTGTGGTTTTAGCCTCAATGCAGCAAGAGTACTGAGTTCGAGTATAATGCTGAAGAGGAACGTATTGCAGACGTTAAGGATTAGGAAAGATGGATATCTAATATCTGGAGAGATCATCACCAACTCTTCTGCAGATGAAAAGGCAATTGGTGGTAGAAGTTGTGGTATTGGAGGCCAGTAAAGGTGCTTCAGTATATGCTGATATGCTTGGGAAGCTTTTCAATGTACTTATAAATTTGATACCTATGGGACTCAAAATAGCCTCATGTATTGAATCCAAAGTTATCACTTTCTTCTTTGTTACCAGTGCCTTTCACGTAAATCTGGTGCAACAACTCTAATTTTTTTTTAAAATAGCCTTTTTATTACTTAATGTTAAGATTGTATATTAATGAACCTCTTTAAGCCTCGTGTGTCGTTATTGTATTTTTAAAGTTATATAGTTCTTTAGAGGATTGATAGTAGGTACTGAGTCGCCAAAGAATCAAGTTCTTTATATAATATGATACGTTCTCGAGATGATGGTTAATGGTTCAATGTTCGTGCTGGATACCTCCCACCTTCCCCAAGCTTATAATTGATTTCTTCTCAGCATATTAAATCTTCTTTTATGCGCGATCCTCATAATATTGTTACTTGTTTGTAAATATGGAAGCAATCCAGTAGCCTTTCCAGTTCAACCTCAAACATCTGGTGTGATTCAAGCATGAAATATACAAACATAATTTACCGTGACGCAAGAACATTACGGCCTAGGACAAATTTCCACTGCTGTACGACATAGCATTTTCTTGGTTTTTTTTTCTTGATTCAAATTTTATTTTCATAATGACATTTTCGTTAGGATCAAAAGAATTACTCATGGACCTGCTTGAACTCATTACCTTCCAAAACCATCCCACACATATGTCCTGCTGTTACAATCATGTAATACGAGGAATACATCGCATCTAGCTTCAAGTCAGATGAATGAAAACTGATACTCGTACAATAAAAGGAAGGCGAAAAAGAAAAAGAAAGCTTCCTGGTAAAAAACTGTAAACCACTTCATACCATACCCCGTATCCCTATACAGTTATGCAACGACAAAGCTCCACTATTATGCAACCCCCTGTGCCTCTGCCACACTTTGAGTCATTATGCTTCCCCACGGTATATACTACAATCATGAAAGTCTACCTCTGAAAGAACAGAACCTTGGAAGTTCAAGTTTGTCACTTCTATCTAATTGATTCCGTGAGGCTAAACATCATCTATCTTTGGGAGATAATAAGAGGTTAATGAAAATTAGAACTACCTGACACCGGAGTCACGTCAGTCATGGCAAGCCAAAGAAGGCATGCTCTTAACAGATCCAGAGTAGGGAACTAGCAGGCAGCTCACTGTAAGCTACTAGGCCTACCAGTTGCAGCGATTGATGGAGCCTGAGAAAAAGCTTGATGAACCATCATATTGTTGTTCTCCAAAATATTGGCCGATGATGTGCCTCCCTTCATAGTTTGCTCCAAAATACGTACAAGGGACACAAATATTTCCATCCTTGTTACATCTCTGTTTGCCTGAATATAAATATTTTACTATCATTTATAGAGATGATCAAAGTTGAGCATAATAGTCATCACTCGAGTAATCATACTGCTTATCTATTTACTTGTTTGTGAAGTATGATACTCACAATCGTGTAGAATACATTGACGACATCAATCAATGTTTAGGAGATATTTATGTTACTGAACAATTGTCTTTGTACAGACTTGTCAATGGAGTTGCGCAATAGAAAATAATAGTTTAAATACTAGTTCCACACACAAACATAAAAGATTTCTTAAGCACTTGTTTGCACAAGAGCATGACAAGTCGGACCCATTGTCGAGATCGAGTCAGAGAAAAATCTAAACAAGCTGAGCCAAAGCTCCAGTGAAATAGATTTTAGTCTTAGAAAAGTTGGCCGCTCAATTCACTGCCTAGGCAATTCAAAGAAATTTTTGGAGATTATACATTAAGGCAGCAGCCCTTTTCATCAAAGAACTCATTGCACCCAACTAAGAATGTCGTGTCAAGGATATAAAAGAATTTAAGCAAAGCACGACTTCAGAGAGTAAGGAGACTTGAAGCATCTTTTTCTATATAAAAAAACGGATCTTATGCATCTCTGAGGGTCAAGTAGGACAAAAATGATGCAATTGTTTCATTTTCTAACACTCACCTCAACAGCAAAGTGTGCCCAGATCTTGTCATTTCGAGCTTCCATAACCCCCTTCAAGATTGTCAGTCCCAATCCTGTAATTAGGTCGGCTATTTCGAGAAAGATACCACATTCTTCACAAAGCATCTGCCATAAGACAACAAATATGAGAAATCCATAAAGAAAAATGGTTTGAAAGATCCAGCATCTGGATTTATAAAAAAAATGGTTATTCGCTACCTCCACAAGCATCTGTCGAGGTGGATTCAAATCCTCAACTATTATAGGACAAACCATAGATTGTGAACCAACTTCAAAAGCCCAGGTTGCCCCTCCGTCAAAATTATCTTTTAAAAGTAGTCCACCTTCCTTGCTAATAATCTGCACATTCATACAAGAATCAACTATTCGTCCAAAGAAAATCCATTGGCCGAATAAGAATGTCGTCAAAAAAAGATGTTCAAGTAACATGCAGAAGTTAGCATCATTTTACCTATTCCTAATACAACTTTATCGGACAATGTCCAGGCAAATAATTTGAAAAGGCATATAGATATCTATAATGACCTGAAGACAGTAAATTGTATCCATACCTTTGACTCCCCTGTTTGTTTTAGCTTGTCTGCATGCTTAGTCACACTTTGCAAGAAAAGCATATGCTTGATTGTACGCTCAAGCAGAGCATCTATGCTACACTGTTGACCCACAAAAATGGATGAATAAGTGCATAGGTTAACTAATATCTGGGACCATCATAACTAAAAAACAAAAGAGTTAAGGGTTTCATTACTTTCGCGCCATTCGGTACAATTTCTCGCAACTCTTTCACACGATCTTGGATCATCTGACGATCTTTTGGCCTGGGTCGAGGATTCTCTCCTGGTTTTAACCTTTTGCGATTGGGTTTACTCAATTCTTCACTTTTCTTGGAAAATGCGGTTGAAATACTGCAATCAGGCCTCATGTTATGAGCCTGTTCAACCCACGAACTCAGCTGAGACCCACAAATTGAAGTGGATTGGGAAGAAGCTCCCTTGTCACCCTTCGCATAGTCAGATCTGATAGAGCTAGATGCTGTGGTCCCAGCTTTGTCCAGAGACTTTTGAAGATCAAATGACTCCCTGTTCGGCTGATTAGGCACATCGAGACGACCACGATTGCAAGAATCACCAGGAACGGAAGAAGTGCTCATCTTTGTCAGTGTTGTTCGGCATGAAACATTGTCATCTGAGCTCTGATTTGCAGCAGACTGGGCCCTAGACACCACAGCATCTAAAAGATGATCATTACCCATTGCTGAGAAAATGCTCTTGCCTGCTGTCCGTTCCTTGATTGAGTAAATATCGTAACTTGCATCCCGCTTATTCATAACGGTTAAAGCATCCTTGCTCAGATTGTGTGTATTCGAATGCGGCCCATCTGAGAATCCATTATTCCAGGCACCATAGATTAACTTGCTTTTAAGATCCACGCCCAAAATATCATACAAGTCATTCCCTGATGGAGGATGCTGATTTCCACTTGCATGCTTCAGGCAATCAAGACCAGTACCAGAAATGTCCTCAACCAATGACAAAGACTCTTCTAGTTGAGTTGATGAAATGTTAAATGCTTGAAACAAATCATTATCTAGTTCTTCTTTAACATCAACTAATTCGCCTTTGAGAGGCTTCATGCCTGAGGACATACTGCTGCAGTCAGAAAGCATCTCACTCCTGCTAACTTGAGGACCCAGTGCGGATGACAGAAATTCCTCTGCTATTGACGTAACAACACTTTGAGGCCCAATTTCTTCCAGATATGAAGCTACAAACTTTTTTGGATTTATATTAGAGCTTGGAATAGAAGATAGCTTCATATGACCATCCAATTTGTTTGATAAATCTATACTAGATGTAAATGAACCTCCATGAGAATCACTAAGCGACCCGTTATTTTTTTGCGGCAAGGGTAAGCTTTGTGCTGCACCTCTATTGTTACTGATGCAATCGTGAATGGCATCTGACAACATCAATGATTTTGGAAAGCTATTACCAGTGATGGATTGGCCAGTAACAGGATATTTAAACCCAGCCATCGAATTGTTTGAAGTGGCATACTGACTCAGCCATGCATCAAAATTTGAGGGAAGCAATTCCGTTTCAAGAACATTTTCTAGGGGGCTTCTGAAAGTAGACCCTGACTTCATCAATGAGCTACTTTTCACTTCAGAGTGGCCTTCACAAGATTTAGCCACAAGATTGTCCACATGTGGCAAACTATATGCCATAACTGTTGAACTCTGTCCAGGTCGAGAATAAGAAGTTTGACCAAAAAAATCAGAAGCCTGAGCTGATATGATTTGCTGACTAGATCCTTCAGTGCACAAAGTAGTGGAGTTTATCATGTGTGTGGAAATAGGAGTTCCATCAGAAATCGGCAGGCCAATTCTTTCAATTGACTGCTTTGTTGAATGGTAACCATTCAGAAGAGCTCCAGGGTTGCATCCTAGTTGTAGGATCAAACTCCTTACATTATTCACGAAGCCCATGTTCTCTGTAATCTAGGAAAAATAAATAAATGGATTAGAAAGTAACAAACAACCTAATATATTTGAAGAGTGTAAGAAAAGTTTAGGCCATCAAACAAAGGCTGTTTCACAATTGGTGCTAGAAAAGACATATTGCATATGCAGGCAACATGAGAACCTCCAAACGTAAAGTAGTTTCAAAAGAAATTATTAAAATTGATGATATTGCATGCGGCTTCATTACATTAGAGTGCACCCATGCTTTACAATATGAAACTTCACATCAACAACTATTGTAAAATAGAATAAAAATTACTACTTCAATAACAAATTCTAACAGACATTATATCTTTATTGAATTGTAGTGAAGCCATCGTAAATAACACTGAGATAGAGAAGGCAGAAAAGCCATCGTGAATAACACTGAGATAGAGAAGGCAGAACAAGACACTCCCTAATCACTGAATACACATCCAGGAATTTGCCAAGTGGATATAACTGAACAGGCCAGCTAAAGGAGAGTATAATAACTTTGTTGGAAAGATCAACATATGAAACAGAATCCAAATGATTCAAATGTGGAACAGGCTACCCCATAACTTGAATCCAAGATCATTTACATTACCAATAACAAAATTGTTCATATGATTGATACTTCCAAAACCAATATTCACGAGGGGAACACAATGCAGTTAACTCTTCCACGTATTCAAAATCATAGAAAAATGCACTTACAGACAACAAAGAACCAACTTGAACAACTCCATAAGGAAAAGCAGGAATAACTGCAACTGTCTGCAACCAAGTTAAGATACTATAATCAGAAAGCAAGTTAAGAATATTTGAAAGATGAATGGAAGGCTATCTAACCTGCACGCCTGCTGAAAATTGGTGATGTAACTCATTCAGTACCTAAAAGCAACAACAAATATTTAAGTTATACAAAGTCTAGCCACAAAGATACCAATGTTTACTATTAACCAAGATAGACAAATGGAATTATAGACAAGACCATGAAGTTTTATCAGCAGTGTAATTGCCATACTCAAAAGATCATAACATAGTACCATTACGTGAAGACAAGTATGTATCAGGGTTTTAGAGGATTAGGTATTTCACACAAAAGTGACAAATATTTTCCATACTACAAGAAATAGCAAGAAACGAAAAGGATTTCATTTTCAATAGACTCTCATTTTCAATAGACTCGATGGCCTCCATCAATTCAGCTTCACTTATTGGGCTACTCGCCACTGGAGAAACAGAATCAAGTAGGATACCTCTGGTGGACACAGATCTCCAGTGTACATGTTTGTTAGTATCCAATCATGCTTCCCTGTAAATGCAGCTCGCCCAACTATTCTGGAAAAAAGAAAATCAGACTTCAAGAACTGATGACCAAATAAAGCAACAACAAATGCAATGAAGGGAAATGTTACCCCTCGCCAACTACATAAACTTGGTTATTCAGCATCATTTTGTTAACAAGCATCTGAACTTTATCTCTTGCTTGAAACTCAGGATTCAGGAAGTGAGTATCAGAGCCACAGTATCCTTTATGCTCCCCAAAAAGTAGTTCAGAGTTCTCACGACAACAGTTGGGTTGAGGAACTGAACTTGGGGTTAGTTCCCAGTAGCATTCTTCCCAAATCAACAACCTGAAAGTTTAAAGTTCATATTGGAGGGACTATCTTATACAGTGCAGATAACAAGAGTACAGATTATAGCCAAAAGCCCAACATCTTTCTATGTGTGCAGCTAGACAGGTAAAAGAGTAACAAGAGAAGAGTAAAAAGATTGATGACCGTCTTCTAAATTGATTCTTTTTCCTTTCAGTTCCGTAACACTAATCACAGAAGCCAAATAGAGATAAAAAGGAACTTATAACTTATCCCTTTTTCCTAAGAATTAACTAAAAAAAGATAGAATAGATTCAAACAGAAAAAAGACAAACTCCAAATCAGTAGCTTTGAGAAACAAAGTAAGTCCAAAATAGAAATGGTTGAATCAAACAAATACATCAACTTTTCACTAAGATTCTTAAGGACAAAGCAAAAGGAACCATAACACAAGGTTCCAAAAACAGGAATAAAAGGTCTACTTGGTAACACATTACATCAAGACAAACAATTAACGTAAGACTCTATTTCCTTCTCTCTGCTCCTCTTTTTTGGCCACCGAGAAAATAATGAGAAAAGTAATATTTAAAGAACTTTGTTTTCCGCTTCCACGAAAAATAATCACCGTCACACCAAAGTCAACAACGGAAACTTTTTTCTTCGATGCCCCGTCTAATAATAAAACAGGCAATCAAAATGAAAAAGCCTATCAGTCTAAACTAGTTGATCCGTTTAAAACCTAACTTGGCTATGATGCCGGAGATTCCAGCTCCTGCAAAAAGCAAGGCAAGGGGAAAAAAAACAGCATCATAGAATAAGATTCATTTTCTTTCGTTCATATTCGCCCCATTTTCCGGTCAACCGAACAGCCACATCTTGAGAGAAACGCCAAAGCAACAAACTAAACAATCAAAAACAAAGCCAGCCATTTTGGACCAGATGTATGTAACTCCCAGCAACCAAGCCCCCCCAAAAAAAAAAGACACAAACAAAAGACTATTTGATGAAGAGGAAGAGAAGTTACTTAGGATTTTGGCAACCGAGCTTCCAGAAAACAGCGTAACACCACTGGTTAACACCGCACAAAGTCTTTAACACTTCTCTCAACAAATTGCCCATCTCTGATCACTTCTCAAGAACCCCACCCTCTTTCAATCAAGCAGCAACAAGAACAACTAAATACAGAACTGAAAAAAAAAAAAAGGAAGTGCTACTCCAAGTCAAGAAAGACTCTGCACATTTCCACACGCTAACTTCCACGACACGATCCTCTCCCCGCCTGCTTCGTCCTCAGACCGCCGCTTCTCTTCCTCTCCGGATCCAAGTTTCCAGCAGCCAACGTCCTCCTTCGGCAACCCATCACCCAACTACAAAGCACAGAAGACCAAGCAAAGAGCAGTAGTAGTAGTAGTAATCTTGGTTGTGTTCGGCTAGATTATTCCACAAGCTTCTAACTTGAAGGTGGCCATGAGTTGCTCCATGTTCAGACAAACAAAAGATTACTACCTAACCAAAGTGAAAGGAAGAAGCTGGCTTTAATATGTGAAAAGAAGAGCTAGCAGAAATGAGTTTTGGGAATCTTAGTAGTTAGCAGAAGTGGTGAAGGGTTTGATTGAGCTCTGAAGATGAGTGAGAAAAGAGAAGTCTTAGGCCTTTGGCTCTGTGATCTCTGTATGTAATGCGTCTTTTTCACTCTCTCTCCACCTTTGTTTCTCCTTTAAGAGTCTGTTTCTTAAGTGAGAGAGATTGTGGGAATCTCCGAACTTGAACTTTGAAAAGTAGGCGCCAATTTTCACGAAATTACACCGGATGCCACTGTGAGATTGAAATAAGAGAAGTGGGGGTTGCTGTCGTGCTAACGTCAGATTAGTGTAGGATTGTCTGCTCGTCGGCTTTATGTGAAATTACCAAAATGGGTTCGACCTAAACCATAAATTTACAAAGGTGGAGGAAAAATGGTGGTGGCGGTGGGCGAGAGGACTGAAGGAATGTTAGTGATGCAAGAGGGAAAGGTAATGATGAGAGTGAATTTGACCTCTTGCGCCTCTTCCAACCATAACGTGCTTGGACCAACAAAAGTATATTAATAATTGATGAAATAATTTTATTATAAGCTTGTAACGACTTCGATTTGTCGTTTCAACTGTCGTCGTCTAACAAAATTGACCACTTCATTTTGAAAATTCAGGAAAAAAAGATTAAAGATCATGTCAACTATATAAAGAACTGAATTTCTGGAGCATTTTAGTCTACCAACAAGAGCTGAATACGCAATGTATGTTAAGTTGCTTGGCTTGGTTTATTCTACATTCCTTAAATCGTGATGTATTGAACGAAAGGAACTTAATTTGACAATCAGGTTTGAACATTCTGATCCGAAGCCACATTACCTGTCTCAGCAACAACCCTTTGTTTGTTAAGTCACTTTCTCTACTCTCCTTGACAGTGAGACTGCCGCTTAAACACACGGTCTGAATCGATTCAGAATTTAAATACTTCTGAATATTACCACAGTAGAATCATCTTTTATTACAAAGGACGATAAGAGCTCTTCTTGTACTTAAGAAAAGTTAACAAGAACAGTGAGGCTCAAAGTTCCAAGTCCCAACAAAACTCTTGGCCTGTCTGGTATAATTGATTGATATGCTGGAGACATCGAAACACCAACGTTTTCAAATGTCTATAAACCATTTTTCACCCACAGCACCACAGGCCAATGAAGCATAAAAAGATTCCTACTTTATATGCTACACCATCGCTAAAACTTATGTTGTTGTTGCCACTTCCTAGAAAGTGGTTGGCTTCCAATTACACAGCTCTCAGCTGTGTTTCTGCTAATACCACCTTTGAATACATTTATTTTCAGAGCTCGAATCACGAGCTTACCAAACGATCAACAAATATAAATCTCAAAATGTAACTGGATCCAATCTTTTTCTGGATGGCTTGTTACGGATAATCTTAATTAATATGCTTGTGGGTTTTATATATGTAAAGAAATGTAGGGTTTGAAAGCCAATGGCTAGCTCCTTTGATCTTTCTCTTCATTTGTTGAAACATTGCCGGGGACCAACTGCAGTTTGCATTGTCTCAAGTCCATCCTCTAAATCCTTAATTGTGGGTTCTGTGCCATGCAAGTGGGTTCGCGATGCACCTATATAATCCTAGCATTTAGGGTAATACAGCCAAAAGATTTCATCTTCTCTCAAAATTCGACATTACATTCTTTGAGGAACAAGAAAAGAAATTATTGGTTCTTGCTGTCTTTATGTGACACAACTAACATCTCTATTGTTTATGAAGCCAGAGGGTGGAGAAGAACAATAACTTTTCTCGATTCAAGTCTGCCTCTGCGTTTTCTATCCTTTTCTTGTTGTTTCAGGAAGTTTTTTTATATGGTTAGGTTGGCTGACATGCCAGTTCTTCATTAAACTACAAGTTTCATTTGTTTTGCCTTTGTAACATACATAGGATAATCACAAACTTCCTTTTAAGATTCTGAAAATTGATAAATAATCCTCTCTACTGGTTGGGCGAGTGGGTTGATATTGATAACAAGCCTTGCGTTGGGTTTGTACCTGGAGAAGATAGATGTAGCTAGTACTTGATTATGATATATTAACCATTGATTGAATGTTATTTGTTCTTTTAAATTGCAGAAAATTATGATTAGAAATGGTGGTGGGGCTGATGTTAGTTGGTGACTGGTCTCTCTGTCACTTTTTGAGGATCGTAAAAAGCAGGAAATGCTAGTTGGAGCACATGACATGAGGGGATGTTGTGTTCTTTTTGTGTCTGCAATTTTCCTAACTAGTAATTTTATATGGTAATTATTTTGTTGGGAAGTGGGTGAAAAGATTCCTGCTCAAAGGTAAATGAAAGAATGTGTCCCTTTCTGTCGTTTAATATTGTTTCTCTGCTTTGTTTATTCGCTGCCTCACTCCCTAGTTCTGCAATGAATGTTGGAGTATGTTCTACTCAATCAGACAGTCATCTTTTTTCCTTAAAAAGTGAAAGGGGAGGGAGGACCAAAGCAAAATAATCAGATTGATAGATAGGCCCAAATTGGTCCCCTGTAGACCACAAGGGCATGAAATTCAATTACAGAAAGATTAAGGAAAATTTTGGATTAAGAGTACAAAAAGCTAAAATGGCTTTCAAGATTGAGATATGCATATCTTTCCTTCCACATTACAAATTTGATTTGGTCCACTTGGATATAGATACAGAACAGTTGTCTAACTAATAATCACCCCAAAATGATACGTACGAGAATGTTGGTACAGAGTGAAAGGTCAAATTAATAGGATTATGGACCCTACATCCTTTAACCCAAGTCAAATCGCTTCAATGTTGACAAATTCAGTTAGTTTACACGTATCTCTTTCGCATCGTTCATATCCAAAAGAGAGAAAGCTTATACTGTTTTTTGTTTTTTAAGAGAGAGCTTATACTTTAGTGCATACTGTTGAGAAGAGATAAAACAAGCAGGAGAGTGTTGACTCGTTGGACATTGCTGTTTACTCCCAATTACTTTCCCCAAATCTATTAACTTTTATTCAATTATTGTCGTTCTTGATTTGTAGAACATAAATTTCGAGATTTGAAAGTATTGATGAGGCTATTGTTTTGTTTACTCATATCCCAACCTTAAGGCAGGCCAACTGGAATGTAATAATTTACACAATGTTATAGAACTTTCTTATTTTGGGGTCTAGTAAAATGATTAGATAAGGTAGGTGGAGAACAATATAAGAAATCTTTTCTTTTGTGTTTCAAGTTGTTTGTTTCCAGTGGCTTGGGCTCAGATCTTCTCTTATAATTAAGCAGTTCATACTTTATTATATTAAATCTCATTCAAATTTTTATGTAAGATTTATATAAATATATTGATTAGATTAAGTAGCACAAGATTGAAAAACTCTAACAGAAACAAATTGCTCTAATTTTGTTCATACAGACTAAGACTATACGAGAGTTAGGATTAATCTTTTAGAAAATTGTGTTATTACTTCCAAACAATTTATAACCCTTTTCTTTTCATCATTAAAATCTTTTATGGTATTACATTTATCATTTCCTTCTTAATTGACCTATGTGTGAAGCAGATTAAGTAACACAGGATTGAAATATCCTAACAGAAATAGAGTATTCGTAAAGACCGGACTATGCAGAGAGTTATGATTGATCTTTTAAAAATTTGCGTTATTACTTCCTAGCAATTTATCACCCTTTTCTTTTCAATTTTCATCATTAAGACCTTTTATGAAATTACATGTATCACTTCCTTCTTAATTGATCTTCTTGACTAAACAGCATTTCCGGGTCAGTAAAAAATGGTATAATTATCATTAAAATAAAACAAAAAAGGACGGACACTAATACTTGTCATTCATTTGATATTTACTAAAAAAGACACAGAAGAAATACAGTCTGCCAGATATATACGTATAAGGGTCCGGTGCATGAACGAGCCAGCACTGTGTAAATAGTCAAATACGAGGGCCATGAATAAATAATGAACATTGAGTCGGATATGCATAAGGTAGGCAGGCATTCATATTAGATATTACAGTCCAACTTGTGCTTTCAATATGTGGCTGATGTTAAATACTTTAGATTACAACTGAAATCGTGAGTGTCGGAGGTTGTAGTTGCGTGATTTGCATTTTACACATGTACCTGCAATTATACTCTTACGCTTTTCCACTTCTCCCCCACCAACTATGAAGTTGTCATAAAGAGTTCATATAGCACGATCCCTTGTATAATGTTTGTCTGAAGTACACAAGGTAGGCTAAAAAGATTTGGTCCTATTTTCAGAGGTTCGAAGTATTTGTTGGCAGTAAGGAGCTCATTTATTTGGGAGATTTTAATGGAACATATAATATTTTTAATTATTCTTTAAAATTTTTAATTTTATTCAATCTTTAATTAATTTTATAACGATTTAATACCAATTAAACTTTTTAAACATTAAACTTTTTGTCTTACAAGTTTAAATTTTAATTTGGTCCCGAAAATATTATAATCAACTGCCATGTTTCAAAGAATGCGTTTATTTAATCATCTATTTTATTGGTAACATCATTTTCTTAGCATTTTTATTCTATTAATAAATGTGATCCTGAAAGACATTATCACGCAATTAAGAAGAGAAGAAGAATTCGAAGAGATAAATAAGAGAAAGTCATTCTGCAATTGTCCTAATCTTTTCCAAAATTGGTTTTAACATCTTTCAGTTTAAGGTGAAATAAAATTTAGCTCCTGGAAGTCTAATATTGCATGATAATGTCACATCTTTGAGTAACTTAAACTTGATACAAGTGATTGGTACATTAACATACTAAGAATATAATTTCAAAATCATTAAAGAGTAAATATTGGAAAAAGTCAAGTAATTAAAGAGTCTATTTAGATGCCTGGAGAAAAGTTTCAAAAATCAAATAATAGAAACAAGTATCAATGGGAATCAGTCATTCAGGCCAAACAAAATGGCACCCCTTGTGGAATCTACATAATTTGGTGGAGGTACAGATATAGGAAATTGAAAATTCCAAAAGCAGGATCGATTTTTGAGCATTTTCTCGGCAATCTACAATGACAACATTCATTTAGCTTAATGCCTGCTTTGGGGTAGTATGTATCAACGAACAACTCCACTATGACTGGTGCCCAATGTAGCTGCACTGCAAAAGCTTCCCTATCTACAGACTCAATTCTCAGAAAATTTGTATGAACAAACGGGGCAATGGAAGAAGGTAGTCTGGCCCTCATCTGCTGATCGCATCTGTAGAAGGGTGGCAAATAGGAAACATTTAGAGAAGGAATTAAAAGTTGAGGATCGTGGTAGCTGTAAGATTATGGAATGGGAAATTTACTTGTCTGGAATAAAATCTAAGCTTCGTATTGCTGCATCTTTCACACTTCTTGTTTATCTGTAACAATGGAACTGGTTTTAGGACTAGAAGCATGTTCCAAAAAAATGTCAGGTCTTTATTATTCTTTCAGAAGCAGTTACCTCCATGTCCTTCACCTCAATTTTTCCTTCAAAATGTGAAATGCCCAAATCCCTTCTCATATCCTGCATCAAAAGGGAATGGATTCTCACATTGAATATTAGTGAAACTATCAACCCTTAAATTGAAGACTCAGCATATAACAAGATTAAACTCAAATGAACAAGTCTACACCATATCCTTCTGTTCTAGGATACAAGTCCATACACAAGTATTTTATGCCAGTAATTTAGATATAGGATACAAGTTCAAAAGTACAGAGTAAGTTTAAGATCAAAGTTCCAAACATAGACCAAATAAACCATAAACATGGTAGGCCAATGCTAAGAAGGTAAAAATGCAATGGTATTTAAAATTGTGAATGTTGTGGGACAGAATCCTTGATGATTAATTTCTAAGGAGACAGATACACTAGATACAATGGAGCATCTTTTCACTGGCAATAGTCTCCAGTTACCCGGTCATGTATTACTGGTCCATTCTGTATCAGTATATCGTTATCACAGCTTCCATAAGCTGACAAAACATATCAAAACCTAGGCTTATGGTCCTAAAAGCATTACCGTTAGGTAACAATAATCCTTTAACATATCAATGCTCCAAAAATTACATATTGTTCATGATAAAAATCTTTTATCCATATGCGTGACATAGCAACCATATAGTAGAAGATATTTGAAAAATCAGCAACCTCAGTTTATAGTTTTAGACATACCTCAGCAGAGACGTTATAGCATATTTCTTTTTCAGATATCTCTGAAGACAATGGAAATAGATTCAGTATAAGGATAAGGATCAGACGAATAGTTGATAACAGTAATTCCTATTCCTAAGGAATAACAGCCAATACCATCAAGTAAGAGATAAAATATTCCATGCAAGGTTTTCAGAGACTCATTTATGGTAAACCTGAGAGGAAACTGAACACAATTCTAAACGCACTAAAAGGGGGGTCGAATCATTACTATGCAACTACAATTTATTCACAGAGGTTAACCAACTATAATTGAGACTCTCCCACCCATGAACCACACATCCTCACCCTGAGTTTTATTGCTTCTCTCTATACCTCTCTTTGTCTCCTCAAATCAACTACCTAGAACATCAAGCAGAACCCCGAGTCTTCTTTCTTTTCTCTGTCCATCTCTTTATCTCGCCAACTCAACCACCAAGGAACATTAAGTAGGAAATATATACAAACTGATGATGATGTACCAGAATGTATTAAGACTCTTAAACTGATGATGATGTATATATTATTCCAGCATGCAAGCGTGATGTATATATTATTCCAGCGTGTAAGCGTCTCATGAGTTTTACCTTTGGCACTCTTCTGGAACTTGCACAAAGGACATTTAGCACAATTGGCTGAAATCAAAGATAGCATTGTCCCACACAAGTCGCAAAACATAAAATCACCTACTTGAGAATGTTGCATGACATGTCCCATCTGTCAATTCTCAATTACCATACAACACAAGAAAGATGAGAAGAAAACAACTTGATTCCCCCAGAATTTGATTAAAAAATAAAAGAAAAGGAAAACCCAAAAGCATGATAAACATGCAGCGAAATGATTATTCATTCAAGTCTGAAGAAGAATGCACAAATAAACACTCCAATTTTTCATGAGAACGAATCAATTAAGACACTTACAAACCAAAAGCAGCTTTTCTCCTGAAAACTTTTTCAAAAAGACGATGAGAAAACATAAAAGAGTTTAACTTTAACTTAAGCTAACCAGAAGTCTGTATTGATCTTTAGAGAAAATAATAACAACATTAGTAACCAAGAAACAAGAAAGGCATACGTACACTTAACAAACAAGTTTCATTAAGAGGATCACAGTTTCTTTATTAAACTTTCAATTAAATTACCTTTAAAAAGTGATGAAGCAGTGTTAGGTCACAGCCTTGAACTGGTCGGGGGCGGTTCACGTCCAGAAGACTGCGTCGAGGTTAGAGAAACGAACCGATGAAAACCGCCCCGAGCAGAAGTGATCACGCACGAGAAGCTTCTGACGATGCCGTTTGTACTTGTCTTCTCTTGAAATAAAAAGGATCCCGCAGGGGCAATCACAAAAGTTCATTAGATTCGGGTCGGGTTCATTAACCCCGAAGCGCAACCCGTTTCGGGTTCATCTCAGCACTGTCCAGGCCCTAAAGTTTATGTTTTGTAGCACAATTGATAAGTTCAAACTGAAATAATGTATATCTGACCGTATCTCCAGAATATATAAAGTTGATGTTAATCTTCACATTCTTAGAAGTTATAATAATTAGTTTTTGATTTTGATGTACTCTCACAGTAATTGGTGCCCCGTTACAGCGCAAAAAGATTAATTATGATACGACAAGGAATGGATGAAACCCATAAACTAGAAATTCAAAAGAAGAAAACTTGAACCCAAATTCCTGACTAAACAAGCTAAGATGTCACGAATGTGAAGTTAACTCCAATAACAACAAACGACAACATTCAATTTAAATATTGCTCAAGGCTAAAGTCTGATAATATTTAATAATACGTAATCTTATCTTTAATTAGCAGTTATTTCCAAGAAGTCAACACCAATAAAGAACAAGATCAAAGTATCAAACAATCTCATGAAAAAATTAGGCAGAGAGCTTACTCTCTTTCAACAAGAGGTGAAACCAGTGTTTTGAAAACCGGACCGAACCGGTCGGTCGGACCAGAAAACCGGTGAACCGGAGTATGAAACGGTCCGATTTAGCCAGTATTTTTTGTGAGTGATTGAACCGTTCATTTTACGGTCAGACCGGTAAAAACCGTTAAACCGGTGAAAGAAAGAACCGGCCGGTTTATTTAAAATGCCTTGATTTTGATGATTTCAACTTGAATGAATATTATAATTAGTAATCTTTATTTTATCTTTTTGAT
>JAOSBN010000008.1:7439194-7479157 GCA_027563595.1 Erythroxylum suave | reverse complement strand
TTTATTAGTCACCGGTTCGATCACGGTTGAATTCCGGTTGAACCAGTGACTATTGAATCAGTTGCTTCTCCGGTTCAATTACCGGTCTGATTTTTAAAACATTTGGTGAAACAAGCAAAACGGTGACAACTAGGCAAGCGGTGGCACCTAGGCAAACAGTGGAGCCCAAGGGGAGAGAGTCAAGGGGGGGCTTGGTTAGAGAGACTTCATTAAGACGCGTAGATAACGATTTGATGCATTAACAAAGCAATGTCGTATTAAGTTTCAAGCTCAGGCTTTAGGTAAGAGCTGTGAAGTTTTAGTCCGATCAAGAATTTAAATTATAAAAAAAATAGTCCCAACCTAACGTCTAGTTAATTTGGGTTGAGCTCGTTGGTTTCAACCTAGGTCAAACTATTTTTGTCATGTTTTTGTAAATCATCATATCATGCTTTTATACTTTTCAGTAACTTTAGCCCATATCCTAAGACACAATAGCCTGCCACTTTGCCCTAATTAGAGACTAAGTATACTTATCGATTTGCCTTCTGCCTTTATTTTATTGTTGACAGTCTTATGTATCATTTACCCTCGAGTCCCTTTTGTCCATAATTTAGCAGATGAGAGATTACCAAGTAATCAAATATAAATATGACAGGCCATATAGCAACAAAGCACACACCTCTTTAGATGGTACTTAATGCAAATAAATATTGCTTCTACCTCGATTCGAGTTGTTTCACACTTACATGAGACCCTTGAGCTTCTTGCAAGGAGATGACAAGTTTCTCATTCCAAACTATTAAGTTAAAAGATGACATTAATTGTTGATGTTTCCTATTTAAGGAAATCAAGGTAGAATTTCAATTACCTTCATTTTTCATAATTTTTTCGAGACTCCTTCCTGTCACATTTGAGAGCTTTTCAGAGCCCCATCTTCCTTTTTTCTAGGGATCTTTGGAAGAGATAACATTTTAGACCTCGTATCAATTTTTAAAGGCAATCGCACTTCCTTTATCCATCTAGCTTTGTTATGGAGTCCAACATGAATATGGTTAGTTAGAGCAATTATACAGAGATGAATGAATCGCCTTCCAATTCATCTTTTAGTGATATGGGGTTTGTTGGATTGAACAGGTAGTACACAATTGGATAGTCCAGTCATATATAGGGTTTCACATAGCAACAACCCTTGTTTACACACGACAAGCATGGTGAGAGGTTGAGACTTGGGAATTCTTTGTCTGATTCTCCACCCAAGGAGTTTAGTAAAGAATTTAATGCCTTTTCATATCAAAACAAGTCAGGAAAAAGTCAATTCATAAGGATGTGCAATAAATATAACATCCATATGCATATCAACCTTAGGAAATAATGATGCCTTTTTATATGGTCTTAAGTTATATTTCCACCTTACAGTTCTCAATATTCTAAACCTTACAAGCTTGTCACCAAGCCAACTTCATCCCCATGCGTGGTATCGCATCTTAGGAATTGTTGTGCTCTGTCGATGATATAAATGCGTGGGGTTAGGTGGCCACTAACTTGATTTCCTACTTTAATAACCATCTTGATACATCTAACTTACCAAGGATATATCTTAACCTAACGTTTGGTTCATGTCCTCATGAGTAGAGACAAAAGATAGAGACACAAAAGTTCTGTACTTCATAATATTTGTTTACCGTCTCTACCTATTTTTGTCCCATCTCCAGAGCATAGGGACATAAATTTTTTTTCCTTCCAAGACCGTAGTACAATATTTCTTGTCCCGGGGATGGAAACAAAAGATATAAGGAAATTTCAGAAATGCCCTCCCTCTACTAGAATATCTAACTTGTAGGATTCAATATAACTATTCATTAATTAAAATATTATAATTAATTAATTAAAATATTATTAATTAAAATATAACTATTAATTAATTACAACATTTTAATTAATGAATGGATTATATTTTAATTAATTATATTGCAATTAATTAATAAAAATAATATTTTAATTAATTAATGAATTATATTTTAATTAATTATATTGCATTTAATTAATTAATAATATTTTAATTAATGAATAGTTATATTTTAATTAATAATAATATTTTAATTAAATGTAATGTAATGTAATTAAATAATCATAATAATTTAATTAATTATATTGTAATTAATGAACAGTTATATTTTAATTAATTAGTAATTATATTTTAATTAAAGAATAATAATATTTTAATTAATGAATAGTTATATTTTAATTACTTATATTTTAATTAAATATAATGTAATTAATTAAGTAATAATAATAATTTAATTAATTAAATTGTAATTATTTCATCGTTATTAAAATATTACAAATATACTTAAAATAAATATTAATACAATTATAAAATAATCAATGAATTAGATATTTCCAATTATATTATACTGCATGGGCATTTTCGTCATTGGCACTATTTTTATGTTCTATCCACTGCATCCAAACACATTTATGTCCTTGAGACGGAGAAAGTTTTGTCCATCACAACCAAATACCTCACTGTCTCCAATTTTTGTTTTATCCCGTCTCCAAATTTTCGTCTCATTTCGTCTCTGCATATTGGAGACAGTAACCAAATGCACTGTAATAGTTAGTTTGTTAGTACATTGATTATTATGAGCTTAGAAGTATGACATAAGCTTTCAAACTAGAATATGGAGCATGTAGGCAACTTCCTCAAACCTTTGGTACCTTTATTATGCAACATGTAGGATTTTTTTAAATGTAGTATACAACCTTTTGCATATAGTTTTTCTTCTCTAATTAATACAAAACTGATTACTTGGTTGGAGATTATAATATACAAGTAAAAATCTTCTCCCTAAATTAGTATAGATAATAATAAAGGACTTTTAAATTACTCTTTAAATCATTTGAAAGCTTTCTTGCACTCCTTTGTTAATTCAAATTATTTGGCTTGCATAACATTTTAAAAATAAAAGATATCATTCAAGTAACCATAATAAGAATCATATTAAGCTTATCATGTGCTATAATAATCTTTGAACTTTTTTTAATGTTAGTGGAGTTGGCATTTCCACTATAACTTATATTTTTTAGGGGTTGACTTCAATTCCTACGTGTCATCATAAATCCTATGAGAATGCCTGCTTTCACTCCAAATGCATACATTTTGGGGTTTAACTTCATTTTTTTTCTAGTGTATCAGAACATTCTTTCATATCCTTTATTTAACTTTTATGCTCTTTTATTTTGATAATGATATCATTGACATAGGTCTTCATATAAAATCTAACTATAGTTAGAAGATTAATTTTACTAATCTTTAAATCATAGCTTTCTTATTTTTTCGAGTTATGAATGATGTCTTCCCTCGTCTACCTTGTTTATCATGATTTAGTTATTACCTGAGTATGCATTCATAGAACCTAACATTTGGTGTCTTGAGGTCATGTCAACTAGCTAATATATTTTGAATAATGGGTGGTTATTTTTAGGGTTTGCTTTATTCAAGCCTTAAATTAATATACATTCTCCATATTATGTTGACTTTCTTCACTAGTCCCATAGTTTTCATCTTCAACCTCCCTCATAAAACTTGTTACTAGTAATTTAGATACTTCTGATTTGATGGCCTATTGTCTTTTAACTACAAAATTTCTCTTCTTTTATCTAATACATTTAAAAAGTGGTTCTCCATATAGTTTATGATTTATTATCTCTCTGGTAATTTTTGACATGTTTATTAAATGGTTATCTTGTTATTAATTCTTGATATGTCGATTAAGCTCTATATGAATACATTTATGTTACTTTTAAGAAATCTAGTAAGTTTTCTTTTCAGTTATGTATCCATTATTACACTAATCTTTAATATTGTTGATTTATTAGGGGTTTCTATTATTATAATTTTTACTCTTTCTTCTATTTCCCCTCTCATCTCTTTGGCTAGGTCCCTAACATCTAGCTCTGCTATATTCATTTTATTAACGGCATTGCTACCTTTTAAAGAAGTGATATAATGTTGATTCACCATTCTTTTGTCTTCCTTAACCTTTCCAGTTTTATTGGGCATTGAGAATTTATTAGTGGCTAAAGAGTGAGATTATTGTCCTTGTGATGCACAATGTAGGCTGAGACCTCGTTTCTTTGAAAACATCATAAAAAAAAGATTCTATTGCACTTTCCATATTTACCAAAATCTTTTTTTACTAATGAGTTTGCCACTGATAACATTAAAATAATTAATTCTTTATATGGGTGTATTAGGTTCCATCTTTTGTTATCTCAGAAAGTCACCTCAATTCCTATGTATCTCTTTTCTAGCCTAACATCTTGGTGATTTTTATTTCCATTATGCCTTTATGGTTCTCCTAATATTTACTGGCATCCTTACGCTTCCTTCTGTTGATAACATTTACTAGAGGTAGTTGATTGCTTGCTTGCAATTCCCTCATTTTATGATCTACAAGATGTATTTATGCTTTTTCTATGCATTTTTTAATCACAAATGTCTTCTTTTTTATCAACAATCTCCTAATACTCCTTAATTGCTTAAATTTTTTATCACCTAGTGGGGGGTTTTTACAATCTTTTGTATCATGTCCTTTGTATTCATGGAATTAATAGTACTGGTCCATATTTCCTGAAGGTGTGATTGTGAACATCGATGTTAGTCTTCCTAACGAATCGTTGCTAAATATATATTTGATTAGCCAATTTATAATGCATTGATTGCCGAATTAAGGGGAGTGTATAACGGGCTTCTAGTGGCTTGGTAACTTAACTTCCGATATGTTATACTTGAAGTGGACTCCCTGGAGGTCATTAACATTCTGTCATCCTTGCAACCGGTACTGACTGAGTTTCATTTTTTGGTGCAGGACATCCAAGCGCTAATTGACATAAAGTGGGCCGTCCAGATACAACACGTTTATCGATAAGGGAACTAGAGTGCGGACCAACTGGCCCATCTAGCTTTACTTGCAGACCCAGGACTACATGTTCTAATAGATATCCCACCCGATATGCTGGAGTATATACGTCAAGATTGTCACAGAGCCTTATATAGGCGGGGTATGCTTTAATGTTGTAACTATGTATTTATCCTTTTTCCTTAGGAATGAAAAAGAAAATTTGGAATCTTCTTCTATATCTCAACAGTTTTCTCCTTCTACCCTTCCCTCTGTTTCTTCCTTTTAACTTGATAGACTAAAGGTGGGTCCCTTATTCCCTTTTTGCTTTTTGCCTTCTATGATATATTATCATGAATTTAAATATTATGCTCAATGTCCAGTAAGTAAGTATTTCTACACTCTCTCTTGGAATTCTTCAAAATTTTGGAATTTCTTCTCTTACATCAAACTCCATAAGGCTAGGTTAAGTTTGAGACTATTTGCAAAAGTTGCACTACTATAGCTTCTAAGTTCAAGATTTTGGTTGTCTTTAAGTTGAAGCATTGTAAGTAATCTTTAAGTTTCCTCTTCTCCATTACATTATAAAGATTAGTTATACTGAAACTTTATACCTATGCATGTTGCTTATAAAATAAGATACGAATACACTAATGAGTTGTTGGAAACAAGCTATTGAGGCTTATTTTAAGTTTAATACCATAATCATGTTGCTCCTATGATAGTTGAGCAAAAGGCCTTGTATTTAATTATATTCGATGATATGTGTAGGTCTATAAGTTTTTTGTACCCATGACATGGTCAATAGGAACTTGCATCCCATCGTAAGCATCCAGTTTCAATATTTTAAATGTTCTTGGTAGTTATCCCAATAAGATATTAGGTATTAGTAAACTATCAACTATGATATTAGATCTATAAGTCGACAGAGAACAACATCGAGGGGTGCTCTCAAAAGATGGTTAATGGATATGTATCTGTTTCCTTTTCTTGCAATAGCATCTTGACTTGTTGTTTTAGTAAACTTATGATAGTGGCTTGGCTTGGTGGGTGAGTCATTATGTAAAGATTAATAATTGGGTTACTTTATTCAGTAGAAGTGTTGTATTTCCTTGAAATGTAAGTGAATTATTTTTATGAGTATCCATCTTCTTTACCATAATTAATCAAGGTTGATAGTGAATTATTCTAACAGTTGAAGTGAAATTCCTCTTACCTTCTCACATATGACACCAAATGATGTTATTATGGTACACTCCAATGAGTGTACATATCATACCTAAGTTGATACAACATGATCCATTCATCTTTTACCTTAGGCCAATGTAAGAGGTCCAACCATATAGGTTTAATCAAGATATAATTCATCCACATAAGAAAGAAAAGTCTTAATTAAAGATCAAGTAAGCTACCTAGTAAAGGTTTTATTTAACTTTACTGATGATATTTAGAAATCAAATATACTTCATGAAGGATTACATATAAAAGGGAGATACATTTAGATAAGTTAACCACTATTATTAATCTCAATTAGAGATTTTTTATATAATTTACACCCTTAACTTTCACTTACTTGAACGTCACAGTGTTTTTATTAAGAGTACCCTCGATCTTTAAGTAATTAATTTTTCAAGCATGCAGATTTGAGACCATCCTAATAGTAAGAGCCTGAGCTTACCCTAGCTTGACCCAAAGTCATTAGGCTAGGCTCAATTTGACCAAGCTTTAGGTTAAGCTTGAGCTTAAGGAGGCAACCTAAGGCTCAGCTTGAAAGGCTCCAATGGCCTAACTGCCCACTTAAACTAATGTCATGTTAAACAATTTGCTTGAGCTCATTCTGTGTAGCATGAGCTTGTTTAGACTTCAAACCATGCTTTTTTAGGTTAGGTCCAGCTAGTCTTGCAGCGACACATACCCCCTGGAAGGATATGTAAATGCTACACACAACAGAATCAAAATAATCCAAATCATACCGAACAGTGTCTTATATGCATTTTCAGAAACTCAAACAAACGCTTTATAATCCATTAGGAGATACTTTATAATCAAGACATAATTTACATCATACAAGTTGAACGTTTCAAAATACATACCATAATTCTAGTTCTGACTTGTGCTATAATTATTACTAACTATACACATATAAAATACAAATTCCGATAAGTCTCATTTCATTAAATACATCATAGAAACAAAACTCAAATATATATCTTATCAAAACAAAATACTTCCTTCTTTGGCCATCACGGTTGTCTTTGTCCCAGTCTTTAAACCCTTCTCTCTGAACCTACACAGAGGCATAACCACCGTGCTAAACATAAAGCTTAGTGGAGAATAACTAAACAAGATATATAATTTGGCGACTGTTTCTAACAACTGTCTAACATTCACATATACAAAATCAGATCACATTTCAAATAATCTTTAATTGTTTATATAAAAGCGCAATCCAAACAATCTATATCTCATAACATAATATGTTATATCAAAACATGATATATTTGCTTCAAAGCAAAACTTACAAATATCAAAACATAATACTAAAATTTCAAAACAGAGCTTGATTATTTGAGAACTGAGCATGTATCAAAGTACAAAACAAATTAGCCTGCTACTCCTTTCTACAGAAATGGGTAATGGCACCAAAACTGTAGCAATACCCTACTACCATAAATAACATACCGGGATATCCTAAAGACATTCCAGTATATAATCTATAATAATGGCGTATTAAGTATCTCACATTCACTTTATAACATGGCAACATATGCAACTTAATCATGGCATCAACTATGTATATAAAAGTCGTAAAACACAATATAAAAAAAAACCTCAACTTTGCATTTCATTCATTCATAAAAGTTTACACTGAGTCATCAAAAACTAATATTTACAACCGATATACACAAGTTCTACATGGCATATATTAACTACTTAAAAACAACTATAACTCCTCAATTGCCAGCTGATAGACCTTTGATCCATGTCTAGTCCAAAAAGTTCTTTTAGAAGATCTTAAAAATCTAGGTCTCCTGTCTTGTACCTGAAAAGTTACGTTGCAATTTTGGATGAGTTTTGCAAACTCAATGAGCAAACCATCATTAATGATCTCGCTCTAGGCACAAAACGCAAATATCATATAACCAATAATCATAATAAGACGTAAAGACTGTCATACACATCATATACATTCTTTCAAAACTTATACATCCCAATCAGACACATTATCATGACATATCTCTTTCACATCACAACTTCAGAAAAGATTTCACTATCGTATATTTCATAATCATAAATGTTCAAATGCAGATGCATATGAGACTCCAAAATTGTAATTCTTTGTTGTGACTGAGTGCCTTTCAATTACCGACGTAGATACTGGCCCATTGGGCTCAGTTAGAATAGAAATATCTGAGTAGAGCTTTACGTGCAGAATACTAAGCTTATAGCTCTTTCAAACTGGCTACTCTGATCACAACGCCTTTATCTGATCATGAATTGTATGAAATGCATCAAATAACAAAATATGCCATGAATAGCATTCACTTAATGTGCACAGACAGAATCTCATATTCATCGGACCTCAGTCCGGCATTCAACTTCCATTGAGCATTCAGAATTTAGTGGCAAACATATATCATTCAAATGTCAAATGCAAATATAAGACTTCCAATATATTTCCGACTATTAAACTCCTCAAACTATTAAAGCCCAGAATTCATATTCAGATCACAACAGTTTAATAATTGAAAGTTAAACAGAATAAATCAAACAATCCTAGGAAGATCATCTAGGTTGACTCACAAATGCTCCCTTTAGCTTTATTACCTTGAAGTCCCGGCAATATCTGGATGTTGTCGCTCAATGTGCTCCTCTAAAACATATCATACATACACACTTCTCAATTTGGCACAATCATGAATTTATTTATGCACATTTATGTATAATGAATACGTACAATGCATGTTCATGACAATTCCAGGTTCCTTATCATTATTCTTGTCACAATAATCATTCAAGTATCAATACTCAATTTAACAATCCAGACTCGTCTAAAAACATACTTTCTGATCTACTTTGTATGATTATTATCATTAGTAAAGTGAAGTAATTTAGCAACACTTCCTTCTGAAAAATTGTTCTCCCATGTCTTAAGTTTCGAATGACACCAAAATTATAGAATTTGATTCAGTATTCTATGAGTTATGCTCACAATACCACAGACTGTGTACATTTGAACTTTTGGCTAGTACATAATCATACCCTCAAAGGTGTACAACTCATATCTCTTAATTCTTATATCCAAAAATTATAAACGTTATACGAATCAAAAGCTAAAAGAATAAAATATGACCTTTGTGAAGACACCTTTGTCTAATTTCACTTCTATCAATACAGTTTATTCAATATCAACAGGATATGATTTCTGTCTCAGGAAGTACTACAGCCTCAGTCAAGACTTAATTTCAAGCCAGATTTTGAAAAGCTTAGAGACAGAATTAGAATTTGACTTCTGTAAGAAAGTTGTATCCATATGACTCTACTTTAATTTGAATCAAGAATCAACTTATTTAAAAATCTACAGATAAAGATATACTCAAAATACCAAAGCATGTTCAACAAAAATATTTCAGTTGACTTCCTTATTTTCATCCTAAATTCATATCAAATCTTTCCCGAATGACTTCAAATGGCTATAATTTTTGGTAGATATGTAAAAAATGTGTTTCGATTCTAATGGTTCAAGTCCTATGTCATTTAGAGGTCGAGAGAAGAAGTTATGGACAAAAGATCAAAGGATGTTAAAAACAGTCCCTCCTTTTTGTGCATGATTGCGACTTTCTTTCTTCATCAACACGATTGTGACTTCCCTTGTTTTTCAACAGAGTCGGCATGATCGTGACCTATTGTGTTTTCTTCCTTCTCTTTCATTCTTTGATGTCATTTTTGACTTACAACTAGACATTTTCAAAAAACACTTTCTTCTAATCAAATGTTATTGTATGTCTTAAGTGTCTATGCATTTTGGTTCAGTATCATTAAAGTTATAATAAAAAATCCACAGACTGTTTTCATACTTTGTCAAAACACAATTCTCAACTCTAAGTCAATTTTCAAGACTCTTATGGATATATTTCAAATTCTATTCCTTCATAAAAATGTAGCCCTATGTCTCTAATTTACTTTAAATTAAAAACCATCTAATTTGGATATTCATAGATCAAGTTATGGCCAAAATACAGATGTATGTTCAGTAAAACACTACATATATCAAACTCCACTACACTTCATTGACAAAGTTCTATCATTTCTCTATCATTTCACTCTCATTTCTTGATGATGCATCAGTTATACCTCAACTTTCAGTCCAAAATCTCTCCACACAATTTACAATTTCATTCATAATTACCACATTAAAAAAAAAAACAGAACCTATTGCACACTTTCATATAACACCTTTTTTTTTTGCACTTCACTGATCTTCATTTCACTTCAATTATCATAATTCGTGATACACTTTCTGCACATTTTCTACTGATTTAACTCCTTCATCACCGACACATGCATCCACATCATTCATGCATGCATCAATCTACGAGCATGAAAATATACACCATTCATGCATGCATTCATTAAAACATTAAAATATCTATATAACTTACTTGACTTAAGCTTCTCTCTCTTTAGCAAAATTCCAAAAAATTGGAGAGCAACCAAGAGATTTCGGTGTTGGATGAACAAAGGATTTACAACAATCAAAATCTCTAATGACAGAAGACTTCGCAAGGTCTAACCTTGATAGATTATCCAAAAGTCAATAGACAAAAATGGGCAAGATGGTGTTTTGGTGATGGTAAAGCAAGAAGGCAAGTGTAGATGGTTTCAGTGAAACCAAATGAAAGAGTTGCAGAAACGTTTTTCTTAATGCCTAGGTGTCTCGTTTGTGCTTTAACACATGTCTCCTTTGCATGTCTTCCACTTGTCCACTAAATAAGCTACCATTTGTCTCTTAGTTATAGGTCCACATGTCACTCCATAATTTATCCAATTGTCAGCTAATAATTTGTCTCTTATTTCTATATTTTTCTTAGTTTAAAATACTCCAAATATTTGATAAATTTCCAAATTGTCTCCAAAAATACAAATTATATCTAATACACACCAATTCAATTTTTAAGATAAATAATCTACGATTTGCATTTTATTCGCATTCATACATCAATCGTACTCAGAAAATGTCAATTAATACATGTACAATTATTTCACAAATAACAATATTATTCACGTGCATGTGTATGCCATATAATGCATGAAATGCATTTCAAAATTCTCAATAAAATCTTATAAATAAAGTATCCTAAGGTACAATGAGGTAATGGGATGTTAAAAGAACAGAAGATACCATATTTGGTATCTGAAACAGAAGAGTCTTAGGTCTCTAAAAGAGAAGATACAGAAGTTTCTAAAATCAGAAGACACAGAAGTGTCTGGCACATAAAACATCTTAGTGTTTGGTTACAGAAGACACTATAGTGTCTAATTACAGAAGCAGTTGTTAACCCTTCTAGGCATGCCTAGTTACCCACGACTAGGACTCAGCATTTTAAAAATAAATCATTTCAGATTTTAGAATTTTATGTAAAAGATGAAGTATAACATATGTCTTTATTCTATTTTGTTTCAAATGAACTTATTCAGTGACATTTGATCAAACAAAACATACTTATAAATACAAACATGTGCAATTATGCATTAATAGAAATGTTGAGTCATCACACATTAAACATGTACATTGAAGTCACTCTAGCTTTCATTATTAAACTATATTGATCTAGGCTGAATTAGACAAATTTGTTTTCATAAAATTATAGCTTATCCTCTTAGCTTTCCAATGGTATAAAGTTTGTAATTTTTAGACACTAGAATTAAGATATATGATTTTTACAAGATTGAGTGACCCATCTGGAGTGCCCGATTGTGACCAAACCCTTTATATATTAGGATTGCACGATTGTGCACCAACATGATCGTGACAGAGCCCTTCTTTCATAGGCGTGCATAATCGTGCTTGATAGAACTAGGTTTTCACAGGACAGGTTTTTGTTGGTTTGTATGGCTATTCTGGCCTAGAAACTAACGTTTTCAGATAATATGTACTTCTAAACAAATGCTCCTCTATGTCTTAAGTTCCAAATGAAGTAAAGTTAATTCAATTTGGTTGATTATTACAAGAGTTATACCCAAAATACTATAGACTATTCTCAACCAGGAACAATAACCAGAACTCAACTTCAAGCTAAATTTCAAAATCCTTAGTTATAGAATTCTAATTTGATTCCTTTATGATAGTTATAGATAAATGTATCTAGTCTAATTTGAATTTAAAACCATCCTATTCTGATGTCTACAGGTCAAGATATGGCTAGAAAATTGATGCCTATTCAATGTTGTCCACCTTCTAATGAGTATCCAACATGTATCAAGTTTCTAACCACAATTCTTCATTAATTCAGTGCACATTTATCAACTTCAAACATTAAACAATACATGTTTGATCATGATACCAAGTTTAGTACTCCCTTACCTCTTTAAACTTCAAAGAACAACTCCAAATCACTTCAAAGATCCAGCTATACCAACACTTCCTAGCAATCAGCTCTTATAAAGCTTCCAAGTGTTGACGATTCAAACTTTAGCAAAATTCCAGAAAGTTGAGAGGAAAAGAGAGTGGTTTCGGTAGAGAAAATGCAAGAGTGGAGAGAGTGCTGTAGAATCACTGAATGGCTTAGGTGATTCAGTACTTATGAGTGCTAGGTGTCATTACCACCATATGACACTTAACACCATAGCATGAAGTCCATTAGCCCTTCATTCAAGCTGCCCTTTGGAACACTCCAATGGAGCCACTTGTCCTCTTATTATGTTGCCCTTTTTCACATAATAAGTGATGCCAAATGTCAATGCATTAGATATGCCAAATGTCACTAACTCATAGGCTTAATCATTCTAATTTTGATGTACCAACTTATCTTGTCTCTTAACCATTTTTCCTAGTCTAAATATACATTTAAATACCTCAATTCTCTAATGACTTGAATTAATTCTAATTCACTATACGGTGCATCAATACCAAAATTCAAGTCACATGCCTTTCACTTTCAAATCTTAGCACAATTTTAACTCATATGATACATGTACTTTCATAAATATGTAACATTTCATCTAGGTATATTTTAGGGCCTTACAATTTTCTTCCCTTTAAAAGAATCACATCCTCGAAATTCATACCTAATTAAAATAGTTGAGGATATTAAGCTCTCATGGCTCTCAAGTCCATGGTGTTGCTAGAGTACTTGCACCAAAGGTATTTGCTTATTTCAAGTTGTCTAACTTCTCAGGCTAATATAGACACAGACCCTTCTTCATAATATAAATCTGGTTGTACTTGAATGTCTTGTACATTAATCTTATGTAAATCATTAGACCGATATCTTCTCCATATGGAAACATGAAATACATCATGTAACTTGGCCAATTCTTTAGGAAGAGCTAATTGATGGGCTATTGGTCCAATTCTCTTAAAAATCTCATATGGACTAATATATCATGGACTGAGCTTACCTTTCTTACCAAACTGAAGTACATTCTTCCATAGTGACACTTTCAAGAACGCCTTATCACCAACTTGATAGTCAATATCCTTCCTTTTCATATCAACATAGGACTTCTGCCTATCATTAGCAACTTTCAACCTATATTGAATAACCTGAGCCTTTTCTTCAGTATCTTTCACAATATCAGACCTGATCATCTTGTTTTCACTTAATTCAGTCCAACACACCGGAGTTCTACACCTTCTACTATACAACGCTTCATAAGGCATCATGCCAATGCTAGTCTGATAACTATTGTTGTAAGCAAACTCCATCAGAGCTAAATAATTATCCTAACTTCTTAGAAACTCTAACACACAACCCCGAAGCATATCTTCTAATATCTAGATAACCTGTTCAGATTGTCCATCAGTTTGGGGATGGAAAGTGATACTGAACTTGAATTGAGTACTCGAAGCCTTTTGCAGACTTTCCAGAATTTTGAAGTAAATCGAGGATCACGATTAGAAATAATAGATAATGGCACCCATACAACCTCACTATCTCATTCACATATAGGTCGGTAAGCCTATCCAGTGAAAAATCAGGACGAATAGGCAGAAAGTGAGCAGACTTGGTGAGCTTGTCAATAATCACCCATACAACATCATGCTTCTTCTGAGTAAAAGGAAGTCCAATAACAAAATCCATAGTAATGTTATCCTATTTCCATTGAGGAATAGAAATAGGATAGTTAGCTTTAACTTGTTGACATATCCAATACTTAGCTACGTAATCCACAACATCTCGTTTCATATCTGATGACCAGTAATGTTACTTTAGATCTCGTTACATCTTATTTTTACCAAGATGCATAATGAAAATAGTATTATGAGCCTTAAATAACAACTTTTTTTTGAATTCATAATTAGCTAACACACACAACCGACCTTTATAATACAAATCATCATCTCCTTTCATAGAAAAATCAAGTTGTTTACCTTCCCGAGTAGCCAAGATAAGTCATTACAACTTATCATCAACTTTTTGAGCATCACAAATTTCTTGCCTTAAGGTAGACCTAGCTTTCAATTGGGCTATTAAAGATCCTTTAGATACAAGGCCTCATTCACCATGCTGTACTGATAATGCTAAAATGGTCTTCAGACTCAAGGCATCAGCCACGACATTAGCCTTACCTAAATGGTAGTGCACAATACAATCATAGACTTTAAACAGTTCCAACCAACACTGTTGTCTCATATTGAGTTCTTTCTGAGTAAGCAGATACTTCAGACTCTTATGATATGTAAAAATTCTATACCTTTCACCATACAAATAGTGTCACCAAATTTTCAAGGTAAACACTACTGCTGCGAGCTCCAAATCAAATGTAGGGTAATTATATTCATATGGCTTTAGTTGCCTAGAGGCAAACGCAACTACCTTTCCATCCTACATCAAACATAACCCAAACCATTTCTTGATGCATCATTAGATATAACATACTCCTTACCAAAAGTAGGTTGAGCCAATACAGGAGCTTCAATAAGCATACCTTTTTAATTGATAAAATCTGTTTAATTGATAAAAACTGTTCTGACATCCATTAGACTATTTATATTTCACTCCTTTTTGTAACAATTTAGTTAAAGGGGATGCTATCACTGAGAACCCCTTCACAAACCGGCTATAATAACTAGCCAAACCTATAAAACTTCTCACTTCTGTCACATTTTGTGATGGATTCCAGTTAGCAATCGCTTCTATCTTACTAAGATCAACTTTAATCCCTTGAGAAGAGACAACATGTCCTAGAAAAGATACCTCTAGAAGCCAAAAATCACACTTGCTCAACTTAGCATACAACTATTTCTCCCGCAGGGTCTGTAACACAATTCGGAGATGCTCAGTATGGTCATGTTCATTATTAGAATAGACCAAGAGATCATCTATAAACACTACAACAAACTAGCCTAAATAAGGCCTAAATACTCTATTCATCATATCCATAAATGTCGCTGGAGCATTAGTTAATCTGAATGGCATTACCAAAAATTCATAATGTTCATAACAGGTCCTAAATGCAGTCTTCGGTACATCCGCATCCTTTACCCAAAGTTGATAGTACCCCGATCGCAGATATATCTTTGAGAACACTCCTGCATCTTTCAACTGATCAAATATGTCTTCAATCCTTGGCAACGGGTATATGTTCTTCACTGTGACTCTATTTAATTGCCTGTAATCGATGCACATCCGTAACATACTATCTTTTTTCTTAACAAACAAGACCGATGCTCCCCACGGTGAGACACTGGGTTGAAGGAATCCTTTATCCAGAACTTCTTACAACTGCACCTTCAATTCCTTCAATTCAGTAGGAGCCATTTTGTACAGTGCTCTGGATATAAGAGCAATGCCAGGCATGACTTTAATAGACAACTCCACTTCTCTTTCAGGAGGGAGTCCAGGTAATTCCTTATGAAACACATCCAGAAATTCGTTCACCACTGGAATATTTTGCAGTTTAACTCCTTCCTTCTTAGAATCAAACATAAAAGCTAAATAGGCTTCACATCCCTTCCTGAGGAGCTTCCAGGCTCGCATAGCAGATACTACATTAGCTAAAGAACTAGTGTGGATGCCCTGCAATACTATTTTAGGCTGATCAGGCTTCCTAAGCGCAATAGTCTTAGCATTACAATTAAATATTGCTTGATGCTTGGATAACCAGTTTACACCCAAATTCAAATCAAATTTATGAAAAGGTAATCTAATCAGATCTGCTATATATTCATTTCCTTGGATCATAATAGGACAATTCCTAAACACCTGATTAACTAACACACTACTACCTAGAGGACTGGTTACATAAATGTCATATTCTAACTGATCTATAGGCATCTCCTTATCAAATATTTCTCCAATATATATATAGGAGTAAGTAGATCCAGGATCAATCATTGCATGCATTTTAGAATTAAAGAGAGAAACAATAACACCTATAACTTTAGGCACATCCTATTCCTCGCAAGCTTTCATTCAATAAGCTCAAGCCGAAATAGAAGGCACAACTGGTCGATCAACAGTTTCTGAATTGGTACTCGGATTAGGTATATTTCGACCAAATCCTCCACGACCTCTACCTCGTCCTCTGATTCCAACAGCTACATGAGAGACCTCCCTACTAGCTTACGATGTCTGGGATTGTCTCATAGGGTAGTTAGCTATCTGATGCTCTGTGTTGCCACATCTGAAACATGCACCTATAGTCCTCCAACAGGTACCCCAATGGTATTTAAAGCAATGGGGACACTCTGAAATACTATAACCTTGGCCCACAGAGGGACCCCTACCAGAAGCAATCGATGATGAAAGTTTTGTTGTCTTCCTTTAGCTATAGATCTCTGAGTAAATTCCGGTGTAGAGGAAACACCTCCATTACTTCGCTTGCCCAAGGACTGATCTCCTCTAGCAAAGCCCTTTCGCTAAACCCTTTCTCTCTTTACCGTCTCTTGTTTCTCTATTTTCATTGTGGCTTACACCAGTTGATGGTAGTTTATTTGCAGTAAAGGAAATGCAGAAAGATGCTCCTTGATTGAATCGTTCAAACCATCCTCGAACTGATGACATTGAAACTCCTTAGTAAGTACCAGTTCGGGGGCATATTTGTTGAGTCAAATAAACTCCCTATTGTACTCAACAATATATAAGTTTCTCTGCTTCAGATTTAGAAATTGCTTCCACTTCTTCTTTCTATAAGTCGCTATAACATACCTAGCCTTAAACTCTTAGGAAGAGAAATCCCAAGTTAGAGGCATCGGTAGCTGAGGATTTCTCAAAACAAACTTCCACCAATCATAAACTAATCCCTGAAGAAGAGAGACAGCACAACGCACCATCTGATCTAGCAGACAGTTGATTTCGTCTAATACCCTCTTTGCTTTCTCTATCCAAAACTCAACTCTTTTAGATTCCTCTAATGTTGTTCCAAAAAATTATTCAGCTCCATATTTCCGCAGCTAATCAAACGGAGCCTTGGGTGCAGTCATACGATGCAGTAACATCTTCATATCCTAAGACAACTCAACTAAAGCCTCTCCCTGAATTGGAGGAGGAGGTGGCACCTTAGCTTCACCTCGATTGATGCCAGAGGTCCAGATATTGATGGACAAGGTAGCTCAAGATAATTACTCTCAGGAACCTCGTCAATGGCTTCATAAGATCTTTCCATGTTTAATTCTATAACCAAAACATAGGACAAACCGCATTAGACCAAAGCAAAACTTTTACACTCAAGTATAAGTAGTAGTTAAGCACTGGTTAAACCAGAATTGCTTCAACTATGCTCTGATACCAAACAATGTAACATTCACATACCCCTTGAAAGATATGTAGATGTTACACTCAACAGAATCAAAATAACCCAAATCATACCAAACAATGTCTTACTTGCATTTCTAGAAACTCAAGCAAATGCTTTGTAATCCATTATAATCCATTAGGAGATAATTTATAATCAAGACAAAATTTACATCATACAAGTTGAACGTTTCAAAATGCATACCACAATTCCAGTTCTGACCTGTGCTATAGTTATTACAAACTATACACATATAAAATACAAATTCTGATATGTCTCATTTTATTAACTACATCATGGAAAAAAAACTCAAATATACATCTTGTCAAAACAAAATACATCCTTCTTTGGCCATTACGGTTGTTTTAGTCCTAGTCTCTAAACCGTTCTCTCTGAACCTACATGAAGGCATAACCATTGTCCTAAGCATAAAGCTTATTGGGGAATAACTAAACAAGATATAATTTAGTAACTGTTTCTAATAGCTGTCTAACATTCACATATGCAGAATCAGATCACATTTCAAACAATCTTTAATTGTTCACATAAAAGCATAATTCAAACAATATGTATCTCATAACAAAATATGACATATCAAAACAAGATTTATTTGCTTCAGAGTAAAACTTACAAGTATTAGAATATAATACTAAAATTTCAGAACAGAGCTTGATTATTTAAGAACTAAGCATGTAACAAAGTACGAAACAAATTAGCCTGCTAATCCTTTCTATAAAAGTGGGTAATGGGACCAGAACAGAAGATACCATGTTTGGTATCTGAAGCAGAAGACACAGAAGTGTCTAAAATAAGAAGACACTGAAGTGTCTGGTTACAGAAGATATCGTAGTGTCTAATTACAGAAGTAGCTACTAAACCTTCTAAGCATGCCTAGTTAACCACGACTAGGACTCAACAATTTTAAAATAAACCATTTCAGATTTCAAAATTTTATGCAAAAGATGAAGGACAACATATGTCTTTATTCTATTTTGCTTCAAATGAACTTATTCAATGACATTTGATCAAACAAAACATACCTATAAATACAAACATGTGTAATTATGCATCAATAGAAGTGTCGAGTCATCATACATTAAACAAGTCCATTTAAGTGACTCTAGCTTCCACGATAAAACTGTATTAATGTAGACCGAATTAGATAAAGTTGTCTCCATAAAAGTTGTAGCTTATCCTCTTAACTTTCCAATGGTATAAAGTTTGTAATTTTTGGACATCAAAATTGAGAGATATGATTTTTATAAGATTGAGTGACCCATTCGGAGTGCGTGACCGACCCCTTTATATATTAGGGTTGCACAATGTCCAAACCCTTTATATGTTAGGAGTGCACAATCATGCACCAGCACAATGGTGACAGAGTCCTTCTTTCACGAGCGTGCACGATTGTGACAAATCCAAGGTTTTCACAAGACAAGTTTTAGGGTCAATTTTGTATGGCTATTCTGACCTAGAAACTGAGGTTTTTAGACAATATTTCTTCTAAAAAATTCTCCTCTATGTCTTAAGTTTCAAATGAAGTAAAGTTAATTCAATTTGGTTCATTATTACAAGAGTTATACCCAAAATACTATAGACTGTGCTCAACTGTGAACAACAACTAGAACTCAACTTCGAGCTAAATTTCAAAACCCTTAATGACAGAATTCCAATTTAATTCCTTTATGAAAGTTATAGATAAATGTATCTAGTTTAATTTGAATTTAAAACATCATATTCTGATGTCTACAGGTTAAGATATAGTTGAAAAAACGATGCCTATTTAGTGGAACCACACCCTCTAATGAGTATCCAACATGTATCAAGTTTCTAACCACAATTCTTCATTAATTTAGTACACATTTATCCACTTCAAACATCAAACAATTATGTTCTATCATGATACCAAGTTTAGTAATCCCTTATTTCTTTAAACTTCAAAGAACAACTCCAAATCACTTCAAAGATCTAGCTACACCAACACTTGCTAGCAATCAGCGCTTATAAAGCTTCCAAGTGTTGACAATTCAAACTTCAGCAAAATTCCAAAAGTTGAGAGGAAGAGGAGTGGTTTCGGTGGAGAAAATATAAGAGTGGAGAGAGTGCTGTAGAAACCGAATGACTTAGGTGATTCAGCACTTATGAGTGTTAGGTGTCATTACCACCACATGACACTTAACACCACAACATGAAGTCACCCTCCATTCAAGTTGCCATTTGTAACACTTCAATCGAGCCACTTGTCCTCTTATTATACTACCATTTGTCACTCAATGAGTGATACCAAATGTCAATGCATTAGCTATGTCAAATGTCACTAATTCATAGGCTTAATCATTCTAATTTTCATGTACCAACTTATTTTGTCTCTTGACCACTTTTCTTAGTCCAAATATACATTTAAATACCTCAATTCTCTAATGGCTTGAATTCATTCCAATTTTCTAACTATGATCCATCAATACCAAAATTCAAGTCACATGCCTTTCACTTTCAAATCTTAGTACAATTTTAACTCATATCTTACATGTTCTTTCATAAATATGTAATATTCCATCTAGGGTATATTTTGGGGCCTTACAAGTCTAGCCTAATATGATCTCCACCTAATAAGCTTACTACAAATTTAGTTTACATCATGTTGTTACTACTTGATCATACACTTCTCACCTTTAAAATCCACAGTTCTACATTCTCCCTTTAAGCATATATTTACAAAAAAAAAGCAATAATAGTATTAAAGTCTTCCTAACATGGTTATTCCAATGTTCAAGTTAATAAGAAATATAAGAGAAGAACTAATATTAGTTTTGGTAATGTCAAAAGAGCTTAACTTTGTCATAGTGCTCCTTCCTTATATATATGACAACCAATAATGTCCCGTTACAATTGATTTAAAAGATTATAGAGGTGATTATACCTTCGATTGCTTATATCTCTATTTAAAAAAAAAAGACAATGAGCATCTATCAATTTCCTTTTATATATAATAATTGTGTATATCTAAATTATTATATCATTTTTTTGTGTTTCTTAATAACTTTAACTCATATTATTAAACTAAACAAGTTTGTCACTTTGCCCGTTGAGCTTTTGTTGGAATTTAATATGCCCGTCACTTTAGCCTTTTGGCTTTTATTTTATTATTAACAGTCCTATTATATTCCTAGCATGTATCAAAAATGAAAAGAATAGTAAAAGACTTGTATTTATATTTATATTTATATTTATAAATTAAAATTTGAATTCAATATTTCACTTTTGTCCCTAATTTTGAAAGTTATTAATATCCCTTTATTCAATTAATGATTTAAAAAACTTTTTGCCATCAATTTTGATTAAGTATTTCTAAGCTTAACAAATAATATCTCTAACAACTATCATATAAGAAAGATGATACTATTTTAAAAGAAAACCATTTTTTACACGATTTTATTGTAATTTAATTGAATTTTATTTAACATGATATAAGGATTTTTTTTATTGAGTTGTCGAAGCCTTCAAAATTAATCTTGATTCTCCATCATCTTGTAGTAGTCATGGAATCAGATAATCCCAAAAGAACAAAACATTAGTTTCTTAATTTCAATTAATAGAATAAAGTGAAGTTTTTAGATTAATTAACTAATTAACTAAAATTAAGAAGAAATCAAAATAAATCAACTGAATATAAAAAGAAAAATTCAAGAATACTTAACTTCGATTCAAGAGAAAGATATCATATAATTGTAACCTTGATCATTGGTTTGGAAAGAATAATTATCGTAATTCAAGCAATTGGTGTAAGACATATTAGGATAGCTATAATGAGTCTCAAATATTTTTAAATTAATTAGTTCAAATCCAATATTCATACCAAAACTTGTTATCAATTAACTGGGTATAATAACATTCTATATCAATTAAATGATAACGATAAGTTTAGTAAGAAATACTAGACCATAAATTAAATAACTAAGATAGTTACAACTATTCAATTTAGTTTTCTTGTTTATGATAAGTTAAATGTGTAAATTCATAAATAAACTATTTGCTACTTGTATCAATCCTTCATAACAATTACAAATCATTGAATTCATGGATAACTATAGAATAATCAACATTAAATTAAATTTTCATATCAATCTATATTAATCATTCATAAAATATAAGAACGTAAAGTAAGAAATACTTGAATTAAAACATGAATATAAGTTTTGAACAAAATCTTGCATTACAACTAGAGTTTAAAACCCCTTGAATCAGAATGTTTGGGTTAAGTCACACATGAATTTTGTTTCAACACCAAAAATAGAAGAAATATGAAAGATTAAGAGAAAAATCAAGAGAAATGAAAAAGAGAAAGTTAGATAGGTGAAAGACATCTCTCGTCTTATTTTTCTACTCAAATCCTAGTCTACTTCTATCTTGCAAAGATTCATACCTAAAAATAAGTCTAAATCCCTTACAATAGGAATGGAAAGAAGTATTCTAATTAAATTCTAAATTTTTAAATGAATTTAACATTGGGCATGATCTCACTTTATCTATCTATTATTGTCCACTTTTTTATCCAAATTTCGTGATTTTTACCGATAATGTTCCAATTTGATGCGATCTTTATTTTTATCTTTTAAAATAAAGCAAATATTAATTTTACAATTTAAGCAGCAAAATATATTCAAAACAAAAGAGACAATACTAATTAATATATAAAAAATAACTTCAAGTCTATTTTCCTTTTTATCAATTTTATGTGGCACTTTTTTTACATGCAAATCGTCATATGTGTTAATTTATCTAGATTCAACAAATTTAACCCTTAAAATTTTAATATTAAGACGACTAATCATGTTAAAATGACACACATTTTTGGTGATCATACCGATCAATATTAATGTATAATTGTATATATGCATGAGATAAATTGTAAGCTGGATATCGTGTCATGGAATCAATGCTTTCTTGCTTTACAATGATAAAGTGGTACCGAAATTAGTCTATAACATGGGAAGGCATTGAATGCGTGTGTTTTGGTTTTGTTATCTATGAATGGTTAGCTTCTTACCACACACGTCTGATATGATTCAGTCAAACTCCTTAAAAACGTTTTTATCAGATTTTCCTTAGAAGTAAATGACAAAAGAACATGATCCCTGGCTTTGACATGACTCTAGACGTAGTAGTGATTAAGGACGCAAACCTCTCCGCAGGCTTCAAATAGATTGACGTAGAAATAGAAATAATGGCCGAACTTTTCTATTGTAAAACATGCGCAGACACAAACTTTATGGATTCATGTACCCGTACACTCCATTTGAATCATTGTATACGTTCTGTCGTGATAAGGTTCATGTCCTCGCTATGTATCTACTTTGAGGCTAATTTACTTTTGACTACAAAAGTTGGAAAATTCACTTAAGGAATGCCCTGTTAAATAGTGCTGCGATTCAGTGATCCACTGGGACAGTCTCCCGGAACTTGTTCACCTAGCTGGGAGTTAGTTTACCCTTTCCACTTCAAATACAAATGAAAAATAAAAATTGAGGGAGATTACTCATCTTAAATTTGTAAAACATCAAAGTTCGTGTGAGCGAAACTTTTATTAAGCTTTTTTAAAATGAAAGAGTTATATAATTATAGTTAACACTGTAGCTACATTGTCATAAGTTCAAGGCATTAGGCTTATTATTATATTAAAATATAATCAAAAACTCTCTAAATAAGGTTAATGATTTTATTTAGGAAAAACCCCTAAGTATCTGGAGTTTTGCTTTTTCTTTCTTGTTGATTTTCTTTTTGCAATTTTGGACTACACGCAAAAACTTTTTGGGATGTCTGGAATTTAGGTTGTAGCTAATGAAGAATTACAATTCTCTGCTTATTCTTCAGTCTGAGAGATGCCATCCTCTGTGCCCTAACTTACTATACAGTTATCACTGAATTTTTCCATTATTATTTGTTGTGCATATTATGTCCTAGCTGTAAAGGGTTTGGCAACAACATTCTCAATTTTCCTAACAGATGCTAATGGAGTAAGCATGTTGGTCCAATCCATTTGACAATATTCCAAATATTGGAAAGTGAAGTCCATTGCTCCATTGTCTAAACTCTTCTGATTATCTGCAAGAATATCAGTAGAAGTAATGAGCCCTGTCAAATTCAATAAACCTTTAGTTTTCTTTGTTTCTTCAAAATTTAAATCCCTACTATTAGTGAACAGTTGAGTATTATGCTCAGTTGATATAGAATGCTTCTAGACCATAGAAACTACCCCAGTGGTTACCGTCTCATTAGTCCTTGTTGATTGAGTTTGTACTTCATCGACTGAGGGAGGATCCCCAACTTCTTCTTTTGTTTCATCGATAACAATTGAAGTCAACTCAATTAATTTCTCGTGCCAACCAGTGCTAAAAACTCTACTTGTTGAGCACTGGTTGGTTGTCAACTTTTGCTTGCAAAGTTTGGCTTCCATGAATAAGATATGTGAATCTCAACACGCCTTTTTTCTCCCATCTCACTAAATTGATGCACAAGAAGGTTGTCCAATAAAAATGTATTTTTCTGCACTTCAATACATAGATCGACATATCTAATCCTCTCCATTTTGGTCGTTTGACAGTTCATACAAACAGGTTTCCCCAAGGCACTGGCTGAAAAACTTAGCCCCTCCACTATATAAAATTTCATCAGTAAATCATGAAATTGAACCCACAATCGCAGAACCTCAATCCTACTCTTATCAAGTTTCATACCTGACTCTATTGTTGTAGAAAGAGTGGTTGGCCTTCAATGTGCCACAGGCCTTATTCTACTATCTCATTGAGAAATGTTTCATCAACAAATTTGAAGATGATGGTACCATCTTCTCATAACATCACATTCTGGATATCTTTGTTTCCTTATTTTGCTCTCACCCATGCATTTACAAATGGAAAAGCAAGTTGCTTAGTTCAGAAAAATCCAATGAGAACGGTGGACCAAGCTTGAACGCCGACAACTAATTGCTCTAGAGGCAGAGATACAACCTCATCTTTAAATACTTTTTGATAATGCTTTAGCTGACCCTTGTTATGGTGGGAGGGAAATTTGTTTCGCCAATTTCCAGTTGGTCTCGTAGTATTTGAGGGAGTTGTTGAGACATTAATCCCCACAGTGTCATTGTTATCTATGGGTGAGCTTAGGGTTTCCATTGAAAGAGGGGGGAAATTAGGGTTGGAGAGTGTAGAATCACCCTTGTTCACCTCCTCATTGATGGCCGACGAAGGGCCTTCCATTGAGACAGAAGTGTCCTCAATGCTGAACAGGGGAGGCAGAGATCCCCTCTCCCTTGTAGATCTGGACGTGGGTCACCATGCTCATGCTGTTGGGTCTCTCCCACTATTACTCTTGCTGCGTCTCTCACGCTGCGTCTCTCTCACTGAAACTTTTATTAAGTTGTTATTGTTGTTGCTATAGAACCGTCTTTTATCTAAAAAAATCTCATAAATAGGATATGTCATATTAATGATATTTTAAAATTTATTAATACTAATAAGTTAAACTTAAATAATAATAATTTACAAATTACTACATAAATTTAATGATTAATTTGGTAGTAAATAGGTAGAACTATAGACCGTTAAAGATCATAATTCAGTTATATCAAAGGCCAAGGAAAAACATTTTATAGGATAAGTCGGATGACAGCCTAACCACAACTATTAAAAAATTATAAAAGTCACGTATAATTAACCTTATAATATATGAGCTAGAGACAAATAATGCTTTTGTAGACTAATTTCACTTTCAAAACTTTATAAAATAAAAAGCTTGGAAAAAGAATACAATCATTTATATCTCATTTTCAACCAATACAAGTCTATAAGATAGATAATTGCAGTACGAATAATTTACACTAGCAAAACCATTAATCTCTTCTGTACCACTATAATATAACGAGATTCACTTCATTGCTTATAACTAATCTTGCGTATCAAATTGGTTTATCAAAAGCGGAACGTTTCCTGGAAAAAAGAAGAAGAAGAAGAAGAGAGAAACAAGATAATTATGACCGAAACGTATTGATATACAATTGATTGCGTCTTCTTATGATCATAATGACATAAGAACAAAGGACTATATTATAATTAGGGATTAATTGAGGTGGAAAAACTAAATATTATAATTAGGGATTAATTGAGGAGGAGAAACTATCTTTTTCCAAATGCTGTGGCCCCAGTAGCCTTTTCCGCAAAAGCTCCAATGGCTTTAAAGAAGTGCCTCCAACGTATAAAGACTAAAATTGAACAATGACAAACATACACTTTGTAATTGGTCCATTAATTGACAATATGGAAGGTAGGCCCTATTATTTGTTGATTTTACTTGCAAAAGAGATGCATAATTCCCATCAATCTAGCTTTTCAGAGAATTTAAGGTCCTTCTAATTATTATAAATGACACAATCAAACCTACAATACCGACTAATAATATCACGACATATTTTGTTTTTTACCGAAAATTTCAATTTCAATAAAAAATGGACAAAAAATTGAAATAATTAACAAATAAATTAAGGAAATTAGTCACGATGAATTCACACATTGGTATGATTCAACTCTGGAAGAAATAAACACAAAGCATATCGTAGAACTTGTGTTCTTTTATACTTCATAAAATTCCATGTCAAATAACACGTGCCGACAAGGGCCAACAGCTAAGTTAGGCTTAGGCATGCCACGTGATATGACTTTATCACTATAAATGTCTGAAATAATGGTGCTCAACCAGCCAATTCAATGAGAGGGGGAAATGTACGGTCTGGTTACTAATAGAAGTTTATTATGCTAAGGAAATCTTTAGATATCAATGTAAAATGCAAAAGGTAAGTATAAAAAAGCACAGTTTTTATTCGTTAATGTTGCAATAATTTTAAATTTTGCAATTTAATTTAATTTATAATTGATTAAACTTAAAAATTCTTTAAAGTAATAAATGTATAATGACAAACAATGAAAGAGAGACTAACTATGTCTACGGGGGCTAAACCATCATTTTCGGAAAATGGCGGACTTTTATAACGCGTCACCGCATTAATACGAGGAAGAGCAGCCAGCGAGAAACCACATAAATTTGACACGTGTCAGTCGACAACACTTAGCGCGAGAAGTGTCCAAAACAGCAAAAATTATTGCACCGCGCACCCCCACAGTTTTTATACTGGAGCTTCCATCGACCGACGACATGTGGGTTCCTGTCGTTCGTCGATTTGTATTCCCAATTTAATGGGACCCATATGATTGGTGGGATGTGCTCAATCAAGAAGAGAACGAATCTTTTATGGTGGGCCCGTGTCTCTTATCTAAAAATAGCCTCTCTCTATGACGTGTGCAAAGGCGGTAAGCACTGACTTGGGACCCACTATGGTGGTTCCCACTGGTGGGTATAAAAATCCAATTAAAATTCACCAAAAGTCGACCCCCCTTTTCATTTGCCTAACTTTTTCTTCTGATTTTTAGTGGGTTTAGGTGACGTGGCTCGTCGTGGATCATTCGTGTCTTACCGTCAGGAGAAGCAGTCGAGCTAGGGTGTGGCAAGCTCTACGTAGAAAATGTGAGCCACTTTATATTTTATGAAGAAGGATGTCATATCATACCTTTAGTTAAGAAATTAGCAAGGTAAACCTACCCCCAACAGACGAAAAAAAGAAGAAGAGTTAAATCCAACCTCAACAGGGTGTTTGATTTCCTTGCTACAGTAAAATAGGTGAGAAATGAAATTAAATAGATATTACTTAATTTGATTTATTCTCGAAAATTCCCCATGATAATAATATATGTCAATATTTTATTTGAAAATATAAATTTAAAATAACAAAATAATAATTAATAAAGACAAAATTATTTATTATAATCTTTACTAACTACATCATCATCATCATCATTATTGCTAGTATTATATTATTATTAATTTTATTATTATTAGTATTATTAGTCATCTTCTTCTTTTTCCTATTATTATTATTAAAAAATTAATAATAATAATTATTATTATTATTAATTATAACAATAACAATAGCAGCAATAATAATAATAGTAATAATAAGAGAAAAAAGATCGTCTTTTTCTATTTCGAGAAACGTAGAATTGGTAAAGACATGGGCGATATCTTTAACTATTCTTCAAATTGCAGGAATAATTAAGTTTGATGTTAGTTATTTTCTAACCAACAATTCATCATAAACATATCAGTAATAATATAATAGCTATTCCACTCGACCAATCAGGTGATAAGAGTTTTATAAAATACTGCTAGAAATTTTGTATTCAAACAATTAAATGCTATAATTTACATGTAAATACATAAATCAATCAAAACATTTCAGGTATAAATTTTAATATAATGTAGAAAAATATATACTACTCGCCATGTGATTCTCTTTCTATGTATACGTGTCATGCCCTGATCAAATACGAAAGTAATTTATAGTAATTTGTTTTCTCTAATAAATTTTATGACTCAATTATATAAAATTCAATATTTTAACGACATGAAAAAGTTTTAAGACTTATCCAACAGTACTTATGACTTTTGATATATGTCGCCTAATTTAAAACAATATTCAATAGAATCCAAAATTTACTTCAAAGTTGTTGTTTAATATACATATATACATAGCACGTGATACGAATTTGAGAACGAAAACTACAACTATCAAACGTGAAGTTACTCTTTTCCATACACCTTAATTTATAAATAAAAATAATCTAAATATTAGTTTAGGCAGCTTTACAAAGAAGTTTAAGTGCAGCTTAAGTTTGCTCTACTATCGGTTTAACCTTTCAGAAGCTTAGAAGTGGAACTCTAACTTTGGTGCGTGCTTAAAAATCTTACATATACCAAATTTAAGAAAACTTGATAAAATAAAATAAAATATGTTATGAAAATGGGTTTAAAATATTTAAATTTTATAAAAATTTTATGGTCAATTTATAATGAGTTATTTTAATAAATCTACTTATGACCTTTATTAATTAAATTTAACTTTGTTGAATTTTATGATTGTTTATATATAAAACAAATCTTAAATAAATTTAAGTTTGGTTTATTAAATAAATGAACAAGTATCAAGTTTTAATTATTGAACTCGTTGTAAATACAGGGTTGCTCGTTTGCATCGATCCTTAAGTTCATAGACATCTTACGAGAAACTTAAGTTTATTTTAATTATTAATAATTTGTTTAATAAGAATTAAATTAAACGTATATAATCTCAAACATAATAACTAATGATACCGTACGTAGCTAGGTTAACATTATCATATATTAGTGGAATCTTATAAAATTACCAAGAATAACTTAAATTGCTCTGGTCTTACTCACTCAAGTTCCGTTTGAATAAGCATAAGTGTTATCTCAAAATTTTCTTTTGAAATATCAATTAGCTGTTATATCTTACTTTTTCATTGAACCAATCATTGATTTCATCCGGTCTATACGAATAAGATTAAGGTTCCACTAAAAATGTTGAGTTGACAATGATGCAGTAACAGCATATTAATTATTAATAAGGTTTCTATATATCTACTTAAATTCTTTATTTTGTAATTTATACATCTCTTAAAAACATCTTAATTAAGCATATGGATATGGAGTATAATTATGTTTATATGTCTCGTGGACTTGTTAAAACAATGGATAATCAAATTATGAAGTTTCGCTACCAGAAGTTATGACTTAATACGTGTGTATCTATCACATAAGAAACAAGTCGGCAAATCCATGGTGGTGTTAGGCGGATGGACACGTGTTAATGGGGGTCGTGTAATGGTGAAGCTATAGAATTACTACAAGTAGCGATGTGTGTTGTGGAAGGTCTTGTGGAGAATGGGGGGGATAGTTGAGGAAAACCAAACCGAACCATACGCTTGCGTGTTTACAGGGGCTTTCGGTGAGAAAAAGACGTACGTGAGTCCCACAATTGTTTTTTGCAGCTAACGATCGAGTGGCCAAGTGATAAACGAACACTGTGGTCCAACGTCCACCATTATATATCAGTTATCGATCACCACCCTTGTCTTCTGTGTATATTAATTAGACACGGTTCTCCTTGCCGTTTTATGATAATTGTTTGATTATCTTTTCCATTTTTAACAATAACTATTGCATATATTTCGTTCACACACACCACCTCTATATACCGACAAAATAAATAAACTTCAGGGGAAGAGTCGAACCTTGGATCTGAGAGCATGTTATACGACAAAATAAGGACATTTTCGACATAATCGTTTCGAATCGTTGAACATAATTTTCAACTTTATATCTCATTTAATATAGAGATATTTTTATGTTAATTTAGAGATATTTACAAAAGAATAAAAGCTGTAGTAGACGTGAAGATAATTAAAGCACTAAGCACTGGTTGGCATATTCTTTTCATGGGTAACCTTCAAGTTGATAGACGCACAAAAGCAAGCGATGGGATTTATAAGCGCAACTTTCATGGCCATGGGCCTCAAAGTTCTTAGGGGTTATTGACTTTAGGCACTTTTGTGGACCATGCAACACATGATTATTTTGTCCACCATGCAAAGTAAGTTCCTGCTTACATTGGATAAAGGGTCCTACGTCTACACATATGTTGTTACAATGACATTAACCTAATCACTAAGACCTAAAGTGTGTGTGTTTTAATTTGTTCCTCTCTTTGCTTTGCCTTTCATTTTTCAGGGTTATATCATTGCAACTGATCAATCATCTCTTATGCTTTTTTTTCCTTTTCTGAATTGTGTTTTACATCACCTCGAAGCTCGTTCTTCGTATGGAATATGGATGCCAATTGATAAATTTGGATGTCGAATAATTATATTCTAATTAAGTGGGTTCCTAAAGGGCATCAAAAAGGTTGTTAGGATGAGAAATTGGACTCACGGATTTCTCATATTTCCTTTTAGTTGAATTAAAATCTATCAGCAGATGTGAAAGAGTCAACATAGAAAGTAGTTGCATAAATCGTTTAACAAGACTAATATCCTAAGTAGTTCATCAATTGAAGATTCTGCTTCCGTTTTCTGATCAACTCGTAACGTACGATTGATGTTAAAGTAAAGTCGGGCGACTGTAAATCAATATGATAATGCGAGTTTAATGGACATTAATATTTAAGAGTTAAAGGGCAAAGAAAACCTAGCAACCTTGCGCCCATCATGGGCATCTAATTAATCTAAGATTATGGTTGAGTTCCATAATTAATTAAATAACACATGCGAGAAAGATAACTTTTCAATCAACTTCCTTAATTCTCTTTGCAATAATATAATAGATTCCCTTCTCTTTTCCCCATGTTGTTTGATACGACTAATGACACTGTTTCAAAATGAAACAACCACTTGCTATCACGGTTTCAAGTTTTAGTGCAAAGTTATTACGTAATTGTGTCATCTTTAACCTTAATTTTCTTCTTAAACTTATTTTAATGATAAATAAATGGATGCTTTAACAAAATTATTATAAATTAAGGTAAACTATTGGTCAGGCTTTCTAACATCTTCTCCAGCTTGGATTTGAGTTGCATCGTGCAAACTGTGTAAACAAAGAAGTCGTGTGATTAACTGGAAGTTGAAGAACGACAACCCAACATCACGCTCCACATCTCAAAACGTAGAAAAGTTATGAAGAAATTGCACGTAATCATAACTAAGTCTCACTAATTGACTTGACCTTTTCTATAAAAGCATAAGTTTCCATTGGTTGGTGACTGTGGAACAGGAGACACGCATGTACCCAACCCAAACCATAACAAATTATTGGAGGGGTGTAATATTTAGTGGAAGACGTTAAAGAAAAAGGGAAACCATAATAAATATCTGGAAAATTGTAGTGAAAAACTAAAGTTGGGTCATCTTTCTTGTGAGATACATCTTTCTTTCTTTCTTTCTTTCTTCCTTTTATGTGTGTACGCATCATTATCACTATGAGAATGGTCTGAACTGTGTCTGACACAAGATTAGCAGCTCCTATGTCCTAAAGGAGAGAGATTGCTGCCAATTGATAGCTTGACAGTTAGTTAGATACTCTCTCTCTTTCTGTTCTCATCAGATATATATCCTCGTGTGCGTGCGCCTGACTTTAACCATTATTGGACGGTACTAAGTCCCTCTCTGCAACTCCTTTGATTTGTTCCTTTTGTTTTTCTTCATTTTTTTTACGCATTTCATGTCTTTGGATGGAGATCTTTGATGGGCTTCCCTAGCCAAATTTATGTATAAAAAGCACAGGCACATATCAGACGTGCTTCTTGCTCTTCTTCTCGTCTGTTCCTTCTTTGTCACCTGTGATGCTAGCTTGCTTTCCTGCATGATATACAGCTCCAGTCCCGGATCATTGAAATTGTAGATAATTCTCATCGCTTATGTATCTATGGCCACGGAGATGCATATATGTCTAGTTTGATTCTTTGATTTATCATATAGTCCGCAGATCATCATCAATAACCAGCTTTTCTCTCGCCTCAGTTTCGCTAAATCAAATCTTCTAAATGGGTTGATTTGGTTGCATATCCCGAGATCAAGCTTCAGCATATACTATAGACTTGCCATAGAGAAAGATCGATTCATCGAAGTCTATGCCATGGCAAAGTACTTTGATGGGAGCACAGAAATCCAAGCAACTACACCATCTGATGGGAATGGGATCCAAACACTCCATCTTATGAACCCTAGCTACATATCATCATTTTCTGAAGCTATTGCAAACCAACAACAACAACATCAACCACCTCCGAGCATGTTCTTCTTCAACCCCACCACCAATACTCCCGGCAATTTTCTAAACCTTCCGCACGCGCTGCCACCAAACCACCAACTTGTCGGGATCCCACTGTCCTCCAACGCCACATCCACCAATCAGGACATTCAAAGCCGTTCATCTTATGGGGTCATCTCTGCTGGCACACCGTACAGCCTCTGGGGTTCCATGGATCATAATTCAGTTGCCACAGTACAGACAGGTAGTGATTCCGGTGGGACCCCTGATGCCGTAACATCGCCGGTTGGTTTCCGACGACCGGTAGAGGTCTCTCCGGCTAGGCAAGGACTGTCGCTGAGCCTCTCATCCCAGCGAGTGCAGACACCTAGTATTTTTAGGCCTGTAATAAACAATGATCAACATGATCAGATTCAACAAATGCATGGTCATCATGTTTCGGCCATAACTTCTAGTGATGATATGAGGGTTTCCGGGAATTCTCCGTCTTCTCTGTCTGCAGTGTCTAATGGAGTTTCCGGCATTCAAAACATGCTCTTGGGTTCTAAGTATCTGAAAGCTACACAGGAGTTACTTGATGAAGTTGCTAACGTTGGAAATTTTGATAAGAGTGAAATGAAGGATGGGGCTAAGGAGAAAATGAAGGTGAGTAAAGAATCGACAAGTGCAGATGTATCCGGCTGCGGCGAAGGTGGTGAAAGTAGTACTAAAGGTGGAGGTGCTGAACTTACGATGGCGCAACGACAGGAGCTGCAGATGAAGAAGGCCAAGCTTGTGAACATGCTGGATGAGGTAACTTTATACACGTATCTACTGCGTTTGGAGAAACATACTGTTAAATGGTTTTCGTTTCATGATTGCATGCTTCCTGATCCTGATTAAAAAATAACGATCAAGAGGAGGAACGACATGTTTGGTGTGTTGGTGTCTCCTCGTATGATGTTTCAACTAATAAGCTCACAAAGGTCCCTATTATTGTATTGTAATATACACAAAAGAGAGAAAAGGCTTTTTTTGAAGTTAGGTCTCTGTCATTTGATTCTGAACTTCGGATATAAGAAGTATTTCCTTTCACGACAGCCCACAATTCTGGCATCTCACTAGCATTAGTTTCAGTCTTTTTGAAGTTATTGTTGGACTCCGAGTCATTAAACATGATCATTGTTGAGAAGTACGAGTTAGAAAACAGGGGGGCCTGGACATCATAGAAATCTCCAGGAAAAAATAATCCACCTTGCTCGATAATACAAGCTCAGGCTTTATCATACTAATTATTTTTGTAGTTTCATCGATGTAAACTATTAATAGATGCGCTCAATTCCTTTTCCAATAACTTTTTTTATCCATTAACATGAAGGTGGAGCAAAGATACCGACAGTACCACCAAGAAATGCAGGTGGTAGTATCATCCTTCGAGCAGGCAGCTGGATTCGGAGCCGCCAAATCCTATACCGCCCTTGCTTTACAGACGATCTCAAAGCAATTCCGCTGCCTTAAAGACGCCATTGCTGTACAAATCAAAGCTACAAGCAAGAGCTTAGGAGAGGACGATTGTTTAGGAGTGAAGGTTGAAGGTTCTAGACTTAGGTACGTGGACCATCAGATACGACAACAGAGAGCACTTCAACAACTGGGAATGATCCAAAACAACGCTTGGAGACCTCAAAGAGGATTACCTGAACGTGCCGTTTCTGTGCTCCGTGCTTGGCTTTTCGAACACTTCCTTCACCCGTAAGTAGTTAAACAAATTTATATTCCAACACCTTGACTTATATATCAAATTATTTACCTGATTATACTACAGTTATCCGAAGGATTCTGATAAGCATATGCTTGCGAAACAAACGGGACTTACTAGAAGCCAGGTAGCTAACTCATTTTTCACCTTCTACTACTGCCTTGTGTCATCTTTCATCATACATTAATTACTTGCCATTAATTCAATACGAAATATGCAGGTCTCTAACTGGTTTATCAATGCTCGAGTTCGCCTGTGGAAGCCAATGGTTGAGGAAATGTACACGGAGGAGATGAAAGAGCAAGAGAAAGATGGGAATGACGAGAACACAAGCAAAAATGGGTCTAGTGCCACTATTTTAGGAATTGATAGCGGTGCAGTTCATCATCAGATGGATCAACGTAAAGTTCTTCAATCCAAACTCCAAATGGGAGCAAACCAGAATGCCTCTTCCACTGAAATATCCAACTCTTCCATCTCAATTTCTGCACTGGGAGGATCTAATGTTCATCCTCAAGCCGGTTTTGCCCTTATACGGCCATCTGACATGGAGGGACTCCCCCAGAGGAGCTCCAAGAAACCAAGGAGTGGTAATGACATGCAGAACTCTCCAAGTAGCCTGCTCTCAATGGACACCAACATGAAACATGGGGAATCGAGTGTGAGTTTTGCTGGTGAAAGGTTAACCAAGGATGGATATCCATTAATATCCCATGGCAGTGGGTTTGGAGCTTATCCCATAGAAGACCTCGGCAGGTTTAACCCTCACGAGCAGTTAACACCAAGATTTAGTGGAAATAGTGTCTCTCTTACTCTTGGTCTTCCACATTGCGAGAGCCTATCTCTTTCAGGGACTCAACAAAGTTACATCTCCAGCCAAAATATTCCAATGGGAAGAAGACTTGAGATGGGAACTAGCGAACCTGACTTTTGTGGCATTAATTCCTCGCAGAACTCTCATTCAAGCACTGGTTTCGAAACCATAAGTACCCAAACCAGAAATAGGTTTGCTGCTCAGTTGTTGCCAGATTTTGTGGCCTGACGATGAATTGCAGTTCAGATCCCTCCAATGCGACGCAATGGCTCGTGTAAAAAGAATCTCTACTTAGAGTAGAAACGATTAGTAGTATAGGATTATACTCCCAAACAAAACACTACTCTTACTTACGTAGGCCAAGGAAGTTGGGTTGACGAGGATAAGGATTGTATACTACACATAGTATTTCATAATAATTTTCTCATATGAGCATTGAGCAGACGCAAAATTTTCATCTACGCATGTATGTAATTTATGTATTCAAGAATTTGGATGGCCTTTGGTCATCAATTTGCAGTGATTTTAATTTTTTGTAATTATCATAATTGAATAAACCTTTCATATTATATAGTAGTACAGTCAACTCAATATTTTATAATAATCAAATATTTATATTAAATTTAATTATGTGAGAATACGAAATTGTTAAACTATTCTTTTATTTTTTTAACAGAAGACAAAAGAAGCATATCAATGAAAATTATATACATATATAATTTTATAACTTAAGATAAGAAGATAAAGCTGTTGGTTGTAAAATTGTTTTTTTTTAACAAATTGTGCATAATTATTTTAATTGAATATTAAATTTATTAAAATTATAATTTATGTGAGATGGTCCTAATAACATAATGATAAAAATAAATCCTACAACACCCTTCTTATGTAGGGGGGACAAAAAAGGCATGTTTCTTTTTAGAGTAACAAATTGGAGTTCATTGGCGTAAACTCAAAGCTTGTTTTTAGGGGCATATATAAACTTCTTATTACTACATTTTAGGCCTGAATTAGTGTCAAAAAAAACATATGGGAGTTGTGAGTTTTGTGGGCTGCAAATTTTGGGTATCTTTAGCCGCACAATTTTGATCAACTTAATAAATTGGGGGTCAAATATGGTCTAATTGAAAATTTTTCGAAAGGCTTGTATGAGACATCTAGGCTCCAATTTGAATGGTGTAGATCTTGTTATTTGCACTGGTTTGTCAGAAATCACTCTTGCATCAAACTCTTATTTTTGGATGACGTTTTCACTCCTTCTCTTCTCTTTTGTTTTTGTTGATTGATTCTTGCAATGATGATTTTGTACCCGTTGACGATTGTTGGAGTTGGATATTTTGTAACCTTCCTTAATTATAGTGAAGCAATTTGGTGGATGTAGTATCCCATGATTTTTGCAGTTTGCATTGAGGTGAAGCAATTTGGTGGACGTAGTGTCTCGTGATTTTTGCAGTTCATATTAAGGAGGTTTTTCCCATACAAAATTTGTGTCTTTACTCTTCTAGTTGTTTGAATATTTTCATCTATTTTTTTCTCATTGAGATTTATATTAGTCTTGTTGATTTTGAAAGAAGAAATTAGTTTTGTGAGAATATTTTAGTTAAACAAGATTGTGACTTAATAGTAATTATACTAGTTTGATAATGCCCTTTCTTCAACTATTAGTATCAGATTTGTAGTTTATTTGTTGATTTGTTTAAATCATAGATACAAGCATCAACACAACTATGATGTTTAGTTTGAATGGTTGTAACTATCACTTTTTGGAAAGGGAAAATGAAAGAATTGCTATATGTCAATAGTTTGCACTTATCAATGTTTAGTAAGGAAAAGCCCATTCACAAAATTGATGATCAGTGAATTTTTGGGCATTAATAAGTTTGCGCATATATTTGTGAAAGGGTAGATGATAATGTTCTCAACCACGTTAATAATAAGACTAATGCAAAGACTTTGTGGGACAAACTTGAATTTCTGTATGTTAGTAAAACATGGAATAATAAGTTGTATCTAATAAAGGTTGTAGCCTTTGGATTTGTTTGCTTACTAATCGATACTGGAGCAAGATTGTTGCTAAATAATGTTAGATACGTACAACTAATATTTTCTTGAACGCGATCTCTACAGGTTAGCTTGATGATGAAGGCTTTTGCAACATTTTTAGATCTGAACAATAGAAGCTTACTAAGGGCTCGCCAGTAATTGCTCACGAGAAAAAGCACTCAAGCCTTTAAATGATGCAATCTTTAATTATAAAATATGGCATTCATGTTGCAAAAAGTGACCCAACAAAATTGTGACATAGACTTCTGAGCCAAATAAGTGAGAAGGGATGAATTGTAATGCGGTGAAACAATTATTAGTGCTAAATTTAGAATTGAAAAAAAAACTAATTCAGCAAGAATAATTAAGAATTAGGCTAAAACAACCTAAAATTTCTTTATAAACACTTTAACTTTAACACACGCAAGTAGTTTTTTTTCTTATTGATTGATTCCCCCTTAAAACATTAGTAATATATGTATATATAGGCTGCTGGACAGCTCATACATAGCTGGTAATACAACTAAAATACAATTGGAATGTAGATGGTAATACAACTAAAATACAGCTAGAATACGATTAGTAATATAGCTGGCATACAACTAGTAATACAACTAAAATACATAACTAGTGTTATCCTACATCAGTCCCCTCCACTTGTAAAGAACTCGTCCCCAAGTTAACTTGTTTAGTTGATTCCTCTGAATAGAAAGTGTAGATATCAGCCATATTAAAAGTCTTGGATATGCCCGTAGAATTAGGAATGTCAATTTTGTGATGCCCAAATACCTCTTGGGAGGATAGGTGGATGCCTCACAAGACAGTATAAACAAACCAAAACATTTTACGGAAACATAGCATTCAAAATTCTTCCATTGGAAGCAATTCAGAACAAACATACATCATATCATATCGCATGGATTTAATACAAATTTGTTCCAAAAACCGAAACCAGCTTGAAACATAGTTATTACAAAAACTTACAACAATTCGGAATCATACATTTTATAAACAAACCAAAACATATTCAAAATACAATTTTATCAATACAAGACTCAGACAAGGAACACCAAAATGATGACGCCAGCAGACTGGAAGTGTGTTAAACGCAGCCAACGTCTACATTCAACGCAGGTGTTGTGCATTAAACGCAACGTACGCATGCGTTTTAAAATAAAAAGCATAGATTAGAGAAGGTTTTAAAAAAAGGAATGAACAGTGAATATGGACCGAAAACTATGAGATTAAATTGTCAAATCAAGCAACAATAGAGGCTGGAAGAGACAGTAGCCCAACTGGAGTGGCTTTAGAGAAATGAAGAAGAGTGGAGGCAGAAACAAAGTGAGAGAAGAGAAGTGAGTAAATAGTGATGGTGGACCAAAGACCACCATCTTTATTTGTCACTTAAATGAATAGTGAAAGAGAGAATAGTAGCTTGTGTTAGTGAGAAGAGGGTAGCAAGGGTTTTCAGTAGGGATATTAATGGGGCCGAAGCATATTTTCAGGAGAGACCCACGAAGAGTTAAAAGTCTTGACGTCGATGACCTGGGTTAAGTGTATTTTTTGTTTTTGTTGTTTCTTTCTCTCATTAAAAATTGATTATCCTATGTTAATTGATTTGGGTTTTGTGTATAGATAATCAGATTTTTGTTATTGTTCGGTTATTTGTATATGATCTCATTGGGATTGTGAAAAGATGATTTTAATGCGTTCATTCAATCATTTAATTGCATACCCATTGCTTGAATTTTGATATAATCAGTAATTGTTATGTCATGTGTAGCGACTACTGATTTGTAATCATTAGGGATACTATGACTTAGGTTAAATGATGCATCGTATGTGATTATTGTCTTGATTAATCAGTTTTCCTAATTCATAATACTACTGCCTAATTAAATCTAGAGATCGTATCCTAGGTTAATCGGTGGTTACGTATAATTAACAATCATATCTTGATTAATCAAAACCTAAAGAAAAATTTAGGTTAAATATTAACCTATGATTAATTGTTTCTAGGAGAGGTTTGAGAACAACAAATTAATAAAATATGCTTAATTTGGGTGTACGCCGAAATTGAACCAAAGAATTGGGTCCCCACCGAATTTCCAAATTTTATCATTTATCACATGTTTTCTTTAATTTAATTTTATTATTTAGTTTAATTTTCTTGTTCCAAAATCCAAAGTTTCATTTTATTTTCTTGTTCCAAAATCCAAAACCCGCCTTTACCTAAACATCAATTAATTTCATTTCATAAGCTATCGAAACACTTCCTGTGGGATCGACCTAGACTTACCACTGCTACAGTAATAGTCTAGTTATTTTATTTTGACTAGCGTTATGACGCGACGGTCAGAGGAAAAATTTTATTTTGACTAGCGTTATGCTTAATTCCTATTGGATACATATGCTTTATTATTATTGGTCACACATGCTTTAATCTAATCACTACAAGAAAATGAACGAATAGCGGCGGAAATTTTCCGACAGAAACATTTCCGTCGAAAAATAGCGACGGAAATAGTCATTCCGTGGCTAAAATGGGAACGTTTCCGATGAAAAAAAACAACCGTCGGCATAGAATTTTGCTACTAATTTTTTCAACGGAATATAGCGACGCCCCCAATAAATCGTCGGTAAAAAATGCGCGAAACTTTCGCGCATTTTATTACCTACGGCAACACACCGACGGTACTGATACAGTCGGTATTTATACCAACGGGAAGAAATATCTCCGTCGGTAAATAGGAAACGAAAAATGTTGTTCCGACGGAATGCAATATACCGTCGCAACA
>JAOSBN010000008.1:7421124-7439094 GCA_027563595.1 Erythroxylum suave | reverse complement strand
TGAAGAGGCTATAGCAGAAAGAATACTTTGTGAAAGAGACCTGAAGAGGCTTTGAAAGAAAAAGAATACTTGTAGTTATTTGAAGTATAGTGAAACACTCAGATGAACTCTGAGGACTGGACGTAGCCCACGGTTTGGGGTGAACTAGTATAAAATCGCAGTGTCTACACTCTTACCTTTTACTTCAGTTCATTTATGTTGTTAAATTGCGATTTTATTTCATAACAAGTTTCGTATAAACTTCTCAATAGTCTTTTAACAAGCTCAAGAAGTTCTTATAATTCGTATTCACGAAAAAGATACACTATTCAACCCCCCTTCTTGTGTATCTAATTTATTATATACAAGTTCTTATTAACGTGTGATTCGCTTCATGCTGCATTGAAGGAAAATAAGTCGTACGCCAATCTCATTCATGACTAATAAACTGGTTTTTCTTAGGTATGATGTGAGCGACAAGGGGATTATGGTGGATGATGAGAAGGTTAAAGCCATTCTAGAATGGCCATCACCCACAAACATTTCTGAAGTATGTTCTTTTCATAGATTAGCCACATTTTATAGGCGTTTCATACGTAACTTTAGCAGCATAGCAAGTCCCATAATTGACTATTTAAAGAAGGGATCATTTGTGTGGGCTGAAGTCGCAGAAAAGAGCTTTCAATTGATCAAAGAGAAGCTAACCAATGCCCCAATATTAGCCTTACCCAATTTTGAGAAGCTTTTTGAAGTACACACAAATTCTTCTGTTAAGGGAATAGGAGTTATTCTTTCATAAGAAGGTCATATAGTAGCATTCTATAATGAGAAGCTAAGTGGAGCTTAAAGAAATTGGTCTACCTATAAGCTGGAATTCTATGCTATCTTGCAATCATTTAAGTATTGGAAACATTATCTGATACAATAAGAGTTTGTGTTATATTCTGATCATCAAGCTTTTAAATTCATCAACAATCCACAGAATCATAATTGAATGCATTTATGCTGGATTTCTTTTCTTCAACAATTCACATTTACCTTGAAACACAAATCTAGAGAGCAAAATAAGGTGGCAGATGCCCTCAGTTGACTAGTATCCCTTGTACAAACCTTACATGCGGAAGTCGTAGGATTACACATGTCTGATGCAGATTTTAAAGATCATTGGGAACGTTGTCATAATAAACAACCTAGTGAATTTCTCATACAAGATAGTTATTTACTCTTTGGGCACGCTTATGCATACCAGTTTGCTCCTTTAGAGAAAAGATAATTAGAGAACTGCATTGTGTTAGTCTAGCTGAACACTTTGGTCGAGATAAGACCATTGCCCTAAGTGAAGCTCGATATTATTGGCCACAGTTGAAAAGAGATGTTATATATGTCAAACATCTAAAGGGCAGAAGCAAAATACTGGTTTGTACACATCTTTGCCAGTTCCAAGTGGTCCATGGGAAGATATTTCTATGGATTTTGCGTAAGGATTGCCCTGTTCATGAAGATAATAAGATTCTGCTTTTATGGTAGTAAATTGATTCAGCAAAATGGTTCATTTCATCTTATGCCGCAAAACTACTAATGCTACAAATGTAGCTAACCTCTTCTTCAGAGAAATTGTTCATTCACAAGGGATTCCAAAGACCATTGCTTCATATTGTGACACAAAATTTCTTAGTTAGTTTTGGAGGACTTTGTGGCATCGATTTGACACAGATTTGTAGTACAGTAGTACCTGTCACCCACAAATAGATGGACAAACTGAGGTGGTGAATAGATCATTAGGCAATATCATCAGATGCCTTTGTAGTGATCGTCCTAAATAATGAGACTTCTTCTTATCACAAGCAAAGTTTGCATATAACAACATGCAAAGTTGGACCACAGGTAAATCACCATTTGAAGTCATTTATGGTCGAGCTCCACACCATACTCTAGACTTGGTTCCCCTACCTGAAATTCCAGGATACCTAATGACGGTTGAACACTTAGCAAATCATATACGTATAGCACAAAAGGAGGAACGTGATCAAATTGAGATTTCTAATGCCAAGTATAAGGCACATGTTGATACCCATAGACGTGAGAAGAATTTTAAAGAAGGTTATGAAGTGATGATTTATTTGAGCAAAGGATGATTGCCAACTAAAGGTTGTGGCAAATTGACACAAAAAAAAGGGTCATTCAAAATTCTCAAAATATCAATGATAATGCCTATAAAATTTGTAACATCCCGTGTTAGGGGTTAGAATATTGAGAAATTTCAATGCATTGTATACTTTGCATATTTGAGTATTCATTTATATGTGCATATGTATTTTTGACACATACAAATATTTGTACATGCATTCATTGACATTTTTCTGAGTATAAGTGAATTTTTAATGTGATTAAAGTGTGAATTTTAGATAAATTATGTTACAAAATTTATTTGGTGATAACATTTATTATTTCGAAATTTTGGTGAATTATGAATTAATTGTCTTGGATAATTAAATTGGTGTGTATTAAAATCAATTCCGCATTTTTGGAGACATTTAGGATATTTAGGAAAGCTATTGAAAAATTGAGGTAATTTAGATTAAGAAAAACAAAGAAATTAAGAGCCAAATTATGTAGTGACAGATGGATCTATTATGGAGGACCTATAACTAAGAGGCAATTGGTAACTTATCTAGTGGACAAGAGGAAGACATGCAAAGGAGACATATGTTAAAGCACAAATGAGACACCTAGGCATTAGGAAAAACATTTTTGCAACTTTTTCCTTTGGTTTCACTGAAACCATCTACACTTGCCTTCTTGCTTTATCATCACCAAAACATCATTTTGCCCATTTTTGCCTATTCGCATTTGGATAATCTATAAAGGTTACACTTTGAGAAGTCTTCTGTCAGTAGAGGTTTTCATTGTTGCTAAATCTCATGTTAATCCAACACCGATTCTCTTGTTTGTTCTCCAAATTTCTGTAATTTTGCTGAAGAGAGAGAAGCTTAATCAAGTAAGTGCTATGATAGTTTAAATGATTTCTTTTAAGGTTTTAATGTTTGTAACTGGATGCATGCATAGATGGAGTAAATTTTCATGCTTGTGGATTGCCACATGCATAAATGGTGTTGATGCATGTTTGGGTGGTGATGGAAGAGGCAAATTTGGAGATATGAATAACTAGATGAAAGTTTGAAGTGAGGGGGAGTATGAGATATGCAGAATTTTACTGAACATATGTCTGTATTTAGGGAATAACTTGATCTGTGAATATCCAAATTGGATGGAATTTGATTCAAAGTAAACTAGAGACATAGAACTACATTTTCGTGAACTAATCAAATTCAAAATATGTCCTTAAGAGTCTGGAAATTTGGCTTGAAGATGAAATTTGTGTTCTGTCAAAGTGTAAAAACAGTATGTGGATTTTTTATTATAACTTGCACGACACTGGACCAAAATTTATGAATTTGACGTCATTAGAAACTTAAGCTATTGAGGAACATTTGTTTAGAAGGAAGTATTGTCTAAAAATGTCTGGATGTGGGTTAAAAATGGCGAGAAAGAATAAAACGCAGCAGGTCACCATCGTGCTGTTAAAAGGCAGAGGCACGATCGCGACTTGGCTGTTAAAAGACAGAATTCGCGATCGTTTTGATCTTTCATCCATATCTTTCTCTCTCGACCTCCAAATGACATAGGACTTGAACCATTAGACTCGAAACACATTGTTTTACATCACCTCCAAAAATATTAGCCATCTGAAATCATTTTGGAGAGATTGATTGATTAAACTAGGACGAAAATGATGAACAATTCTGGAATTTTATAACTGGAATATTTTCATTAAACATGCTTCGGTATTTTGAGTATATCTTGATCTGTAGATTTTTAAATAAGTTGATTCTTAATTCAAATTAAAGTAGAGTCATACGTCTACAACTTTCTTGGAGAAGTCTAAGTTTAATTTTGCCTTTAAGCATTTGAAAATCTAGATCGAAATTGAGTCTTGACTGAGGCTGTAGTACTACCTGAGACAGAAATCATGTCCTGTTGATATTGAATAAAATGTATTAATGTAGACCGAATTAGGCTAAGGTATCTACACCAAAGTTGTAGCTTATTCTCTTATCTTTATATTGGTATAAAGTTTGTAATTTTTGAATATTGGAATTGAGATATATGAGTTGTACAAATTGGATATATGAATTTTGGAACTTTTAAAGTACAATTGATGTTTACATCAGTTTAGTAAGGAAATATACCTGATAATTTGTCATGAACATGCATCAGACATATTCAATATACATGAATGAATTCTTAATCATACACAATAGTAATTTGCATATGTGTTAATTGTTATAGAGGAACGCATAAAGCGACCACTTCCAGATATTGTCGGGACTGCGAGGCAATAAGTAATAAGGGAGCTTTTGTGAGTAATCTTAGACGGTTACGCCTTACTTTGTTCTGTTTGTTGAATTTGGTTTATGCTGACTGTATTTTGAATTTCAAACAATGATTGTCCAAGGCGTTTGATGCATGTTTATATCATTGGAAGTGCTACTTACATATGAATATGATTGACTACTTGCTTTGCACATGAAATGTCCGAAATGACTTTGTTTTAGTTTTAAAACTGTTGAGTCCTAGTTGTGGATAAATAGGCATGCCTAGAAGGGTCCGCAACTACTCCTGTGACACTTCGGTGTCGAGACTTCGGTCTCTCCTGTGACACTTCGGTGTTGAGACTTCAGTCTCTCCTGTATAAGTCCCGTTACCCACTTCTGTAAATGGCTTAGCAATCATCTGATTTTGTGTTATGATATATGTTTGATTCTGACATAGACAAAATTATATTCTGATTTTAAAGGGTTTATATCCTCTTTTGATATTCTGCTCTGTTAACTATAAAATCTGTTCTGAAATGCATTATGTTTGTTTTATTGTTAAACCAATCTGTTAATGCATGCTTATTCTATTATATGATTCAGTATGATGAGTTGTCAGTTTATACATATATTAGTTATTATTCACTAAGCTATATGCTTAGCACGGTAGATTTGCCCCGAATAGGTGCAAAATGAGGATTATAAAGACTGGGATGAGATAAACACAATGGCCAATGGAGTCTAAGTCTTGTGTTGATAAAAATGTATTTTGAATATATTTTGGTTTGTTTATAAAATGTATGATTCCGAATTGTTGTAAGTTTTTGTAATAACTATGTTTCAAGCTGGTTTCGGTTCTTGGAACAAATTTGTATTAAGTCCATGTGATATAATATGATGTATGTTTGTTCTAAATTGCTTCCAATATAAGATTTTTGAATGTTATGTTTCCGTAAAATGTTTTGGTTTGTTTGTACTGTCTTGTGTGGCATCCACCTATCCTCCCAGGGGGTATTTGGGCGTCACACAGTAGCCCATAACTCGACATGCAAACCTTCAAATGCAGTTTGCAAGCTCTAAAGAACCCGTAGAATCTCCCTCTATAAGTTGATCATAGTTCTCATGTCACTGAAGGTTAAATCTTTAGGGTTAGCCATCTTTAAAAAAAAAAAACAAAGTGAATACTTTAGGGGAAATCCCACTCTGATACCACTTGATGTGGTGAAACAATTATTAGTGCTAAATTTAGAATTGAAACAAAACTAATTCAGCAAGAACAATTAAGAATTAGGCTGCAATAGCCCAAAATTTCTTCACAAACACTTTAGCTTTAACATACACAAGTTTTTTTTTTCTTATTGATTGATTCCCCCTTAAAACATTAGTAATACATATATATACAGGCTGCTGGACAGCTCATTACATAGCTAAAATACAACTGGTAACACATCTAAAATACAACTGAACTATAACTGATAATACAACTGGTAATACAGTTGGCTTATAGCTGGTAATACAACTAAAATACATAACTAGTGTTGTCCTACTTCAAATTATCTAATAAAAAAGAATTTGCTTTTAGGAGTGAATAGTGTAAAGCTTGAAAGATGCCCTCACTGTATGGCTAGAAAACATAATATAGTTTATTTTAAGAGTTAGCCTTCGTTGAGAAATTAGGTTTGCTCGACTTAGTCCATTTTGATGTTTATAGACGTTAAAGGTAAAACCTCATGATGGTGCACTTTATTTTGTAAGCTTTATTGATGATTGCTCCAGAAAGCTTTGGGTGTATGCTTTGAAATCCAAATATCAAATGCTTGATGTTTTAAAGCATTTTTAGGATTTGGTTGAAAGGCATTCTGAGAGAAAATTAAAGTGGAATGATGGCAAATATATAGATGCATTTAATGATTATTATAAGTCATAAGGAATTAAACATCATAAAACACCTAAAAAGACACCTCAGTTAAATGATGTAGCTGAACGAATGAACAAAACTTTACTCAAGAGAGTTCTTTGTTTACTTTTAGAAGTAGAGTTGTCAAAAAGCTTCTTGGGTGAGACGATATATATCATAATGCACGTTATTGATATTTCTCTTTGTGTTTCTTTGAAGGGTGATATTTTAAACAAATATTGGTTTGGAAAGAAGATTTCTTATAATCACTTGTGAACGTTTAGGTGTAAGGCATATGTATATATGCCAAAGGTTAAAGATCAAAGTTGGATCCAAAGTTGTACCAATACATCTTTGTGGGTTATAACCAAGATGATTTTGACATAAGATCTATTATCTGGTTGAGAAGAAATTGGTTCCAAGTAGGGATGTGGTATTTGTTGAAGAGTATAAAATTATCGATATAAAGAAAATACAGTTCAAGAAGTTTATACCGAAGATAGCAATGACCTGTTTGATTTGAATCCTCCTCTGTTAACTCTTACACCTGCTCCAACTCAAAATGAAGATGACCATCAAGTCAAAGATGGTGATGATGTTGGAATAACTAATGGTGATATGTCTGTTGATGATGATGTTCTTGCTAATGATAATCATCATGATGCCCCTGAGGCTAAGCCAGCTCCCCTGAGAAGGTCTATCAATGACCAAAAACCTTCTACAAGGTATCCTCCTAATTATTATATGATTTTGACTAACAAGGGAGAGCCTTACTGTTTTAAGGAAGCTATGGAACATAATGACAGACAAAGTTGGATGGATACAATGGAAGACGAAATTTAAGTCCCTGCATGATAATCATAATGTGACACCCTAATATCTCCTAGGACGATATACGAATGCACATAAAGCAGGCCCAGTCAATCTAACAATTCCTAGAGATAAGGCAAAGACACACCACCTTTCATATTTTAAGGTGTTTTTTACAAATCACAAGTCAAAAATTACACATATCATATCCATACATTAAAAATCTCACTAGTACAGGCCATTCATATATACTACAAAATTCCTGCTTAATATTTACAAATGCAACACAATGTTTAGATATAAAATCTTCCAAAAGGTTACACCTTTGTCTATTATGGTTATCCCAACTTTAACCTGGTTTATCATGACTTACAGGGAAGGAAAACCACTGTGTTAAGTGTCACAAAGGCCTACTTTGGACTCAAACTTTTACCATAAGTCGGGCCCACCTTTGTGCGGCGGTCTCGCTTCAATCCGCTAAAGCAAGATTCAGCCTTCTCACATGAATGTTGGGGAACAAATCTGTTAGCCCTCGAACACCTCACACGCACATAAGTGTTTAAAGTGTTTCTCTCACACACAAAATAACACAAGTGTAAAATAGAGTAAAGAAAGCAATAAGAGATATACATATGTTCGAAGCCAATCTTTCATTAACTCTCTACAAAATGTTAACAAAAGACATAAGTACCTCCTCCATGAAGCACTTCCAAGGAACTCCCTACTCAAAGTCCTTACAAGGAACTTCCTATTTGAAGCCCTTACTATGAGAACCCCTAAAAGCTCTCAACTCTCAAAGCTCTCTCCTCTGAGCAAAACTCTCTCAATGAGACCTCTCTCTCAATGCTCGAATCAATAACCCTCAACTCTAATGAGCTATTTATAAGCTCCTCCAGATGACTAATCCTAGTAGAACTCTACTAGCTAAGATCACGATCTTATCCTTATCAGATTACATTAATCTAACCAATAGATGACATCCCATCTAATTAGGACTCTATCTAATAGGATTAAGTTACATCATATTAACAAGATAAAAGATCACCCTATCTAGGAATGATTATCCTTATCCACGAAGATCTCCTCTATCTTCAGATGATCCTTCCAGATAATCATTATTTCTTAAGGCTGATGCTCATTCACTACGATCTTCTCCGCCACGTCGTCATGTGCCACATCATCTACAGTTGTCACGTCACTATTGATGTGTTCACCAAGGCTTATCCGTACATAGGTCCGTTAATGCATGTCCATGGACAAGTCCATCTTTCATAATCAAGCTCTCTCATGGTGCAATCCCGTCGCTCCATAACTAAGTACAATTCACAATTCTCGTTAGTATAAAACATCGCGTATTATACATATCTCCGACCTGCCTAGTCGAAGTCAAGTGCCTTCCCTCACCCTCAGGTCTCGTATGACTTAGTTTGCCAACTCCACGTGACCTCGCGTCCGAATCTCACGTCTCGTTGAAGATTTCTACCAATGCGTGCTTACGCGTGCCTACGTATCGAATCTCGCCTACTCTCGAGATCTTTGCCGATACTTCCTGCATCCCTCACCTATTTCGCAAGTTCCTCAGGTTTTGCTTGCGAGCTCGCCAACTCACAAGTTCGCCTTATTCCCTCGTCAACACACCTTCCTCGTGTCAACCTACGTGCCAGGCATTAGCCAAGCTCGCCAACACTCGCACAATCCCGTAGTTTGGACGTAATGGTCTAACACTAAGCATATAGCTTAGTGGGGAATATTGGTGCAAGAGGACAACTACTCACAACAGTCGCCTAACATTCACATGTAAATGATTAATGATAATTAAGTAATGGAAAATACATTATAAAATAAAAGTCATGAAGTATCACATAACAATATTTGAATATAATATTCAAAGATTATTCTAAATATAAGTTTGCATCATAACAGAACAAATATTAGAACATATGCAGAATTGTTTGCTAATTTCTTCAGACATGGGTAACAGGAACAAAACAGAAGATACTTATGATTGATATCTAAAAAAGAGGTAATAGTAGAGGAATGAATATCGTTCCGTACCGGCCGGTATGTACCATACCAATCGAAAAACGGAATGATATTCGCTCCTTTTGTAACGTCCATTAATACGTGATCGGTACTGGTGCTTTTTGTTTAGTACCAGTCGGCACTAGTTGATATCCAAAATATTGACCACATACTGGCTAGTACCATAAATTTTGAAAATGTCAAGGACTTCTTTGCAATTTTTTGAAAATTAACCTTAAACTAAATGACACCTCCCCTCTCCTTAGCCTCTGTGTCGCACACCCTCCACTCTTCTTGTCCTTCTTCTACGTTTCTTCTCATTTGTTCTCTCTCTCTCTCTCACCGACTCTTACTTCTTCACTCATCACTACCGCCATTCTCTCTCTCTCTCATTCTCCTCTTCATCTCCAATGATACTAGTCCCTCTCTGGTAGTGCTGCTCCTTCCCTCATCCTCCCTAATCCGCACTAGCATCAAAGGACAGAGATCCTCCTTTAGCTCCTCCCTTCGCATCCCCCGAAGATGCCACCGTCTTTAACCCTCCTCCACAAGGAACACTAACACCACATCATCGCCACTGAACATTTGAAGGAGGAGAGAAGGCCACTACTTGCCTAGATCTACACCTCTACATCTGAAGCCTGTGACCCATCACCCAATCTAAAACCCGAAGCTAATGAATTGCTTTTTGGTGTGTTTTTTTAGTTTTCAAAATTTTCTGATTAATTGCATTTTTATTGTGACTGATTGGATCTTGGATTTGTAAATTGGTTAGGACTTGGTTTTTTGATTTACGATTTGTGTGTATCTGGGTGGGGATATTGGAGTTGAATGATTATGGTTTTGTCATTTGTGATTTGAATATTGGAGTTGAATTGAATGAATCACTCACAGTGTTGTCTTGGTTTTGTGATTTGTGTGGGTTGGATTGGATATTGGAGTTGAATTATTGTTTGGTTGATTTCTGGTTTGGTTATAAAATAAAGATTGGTTTAAGTTTATCCGATTAAGAGAAATTTATGATAAGTTTTTGGATGAATGAAATGCACAGCCTCATGTGAATATGTGATGATATTGATGAATTGAATTGATTCAATTGAAAGTTTATAAGTTGAAACAACTTAAATTAAAATTTTAAACCAACAATATTAAATTCATAAACTTGCAAAGACTTAAATCATTAATTGACACATTCTTAATTTTTGTGAAATGGTATTTCATTTTTTGTATTTGGGTATTGACTTTAGATAAATAATTAGTTGAGTATAAAATTATACACTTGTAAATTAATAATAATTCGGTTTTAGTTAATGATAGTATTTGCCTATTTGGGTATTAGTTTTGGGTAAATAATTAATTGACCATAAAATATGTTGAAATTGAATTATTTGGTAATATATATGAGTGGGTATCATAAATATTTATAATAGATAATGTATGAAAGTAGTGATGTAATAAATGTATCTCAAAAAGAACCTTTTTTCCAAATTGTGAACATGTTGTAGGTTCCAATCATTTATACTTAGACTTATTAATGTCAATTAAAAGTTGTAAAAGCAACTTATATATTTAAGAATGAAATATAGAATGGTGTATATAATATTATGGTTTGTTAGAAATGACAAGAAGATTCAAAGTTTTAAATAAGAAAAAAAATTTTCCAAAGAAGTTATATCCTTCATCTTGATCCTCATGTTATGAATATATCCTTCAACTTGATCATCATGTTATGAATAGATGTGTACGAACAATTGTATAAGATATGTCATTCATAATTTTGCAATTATGTAAATCATATCATACCCTTCAACTTGATCATCATGTTTGAAACTTTGAATTAAAATTGTTGGAAATGAAAATTTTTTAAGTATGTTTTGTGGTTGTTGGAAATGAAAATTGTTTTATAAATGCTTGTGATTATCGGAAATGGAAATTGTTGAAAATTGTTGAAAATGGAAATTGCTTTATGAATGTTTTGCGATTATTAGAAATGGAAATTGTTGTGGAAATGGAAATTATTGAAAATTGTTGGAAATGAAAATTGTTTTATGAATATTTTGTGATTATTAGAAATGGAAATTAAAAATTGTTGAAAATAGAAATTGCTTTATGAATGTTTTGTGACTATTAGAAATGGAAATTGTTAAAATTGTTGGAAATGGAAATTGTTTTATGTATGTTTTGTGGTTGTTGGAAATGGAAATTGTTTTATAAATGCTTGTGATTATTGGAAATAGAAATTGTTGAAAATTGTTGGAAATGGAAATTGCTTTATGAATGTTTTGCGATTATTAGAAATGGAAATTGTTGTGGAAATGGAAATTATTGAAAATTGTTTTATGAATGTTTTGTGATTATTAGAAATGGAAATTAAAAATTGTTGAAAATAGAAATTGCTTTATGAATGTTTTGTGACTATTAGAAATGGAAATTGTTAGAAATGGAAATTATTTTATGAACGTTTTGTGATTATTGGAAATAGAAATTGTTTATGTATGTTTTGTGATTGTTGGAAATGAAAAGTGTTTATATATGTTTTGTGTAATTATATATGTTGAATAATTGAATTATTAGTTTTTGACTTATAATGAATTATATTCCATGAAATTGAATTGTGTTTAATGTAATCATACAAAATGAGTTATATTATATAAGATGCATATTGTGTAATGAAATTATATGTTAAGTATTTTGATATATGCATTCATTTATTTTTACAGATAAATGGAAGGAAGTTCAAGTACTTTTGATCAACTTACTTCAAGAAGATATAATGATCCAACTTGGGCTCATACTACATTGGTTTTCAGTATTAGGAACCATATTATTTGCTTGTTTTGTGACAAGCATTTGAAAGGTGGATGAATCACTTGATTAAAAAAAACATTTAGCTGGGGTTAAAACAGATGTGGAACTCTGTAAAAAAGTAAGCTATGATGTGAAGTAGCAAATGAAAACATTGCTTGATAAATATCAACATAAGAGAGATAGAAGGGAAATATTGAATTTTGAAATTGGTAGTGGAAGTTCGTTTTCTTATTTCCGTGGTGATTATGGAAATGTTAAAGGTGGTAGTGGTAGTGGTGGTAGTGGTAGTGGTACTAGTAGTGTCCCATCTCGGGCTCAAAAAGAAGTACATGAACCTGATGTGAAGTAAAGAAGAAGGCAAGTGACTAGTTTCTTTACACCACGAACAACTCCTAGAGCCCAACCTTCAATTCGTAGTACAATGCAATCAAGAGATGTGACTCACAATGTCGATATGGTAGTAGCTAGATGGTGGTATGATACAGGTTCGTCATTCAATGCTTCTCAGTCTTATTATTATCAACCTATAATGGATGTAATAGCCTCTTATGATCCGGGATACAAAGGTCCTTTGATTGATGACTTAAAAGGTAAATTTTTGAGTTGTTTTTAGAAGTTATTTAACTGAAAGAAGAGTGAATTGGGGTACTTATGGTTGCTTAATCATGTGTAATGGTTGGACAAATAGGAAACAAGAGCCTATCATAAAATTTTTAGTTTATTATACAAATGGCTCTATATTTTTTAAATCTATTGATATATAGGCCTTATTAAAAATACTGAGACTTTGTTTGCGATATTTGATGAAGCTGTGAATGAAGTAGGGCCAGAAAATATTGTTCAATTTATTACTGACAATGATTCAGCTTATAAAGCGGTAGGAAAAAGGTTGCAGAGTATGTATAATTCATTTTTTTGGACTCGTTGTATTGCACATTACATTGACCTAATGTTGGAAAATATAAAAGATTTTAGGTATTTTCCTGTTATTGATGAGACTATGCAGAAAGCTAAAAAGGTGACAAAGTTCATTTATAATTGTGCATGAGTATTGAATTTGATGAGAAAGGAATTTACCAATGGTAGGAATTTGTGTCTTCCTGCTGTGACAAGATTTGCAAAAAATTTCATATCACTTCAGTCTTTTGTTTTGATGAAGAAAGAGTTAAGACAAACATTTACAAGTGAAAAGGGGATTGCATCTCAGCATGCTAAGTCTAATACTAGAGTGGAGGTCTGTAATATTATACTAGAAGATAAAAAATTTTGGCCTCGTTGTCAATTCATTATCCGAGTTTGTGAGCATTTGGTGAGGGTGCTTTGCTTAGCTGATAATAAAAAAAAACCAGCAATGGGTTATATTTTTTATGTTATAGAAAGAGCGATGGAGGCAATAAAGGTCAATCTAAAACATAGGCCTTCTTTATACAGACCATATCTTTCAATAATTAATGAGACAAGGGAAATACAACTTTCTTCTCCATTTTTTGCAACTGGGGCATTTTTGAATCCTAGTGTTTATTTTAGACTAGATCTTACTAAGCAAGCCGAAGTTAATAGAGGAATGCTTTCAACTATTACAACAATTATTAGCATTGATGCGATGCAAGATCCTTAGCTCATAAATGAAGCTTTATAAGTTGTCATATGGAGATTTTAGAATGTCGATTGCTATTTGATAAAGAGGAAAACTTTCTCCCAAGTATTAGTTATTTCCTTTTTCTTATTTATTGAAATTTAATTATCACTTTATTTTGTTTATAACACTATTTTTGTTATCTTATAACTTACGGTCCCTTGGTGGGATCAACTCAGAAATGGTGTTCCAGAATTGAAAAGATTTACAATTCAGATTTTAAGTCAATGTGTGAGTACAACAGATTGTGAACGAAACTGGAGCACATTTGACTTTATCCACTCCAAAAAAAGAAACAGATTGGAGCATAAGAGATTGAATGACTTGGTTTTTGTTCGTTACAATTTAAAGCTTTGAAAAAAGGTATGTTATTATCATTATTAATTTCAAAATAATTTCTTATAACTTTCTAATAATTAAATTTTATTGTTTACTAGGAGTCTTAATAGTATAAGTAGTTCAACTGATCCAATTTTCATTGATAATATTGATCTTTGGTAGATTGGCTTTTTGAAGAACTGAATTTGATAGATGTCAATGACTTGGAAGATAATCTTAGATGGGAAAACACTGATATATCATTTGGTGCATTAGATTGAATGATAATGATGATGAAGCTCTTCTCAATGATGGAAATTTTGTACTAAATGATAACTAAGGCTAGTGCAGTTATAGCAGTATCTTCTTTTAAGTTTACTTATATTTGATGTTTATGTTAAATTCTATATATGTAATGTAATTGCAAATGTTTTTGTTTCAGGTTTAATTTATACTTGATTGTTTCCTCATCATGAATTCTTTTTGTAAATTATAATTGTTAAGGATATTTATTGTTCTTTTTATTGGATGTTTTGATGTGATTATTATTTATTAAAATGATGAAATTATATTATTGTAATATTTTAAATACTTTATATTATTCTTAATTTTATATTTGTATTATGATGATTATCTTTTTTCATATTAATTGTGGTTATTATTTATACGTAAAATATTTAAAATTATTGTTATTTCATATTAATTGTGATTATTATTTATTATTATGATTTTTGAAAATATGGTTGATGTAAACTTGTAAAGTATACAGTACAACTGTACAATATACCAATAGAATATCTTACAAAATTTAAAAATTTTCAAGGACTATTTAATAAATGATGGCGTGTCAAACCAGCAAAAATAAATTTCTGCTCTAAAACACTTAAACGAGCAAAGTGGTGAATATGGTCGAATCACATAGATTAATATAGCAATTGTTTATTTGTGTGGAAAGAATTAAAAAAAAAGAATTGATTTAGAAATGATTAATTTTAGAACACGAAATCATGCAAAAGGAAATTTAAAATAAAGATTGAAAAAAATATAAAGAAAAGCCTAGCCAAGGTACTTCTCCGTTTGATACTGTAATTCGATCATAGACTCAAAAATATAAATTCCGTTCATTCTTATGGACAAAGTTATAGAAGACAGTGAATAACACATATCAACCAATCCATTCATAATTATTTGATAACCCCGAGTAAAGCTCCGCAAATTATTACCCTAATCAATTGGACTATTCCTGAGTAAAGCTCCGCAGAATATAATATATGGCAGCAGTAGGCTCTAATGGACTTTTATCTTAACCAACATAATCGGAAAAGCCGCAATCTATTTAGACTAAATTATATAATCTCATTAATTTCGCCACTTCGATAAACTGCAATCACGGATTAACTAATATATTCGGCAATTTATTACCAAGTTAATCAATTAATAGGCCTCATTAATCAACAAACCAGACAATAATAAATCGGTTAAAGCGCGGAGATCAAACAAACATAAGAGATAAACGAAAGCAATTAAATCAAAGGAGTCTCACAAATTACATATATCAAACGTAAGATACCTTGTCTAGATTAAAAGGTTAGCCACACATAGCAATGTTAAAAGATAATGTTGTTGGAGAAGTGTCGTTGTCTTGTTTCCATCCATAAAAACTACTGCCGATGTTTACCTATTCTAAAGCTGATTGTCAAAAATCGCCCCACCAAGAGCTGCTGCCATTGTCCCACTATCTTCAGCTGATTGTAAAAAACGTTTTTCCTAAGTGCTGCTGTCGTCGACACCTTTCTTGAGCTGATATAAAAATCGTCTTTTCTAAAGTGCTGCTGCTGTCATTTTCTCAGTCAGTCCCTTAATGGTCTAGATTTTTTTTTCCTTTTCAATAAACAAAGTGGGCCCCAATAATGGTCTAGGTTTTTCTCTTTTCAATAAACAAAGTGGGCCCTAATAAAACATGAAAATAAAGCTCCAATGGGCTACAAAATAAATTGACTTCGTCCAGCATAAGGGGTTGTGTCATTCGGGCCCAAATCCTAAGGTGATTAATTCAAAATTTGAAGGTAGCAATCCGCTAGCGTCGCGTCACCTTCAACATAGTCATGTTGAAATCCTGTCCAGTTCCAGATTAGCCAAATTTACTCCAAATCGCATCACTTTGGTATTTTATCACTTAGAACATACAAAGACACGAATTAGCATAAAATCATAAGCAAAACATCACATAAGCATATCAGAAGAACATAAAACACACACAATTAACATGCACAAAATGCAAGTTATCAATAAATTTAAACAATTACCTGAAATGGTACCCGGTATTGACTTGTACCGGTACAGTATTGTACCAAAACCCAATCTGATACTAAATCTGATACGGTATTCACAACTTTGGGCAATAACCTCTAAAATAGAAGAGACGTAAGTCTCTAAAACAGAAGACACCGTAATGTCTCATAATAGAAGCAGCTACAATTTTAGATATGCCTATTTATCCACAACTAAGACTTGGCAGGTTAAAGTCAATTATTATAACATTATAATTACATTTTAGAGTCATAATAAAAAGCAATAATTCATAATATATAAACTCATTACCTTATGTTTGCATTATAATTTGAAAATGTTTATCATGCCCAATCATATTTAATATGCTTTAGATCACATTCTTGTTCAATAATACATCAATGAAAGCATTAAGTATATACACATTACATGCATGACGAATCTTATATTACCCTTATAGTAAGTTTGCTAAGTTTCAGTGACATACAAAAAGGTTCGAATAAGATATGGTAAAAATTAGAAACAAAAACAGAAAACCCCTACATTCATGATTGAAGAGCTTTCCACTGGGTCATGGTTGTGATAGCCATTTCACACTCGTGACAAAGGATCTTGATGATGTGTCACGATCATGACACCCCTGTCACAATCATGACAGACACTCTCTCCACTCATACCAATACTTGTTCCTTAATATGCATATAGAAAATGTTCAAATTAGATTTTGAGGTATCATATACATTTGTTTCGCTATGTCTCTAGATTCTATATCGCTAAAAATCAGGCCATTTAGACTTTTAAATCATGAGATATAGACCAAATATCACAAGCTGCTCTAAAACAAGGGTAACATGAGTCACCATTTTCGATCTCAATTTCCAATAGCATAAATCCAAAATTAAGTCAGAGTCTATCCTAGATATTTTTATTTTTATGTCTTAGGTTTCACATGCAACTAAAATCACCTAATTTAGAGGTCTATAGGCTGAATTATGACCCAAACAATATGATTAATTCAAACTAGCCTAAGACAGAATTCCACTACATGATACTCTCTTGTCATATTCAACCAATTCCATACAAAGTAACACCAAATTAACACAATCCCATAAACCATTTCATATCCAAATGAATCTTTGTATCCATTCAAACATACACACAAAGAGAAATTAAACTAAGTGTAGTCCCAAACCTTAAAATTGGCAAAGTAGTTCTTCTAAGGCCTTTTTCTTCCCTTCCTATCTGGCTTTACTTGACTCACTAACTAGAAACACCACAAATGCACATCTCAATCCCAATTCCAAACTTATAATTCCAATTCTTCACAAGTAAAGGAAGAAAAGATAAAGATGAAGAGAACACCACTCACTTTTACCTTAAATTCTACCTATGATTAGCTTGATTCCTTACATGCAAAATGATGTGCTGAGGAGGATAAGTGGAAAGAAAATAAGAGAGTATGATATGTGTCTTACACTTGGTGATTAATGATACGAAAATGTTTAAGATACTCACTTTAATTCATTTATGATTTTAGGTACATTTTGAAAGTAAAGAAATTAGAGTGAGTTGAACGCACTACATTTGGGTCATTTTTCGAAGATTAATCTTACTTGTCTTCATGGAGTAAGAAGAAGAAAATTAAAAGACAAGAAGAAAAAAAATCAAAATGGTTGCTGGAAAAATGAAGAAAAAATAAAAAAATCAATAGCATCTGAAGAAGAAAACAATAGTGCATGAGGAGAGCAGCAAAATGCACAGACAAGGAACACCAAAATGATGACGCCAGCAGACTGGAAGTGTGTTAAACGCAGCCAACGTCTACATTCAACGCA
>JAOSBN010000008.1:7392789-7409956 GCA_027563595.1 Erythroxylum suave | reverse complement strand
GAATGAAGAGAATGATGTCAGAGTTAGTTAGAATGAGGCTGAGGTGGCATAGGGGAATAAGGGAATGTACGAGGGGCTGCTAAGGGGAGGAGAGAGAATTGTGGTTGTAGACAGAGAGAGAAGCTTATTCTTTCCCTGAGGAGCAACTCTTGCTCTGGTATAGGAAGTGATCCTTGGATTCACTTGTTATAGCAGTGTTATCACTGATTTACTATCAATAATATACTGATCTCTAGCATATTAAGCTAGAGTTTTCTAACATGTATACTGTTCTCTGTGAATACTGTTGGTTTGATGCATATTTGATATTCATATTCTGATTCATTATTAGCCTTTTAGCCTTTGCTTCTATTTACAGTTTTAATCTTCTAAGCAGCACTTGAGGCCCGGAACCAGGTTAAATTTCCATTCACCATGCGCATACTTGAAGTGGATGATATCCTTATGGACTCAATATCGATGAAAGGTAATCTTGCCACACATATCCCTACGTAAATTTTGTGACCATCAATTTCCTCTTGAATTGCAAGTGTAGCCTTCAAAATTTCTTTTGGTGAATGACTTATAGAAGATATATTCATCTTTGGATGTGCCGTTTTCAGTTTGCTTGAGCATTACGGTGAGTTCGTGCCTCTCAGCCAATGATTGCTCAAGTATAATAAACACTCCTTAAGGAATGGCAATCTGATGACTTGATTCTTGGATATTATGTTACCCTTTACAAACTTTAGTGTTAGCAAGGTATCATAGCTTTTCTTACTATGATTCAAAAATATTGTTTTGGGATTAAAATGACATTTCAATTACTCTTGCTTCTTCACAGAAAAAATACGTTTGACTACTAAATATTTAGAAGTCATTTTGTTGACCTAATGGAAGTAAAAAAGTTATGGACCTATCAAACTTCAGTGCTGTAACATGGTTACTTATGTGGGCGGCAGTTAAATTATAGTGAGAACATGGACGGCTTGCTACTGTAATCCTGCTTCTGAAAAATATTCATTCAAGTATTCTGTCATACTTTTTCTAAATTTAGCTCGTCGATTTTGGGCTGCACAACGAGGGGGTAATGATACCAACACTCTAACCCCATTCCAACCCATGTTAAGATTTAATCATGGCTATGGGTCCCCTCAGTCCCATTTTTTATAGTACTTTTGACATCCTTCTCTGGCTTTAGGTTAAATTGAAATGCAACTAGGCAGGGACGTGATCTAAACTCAGGTCTTCAATATGTAATGATATCTGGAGCTTCTTGTTGAGAACATATGTGCAGATGCTCTTTGTTCTCAAGATGGAGGTTAAAATCTGGCTATACGTCTGATAGGAACCTTGTGGAGCTAAAATTTATTGTAAATGTTGTGCAGTTATTGTCTGATTTTGTATGCTTGAATGTGCTATATTGAGTGGAAATAACTATTTTTCTGCTTCTAATCGCTTTCTACTTACGATCATACTATAGTTGGGTAATGAAATTGATCTTTTAGATCTAGAACCTCCTCGACAAAGGCCGCGAACATCTGCAAGAACTGCACAGAGGTTAATTGCACAGGGAATGGGCTTGAAATTGCCATCAACAGCTTTTGGCTCCAGGGAACTGAAGACCCAGGAAGAAGCCAGAAAGAATCGCATAGTTACAAGGCAAAAAATGAAGGATGATGCTTGGGGCGATGATTGATGGAAACTATATCTTCATATCTTAATGGGTACTTAGAAATATAGCATTTTTATGTTTAATTGAGAACATGTCAATTAAACAGAACTTTTGTATAAAGTATAGCTACTTGGAAACCAAAAACATGAGTTGTTTTGTAGGTAAGTTCGATATCTCTTGTGTTGTATGATCTAAAGTTTTGGCGGAGCAGTACCGGCAAGGTTTAAAAACTCTTTCCCTTAAGATCCGTAAATCCTTTCGACTTAAACATAAAAAAATGTTTCCTAGGATTGATGTTCATATGATGCAAGAGAGATTAGTATTCCAATCAAAATAGTTGATAGTTCAAGCTTTTTACCAGGTGTACTTACTTTATTCATCTAATGAATGAGGCCTGTAGAAATTAGATAGATGAATGCTTATAGAATATAATAGGCACAGAATTGACATTTAACAGTTGAAGCTTTGAATGTCTTGGTAAAAGGATAAAACCTTAAGAAAAGAGAAGTAGATTATCTTATTCTATTATATATTTATGAATGTTTTAAATGTAAATATGTGAGTAAAATTAAATATTTTATAATATCATCAAGATTTCATTTGTAAGAATAAATGAGTAGCACGTGGCACAGTAAATCTCATCCGACGGTTCATGCCTGCTTGAACACCAGTCACTAGTTCCATTTGTCTGACGTTCTCTTTCACTTTCTACGATGGCCCCATCAGACTAAACTGGACAAGCACGAGCTCTGCCAATTGCTTGCTTTAGGAGGCGGCAACTTGACGTTTAACTAATGCACGCGAAATGAATATGATGTCTCTTTATATTTTAAAATAACTTTACGAAACACGACACCAGGTTGTGCCAAAACAAGCTGACTCCACACTCTGGCACAAGTCTTCGGATTTTGGACGATATTTATTCATTACAGACAAAGGGATCCTCTGGCAAAATGCCTGGCATACTTAGGTTTACTTTCGAGGAGCGTGGGGGTTGATGTTCTCCTTAAATTAATAATAATTACTTATTTTTTTATTTATTTGATTTTGCTATTTTAGTAACTGTTCAAACTTAAAAATATGTATTTGACAGGTGCGATTGTGGTTGCTGAAAATAGATAAACTAACTAAAAAGTTCATTGATTTAATGAACTATTAATTATTATATAATAATTAAAAATATATTATTAATTATATAAATTTAAAATTATAAATAATAAAAATATATATAAATAAAATAAATAAAATATATCATAAAAAATATTATTAATCATATTAATTAAAGGTATAATGAAAAATAACACCTGTAGTAAAGGTTATTAGTAGAAAGTAAGATTTCTACGACAGAAGCAATTTTCTATCGCAACTCTTTTTTTAATTATTGATTTCTGTGGTAGATAAGTACTTATCCCTATTATATTGAAGATCCATACGCGCCCTTAATCTCAAACTTTGAAGTTTCAGCCCAGCTTCCCATGGAACAGATTAATAGATTATAATATATGCTTTGTTGGCTCACTAATCCTCTTCAAGAAACGAACTCATTGTGTACTTAGCTCAGTTATTCTATTAATGGAGTGGATTTCCCAAAGAAGATGATACAAGTATAACACGACCATTGAAGGTTCATTGTTGTTGGTTACCAGTGATCTGTCATCGGTTACTTCTTTCTTTACGGTGATCCTGACTACCAAAATCCTGTGAAGAGCAGTCTATGATGGATACTCTTCCTACAGAGATAGCTCTTGACATATTGTCCAGGCTGCCGGTGACTTGTCTTTTGCAAATCAAGTGCGTATGCAAAGCTTGGTGTGCATTAGGTCAAGACCCTCGTCTCTCTGTACTGTACCGCACACGAGCAATCAACAAAGATCCATCTCTTATTCTTCATCGTAACTCACCAATCCGAAACAAACTATATCATGTTTCATCTGCCCGAGTGCCTGAAGGCTTGTTGAACAAGGCGACAAGGATTGATTCGAGGGTCACTTCTATCTTGCCTGATCACAATATCATAGGTTCGTGTAATGGCCTGTTATGTATATCTGATGCACTTCATATAGATCCTATGTACATTCTCAATCCTTTCGTTGGATCTCACACGAGACTGCCTTGTCCAATCTCGTACCATGAGCAAGAGGTAACTCTTGGATTTGGTTATCATCCAATAACGAAGGAGTACAAAGTTGTCAGAATAGCATCCTATGTTAATAAAGACAGCTATCTGTCGCTTGTTGGATGGTTTGAGGAATCAGATGTGCAAGTTTTCACGCTTGGCATGAATGCATGGAGAAGCATAGGAACAATTGCTTGGAGAGTAGATGGGATATCAAGTGAAGCCCTGTCAAATGGGGCTCTCCACTGGGTAACTATGCGACGTGAGTATCTACCTAACCATAGTTTGCATATAGTTTCGTTTGATCTAGGAGAAGAAAGGTTCAAGGAAATAGAGCTCCCCAGTTGTGGTAGTCTCAGTTCTTGCAACTTTCATCTGATATCTTTACAAGGCTGTCTTTCCGCTGCTGTTTGCTGCCCTGAAGGACAAATTGAGATATGGATCATGAAAGAATACTCGGTGAAGGAGTCCTGGATGAAAGAGTACGTCATTGGGACTTATTTACCTCGTACACTCAAACAAGACGTTGATTTCAGACTGCCAGTCAAGGAACCCATCCAAGTTCTTTGCGTCTTGAAGAATGGAGAAATCTTGCTGGAGTATGAAAGCTGCTCTCTGGTTTTGTACAACCCTCGAAGTAAGGAATTCGAGGAGCTGGATATACCTGGCCTGCCTAATTGTTTCTCAGCAATTGTTCATGAGGAAAGTCTTTTGCGGGCAGAGGAAATCACTGGCGTAAAAACACAATGGCAGTAGCTGCTTATAGTTTGTACTAGTGCCTTGATTTTGATTCTCTTTACATTAGAATCTTCTTATCTAATGAAGAAGCGGAGTTTTTACCAATAAGCCGTTACAGGACTGGGTTAATAGTATAACACAGTTGCAGTTCCATTATCTTATATTAAATTTCAATTAGCTAACAGGTCTTTCTGCTCGTTTAGCTAACCGGCTTGATTACCCTTTACTAGTAATCAATAACCGCTGTTAATCAACAGCATAAATAATCTAAATACAAGGACTTTTTATCAGGAGACTGCAAACATCCATCTCAAGAAGCCTATTTGCTGTGCTAAGAGTTGGAAAATCTATTTCAAAAATTAGGACAAAAGAACATGATTACATCTTCATTGGGTAACCTCAAAATTTCAATTGCCAGCATAAAAAGATGCAATTTCCAATACATGCGATGGCTTATAAATACCAACCATGGTTATGAACTTTTCTTGGAAAGGTTCTTCAACCCACTTCCTACACATTTAAGTATTACAGTCCTTGTTGATGTATCTGGCTTGATCACAAATTTAACACCCAAAAAATCTCTGATCTGCCTCAACGTCTCTTCTCCATAGGGTGAGAGCTTTCCCACACGAACCTTTGAAACATCTTGTGGACACAATGCACATAAGAGGAATAGCAAGCCCTATAAAATGAATTAAAGCCGATCATACTAGTGGCAGAAAGAAAATAAAAATAGCATATCATTGTAAATCCAGCAAAATCATTCTCTAAAGTGGTTACTCTCCAGTTCATTGCTAAAAATCTTGGGTTTGCAGCCAACAGGATGCAAGTCCTAGGCTTCAAAGCCACCTTAAGCACCAAGGACAAGGGAAGCCAGTGAGCTGACAGATAGACTCTCTTAAACAAAGATAGGAGGATTTCCTAGAACTCACTTGCGTACTGAATGAAGCGAAAAATACTAAGCTACAGTTCAGCTTTAATACTAAGCAGAAATCTAATATCTACGTAACAAAGGGAAAATCAACCAAAGAAATCTGAATTCCACCCAGATTACGCTGGCAAGTTTCAGAAAAGACCTTTTCAACAATATATTTATTTAACAATGGAAAACAATAAAACCCCTGGAAGCTTTAGGAACCAACGAACTCAAAAGTTAAAGGCACAAAAAAGTACTGTATCAATCACCCATAGTAAACAAGACATAATTGGCACATCTGACTCATCTTAAAATGGGTTTACAATAGATTGACAGAACTAAGCATTCGAAAAGTGTCCAAAGGCTCATTGAAACCAAGGGGCAGATTCTATACAGTACAGAAAAACACAAACCTGGTGTGTTGAATCTACTACGCCACCTTGCTCTATCTCCTGAAGAAGAACAGAAGCAATTTGCACACCAACTTCATCAGGAGGCGTCAGTTCATTCTTCTCCTCATCTTCTAGGTCCATACCATCTCTTCGAGCATAAGAAACTGTGGTATCAGCTGATATAAAGCATCCAGAGGTAGTTTCCGCAACCAAGGAAATTCCATAGCCAGGAGAGCTGCCATTAGATCGATGTCTTTGTTAGGTATATTTTGCCTACTATGACTGACATGACAAATTTAAAAAAGGAACAATACATCCACTATCAAACAAACAACTATATGCAAGTATGATGGAAGAAAGGCATACTTTCCAGCCTGCGGACCAGCTTTATGGTCAGTGAAGATATGTACATCAGGAAGCAGACGATTAAAGATTCCACGAGCAGCATATATCATAGAATTTTCAAATTGCACAGACACTCTGGTTGAAAAAGAGACTCCTCTGATCCTCTTAACCATCCCCTCATCAATCCAGTTTACTGCCTGTACTAAAAAGTATGTCAACAAGTTGAAAAATACAAGGAAAAAAACTTTTCCGATGCAATGTCTCACCGTCAGACTCTGGACAATTGGAACTGACAAAACAATTTCTCCACCACCAAGAGGAGGAGAACCACGGCTCTCTATTTTCAGATCCAATCCTTCAGAAGGAACTCCAAACTGCTTCAACATAGGTAAGGTAGTTGAACGGAAAGTGTCTACAGATGGGTCTTTGGAATCATTTGTAATTCCTGAAAGTGACATGTAACTCATCTAAATCAAAAAAGAAAAAAGTAGTCTAAAAGTGCACCAATAATAAGCCACATTAAGATTGGAAGCTGGACTTAAATATAAGGTCAAACCTTAATTTTAATAGGAAATCTATGTTAGGTACATCGGATTCATGGTATTCAATAAGACACACGGCCATTATTTTTACCTTATTTTTCATACAACGTCATTGGTTATTTACTAAAGGAGGTAGATTATCTATTTCTTTCTGCTAAGCATCATTAACCCAAACTAACATGTTGGCAAATCAAAGTTTAACGAACAGAAAGACTGTGATACCTTTCAGCCTTATTGAAAGGGGCTTCTTCGCAAATAAACCGAGAATGATCAGGGGTTCCAAGAAATAACCAATTGATCGACTAATGCCACAATCATGCACGAGATTTCTCCCACCCATTACAATCCCTGGCTTGTATTTGAACTTCGTGCCTGCAGGAAAAATCAAGCAGGCATTGATTACTCAATCCACATCATTGCAAAGAAGACTAGTGCGGAAAGAGTATAATCAAGATGAAGGATCAACATTCAGAAATAATTTTGCAAACGCATTAACAACATGAAGCCTTGGCACTAATTACATGCATTCCTACCAATTGATGCATAAAAAATTCAGTTTTGTGTTTCTAAACTTTTTATTCCACGGAAGGTAACATGGCAAACAACTTCAATCAAAAAATTCTCTTCATAAAAGAGTGCCACATTACAAACAAGGCCATGACTAGAGCTCCAGCTCAGATGAACCATCCGTACCCACATTACAAAAAGAAATCAGGTTTGGTATCATTACCGGTTTCATTGATTTCGATCAGGCAGTCATCAGAAACTTTCTCAAGGAGGCGAAGAAGGGAGATCTCATGGGGCCGGAGGCCTGGAAGCGTGTCATCTGCCCTGATGTCCTCAATGATAACAGGAGTAGAGGAAAGAGTAGCCAATAGCAGTCTGAGGCGAAAGTTTTGACTACCCTTCAGCCTCCTATAATTGATCTTCACCATACCTTTGTGAATGAATAAAGGAACAAAGAAATAATCAGTTGAACAAGGTCGAACCCGAATTGATTGTGCAAAAATTAAAGGAAAAGAAACCAAACTAAAATCCGAAATTTCAAACTACCCACTCACTGAAGCAACGGAAGAGAGCGTCTTTGAAGGTAATTATCAAAAATAAAATAAAATTCAATCACATAGCCAAAATATAAAGCTCCATGCTTATAACTTTTATATCAACAAAACAATATAATGGAACTTTTCTAAAACTTTAGAAGAGCAAGACAAAACAAGAGCTAAAACAAGAAAACAACAACCTTAGCCAATGACTTAGATAGAAAACCCCCAGCGCCGCGAGGACGGAAATACCTACTGAGTTACGGCGGCAGGCTGGAGAGACAGAGGACAAAGGTAAGCAGCGGGTAACTTTCTTTCAACTACTTGAATAGATATGAAATGGGCTCGCTTTTCTGTTGGTTCAACTTCAAGCCTCTTCTCCCTTGGGTTGCTTTACGACGAAACTCGTAACTGTTTTAGAAAACCTATTTCAATAACACTTATTTAGTTAAAATAATTTATATACATTTATTTTAGAATATATTTCAATGAGAATAATAAAATTTTATTTCAAAATATTTTCTTTCTCCTGAATTATAAAATAATTTTTTAATAAAAAAATCAGAAATAAACTTAAAAATAATCTTTTTTAATTTTATTAAGACACTTTAATATGCAATAAAAAGAGAAAACTTAATGTAGCGTCTTTATTTTATTTCATTAAATGCATTAAGACACTTTAATATGCAATAAAAAGAGAAAACTTAATGTAGGGTCTTTATTTTATTTCATTAAATGCATTGAATAATTATTAAAAGGACTTATCATATATCATCTAATGAGTATTTCAAACATTTTAGGCCTTGAAAAATTATAACTATATGTGTAATATTATAGGATAATTGCAATGATCAATGTTTTAAAAATCGAACTAATTTATCTGATTTAACAGTGAAAATATTAAACCAATTAATTTTTAAGTTCAATTTTTAACTTTTCTGTTTGGTTTAGTTTAGTAATATTTATTGTTAAAAATCAACCAATCTATTAATTAATTAATCAGTTTTCGCAAACTAATTAATTTTTTAAACCAAAATAAATTGATTAATTTTTATTTAACAGTTTCTTTTCAATGGGTAAAGATATTATTGTTCAATCATTTTAAAATTTTTAATTTTATTCAATTTTTAACTAATTTTATGACGTTTTAATAACGGTTGAACTTTTTAAACTTTATATCTTTTATTTCCTGTCCGGTTTTGAAAACATTGGTAAGGATACAAAATTTAACATTTTTGACATCTCGATTACTTAATATTATTAGTTATTAGATCAGATTTTTATATAATTGTTAATATTAAAAAGTGACACTTGCTAAATTTTTATGAGAAGGCTCTCAAAATATATACATAGCATATATATATATATTCAATGTTGGCATGTGCATGATTATATATCAATTAGGTTTGAGAATTTATAGTTGCTAAAATCAAAGAAACAAAGGTTACTAAGGATGGTCGGCTACAATCGGTATCAAATGCGCCTTTAGAATTTGCGAATCAAGAAAACCCAGGACCCTTCTCCTTAAGATTGATTGGGCCTTTTCTGTATAACTGTAGGTAGTCCTCGTATAAGCTCTCCAGAGATTAACAATAGATAAACAAGAACATTGTAACATATAAGAAAACCGCGAAAACTAAAACTAAAACTATAAATAAATAGATACGCTTCAAAACTATTCAGCCCACGTGAAGGGTTTGACAGCCTGTCAAAACGCAGGAGTTTGGCGTGGAAAATGTTATAAATGTTCCATTTCTATGTCAAAAGTACTATTATACAGCCTATGCTACGCATGCTGAACCGGGGGGGGGGGTGACACACTCTACAATTGGAAACAGTGAACGTTTGAATCCCTTTATACAACAGTCTTATGATTGCACATCCTGAGTTGCTCGGTTTTCGGGTCCGCTGGATTCCTCATGAACCTGTCCTTGGTCTCTCACATCTCTAAACATGGAAAGAAAAGAGTTGAGACCTTCAGAAGAAGCCCCTCCTAATATCCACAGCAACAGCGAACTGAACGAATTCATCGTCCCAGGGTTGGGACCAGTTTCTGCTTGCCGCATATCCGTTTGACCTGGAACCGGTATAGGATTGCCTGTGTCAGGGTTATCATTTGCTGAATGCCGTGCTCCTACTGCAGTTGTTGACACATCTTGGTTCGTTCCGGGTCTCGGTGTAGGACCAGAAGTCATGTCTGTATTAACTGAGCCTTGATTCCCAGTGTTCAATCTAGTAATGTGTAAAGTTGATGCAAGAATGGTTGAGGAGGTAATATGGAAGTCTGGGTGTTGTTGAAGCTGTGATCTTCTGTTCTGTAGAAACCTTTGCAAAGCAGGCACCTGAGGTCAAACAGAACAAAAATTCATTAAGTTGTAATGGCATATCCAAAAAATTCCACAAATTGTGTAGGACAATGACTAGAAACTTATTGTTAAAACCAGTTGATGAGTATATATATCGATGTGACAGGAATATTGGTCTCCAGTGTATTAATGTTTCTATCATTACCTCAAATCGATTCCAGAAATACAGGATTAAGTGCTGCATAAATGCTGCAGTTGTAGAAAGAGCCAGATAGGAAAAACCTGAAATTAAGTGGTATTCTCAGACAATTAATTTCCAGTTACAGAGAGAGAGAGAGAGAGAGAGAGAGAGAGATGTCCATACCATAGCCATACGAAAAGAAGTAGATATGAAAAACCAGAAAATAAAGCAGAAAGAAGCGAGGAAAGAACTTCATAGATATTGGTGTCCGTACACTGCAATCAATGACAAGCTATGAATATCATTATACAAGCAAGATAAAAGATAAAAAGGAATTAAGACCATTAACAGCAAATCATCCAAGAATTCGAATTTCTTAATTAGGATGAACTTGTTTTCAATATACGATCATAGCAAACAGATATCAAGAGCTTGGATCAGCCCCAATGTATGTCCACATCAACCGGAAAACAAGAAACATACAGCCTTTGATAAAAATGTCGAGAGAAAGAGAGAGAAAAACCTTATTAGTGTAAATAGCTCACACAACCAAACAAGAATTAAGACCATGAAAGCCAGTAGCTGATCATCATAAAACTCGAACAGGAAAAACAAGATGCCAATCATTATCTGCAGAGGACATCTAGACTTTTAGCAATCAAGTCCAGCTGAAAACTACTTCCAGAATAATTACCAAAAAGGAAAATTCCAACTAAAAGTGATATATAAGTAAATCATAAACCATTAACATAATAAAACACAGGATTTACTGGAAGAAAATCTTGGAAACAGCTAACAGTTATTTGATATAGATGAATGCTTACAGGTACAAAGATAAGTGATTCAATCACATGAACAAAGATCAACTGAAAAGTTGGCAGCCGATGCCTAGCGTGATGTTGAAGCTGTACTGCAAGTATCAGATGGGAATCATGCGACCAGATTCAAAATAAGAAAGGGTAGAGTACAGAGGTATATAAAAATTAAGGCAGGCAAGCACAGTCCTGTGGTGCCTCTTCCAGCAATTATTAACCATCAAAATCAATATAAATGAGGAACTTAGATTAAATGCATGTGCTCTATGTTGTTCACTCTACACAACATGTTGCAAATCAAAACAGAAGTGAAGCAAACCTGTGAATTTCAACATGCGAGTCTGTGTCTCTCTCAATGTAAATGACACTGACATCGTGGTAGTGAAGAAAACAAACAATGACATCATAAGGACCCCACACTTGGTCACAAGATAGTCTGCACAGAAACCAATAGAAAGTAAACTCGTTAGAATTCTATGCCTTAAAATGAATATAATACCAAGGAACTGTATATTGTATATTTAGCAAGAGCTACTGGAGAGAATGAAAATATTTAGACACATGTAAAGCTGGACGTGCCGTTGCAGACAGGCAAAAGAAAGAAAACATATAGAATTGTCCAGAGAAGGAAGCATATGGCTTTCTTCATTAATACATTGACTCATTACAGTTTAATAATGCTTACTTTTTACTATAACAGAAACTATGAAGTGTACATACATTTAGTTTTAAATAACCCTAAACATTATACGCATACACAAAAGTTTACGCCTCAAACACCTAAAGAAGAAGAAATTTACCTAGCAGTTGCTCATAAACCTCCTTGATGTTTTTAACTTTCTGCACATTGCCTTGTCCAACAAGCCTTTGTTTCTTGTCTATGTAGGATGGGAAAGACATGGTTTTGCTTGCAGATTCTTATTAATTACTTGTGCCTATAACCATTCCATTTTCATTTCATACTTCATTATTTATACACCATAACAGATTAACCTGCCAGAAACCACTTTAGTGGAGGTCCACGAAAGAACTTTGTTCTAACTATTCAGGTTGAGAGATTTCTTGAGAAAAATCCTTTTCAACCAAAAGCATATATCTGTATGAAGAGTACAACAATAACTGACACTCACGAATAAGTACAAGAATCTCATGCATCAAAACTACTGCACCAATTGCAGATAAACAAAATAAACTAAAATACCTCCAAATTTTGCTGGACCTTCAGGTGGTTCGTGTGCATAACTCAAATTGTAAAATTCTTTGGTCTGAGAATTATACAGATATCCTGCAAAACATAAACTACACTAATTGAAATGCATGTCATTGGTCCCTCCATTGTCATGCGACCAGCGCTATAAAATGATAATTTGACACCATCAATTAAGTCAGTCCATTACAAATGTTTGTGAATCTTTTCCACGTCACAAGACATTAGGTGCCTTGATCTCTCAAATGTTTGTAACAATGTGTGCCAACAAAATAGGAGACACAAGTTTGTCTTTTTATGTGATTAATGAAGACATGCTGACAGCAATTTTAGTCTTGCTTTTGTTCTTCGTAGTCAATAATATGATTTTTTTCGTTGGTCTTCATTGCTTATTAACAGGATAAACTTTTTTTAAAATAAATTACTGAACTATACAAGATATTTATCTAATCTGGTACAACCACTTAAGTCTATATTTATCTAAACTGGTACACCCATTTAAGTCTAGTCCCTCCATAGAATATTTCCTAATCATACAACCATGCACACACAGAAAGAACTAAAGGAGTTTGCTGATGAATTTATTATACACGGTGATCCAATTACAAAAGCTCAATCAACAAAAAATGAAAATCATAGAAATGTTAACCTCTTATTACCTTGACCAGGGGAACTCAGCAAACTATTCATCAATATGGTATCATATCCAACAACCCTGTTAATGAGAAGTTGCTGCCACCTGGGGATAAGAAAAAATCGATCAAATCAAAGGTATATACAAGTATTCATCAAGTGATAACATTGTTCAAGAAACCATAATTATGTAATACTGAAATTTATTGTTGCATCAACCTCAACCTCAACCTCTACATAGGAATCCTGAAGCCTAAGGGGAAGTATACTTACCAAGAGATCCGAGGCACTCAAGAACACACATTAACCTAAAGCTTCAATTCTTCTGGAATAAATCCATGTCCAAAAGACATATGCTTTCACACTTGTACACCTATGCAAGTTTAACTCTAATTGCTTTTTAAACAGGTTTAGTTTTGTTGCAAGACAATTATAATCAAACATGTAACATTCTACAAGGCTATAATTCTGTAATGTCATCATGCTCAGTTTAAATCTTAAAAACTTTTATTCCTTCCATAGTGATATCCTCCACAAGGAAAGTAACAAGACAAAAGAAAACCATGGTTAGTGGTTTATCAGAAAAATTTGTGCTGCTGCCTTACAAGTTGGCACTTGCCAATACAAGTTTGCAAATTGCTGCTATAGCCATTACTCTAGCCACTTTTGGAGTGTCTAAAGGGAAAAAGAACATGCACATGTGAGAACATCAAAGTCATAAGTGGAAGCTTATGATTGGCAAATAGCCTGGATTGTCTACCTGTTTCCAAAGCAAGGATGCCGTGCTGATACACTAATGTTGACAGTACGTATATTGTGTCGAGCCTTGGCTTCTTCAGGTAGCAAGAAATAACCCTGTAACCATGCTCAAAAAGTTTAACACATCAAGAATACAATGATCTCCAGCAAAAAGCTCTCAAGTTTGGAGAAGTTTACACGGAAAAAAAAATGCTTAAATTTTTACCTTCTCCATTGTGTACAAATAAGTTGGCTCAAATGCTTTACTCTTCTTCTCAAGCCACTGCACTGAAACAGGCATTAATCTTCTTATTAATTATGACAAGTTTCAGAACCTAGCAGTTTACCAAGATGTCTAAAACTTCAAAATTTAACGATTATGATGTAAACTGGATATCAGAAGCACTCGTCTACTTATGCAGCTAACCATCCCGAGAATTGAGTTTAAGTGATAAAAAATTGAATGTAACCATGATCATTAGCTTATCTAGAACAGCATTGCTGAATTTAGCACATACTCCTTACGTGTGTATGTGTATATGTATTTATGTATATATATATATAGAGAGAGAGAGACAGACAGAGAAAAAGAGGACGGAAAATGCCAATTACATGTCGTTTCAGGTAGCTCCTACAATGAAACAGAGTTCATAATTCATAGTTAATAGAGTTATGGGGTATCTCAGCACAAGAAGGCAGACATAAACACATCTTAATAAAAGTTCATATGCGAAGTGAACCTAAAAGAACCAACAAAAGTTCATTTGTTGCAATCGCATTTAGGATTTTGCTATGAACCTCATGCATGCCTTGATTTTATGCATACATTTGAGATTACTAAGCTCCCAGGCAAGTTGTAATCATTATATTTTCTGTCAATTGGTAAAAATGCAACGAAGGGCTAGTAATTACCTGCATAAGAGTTAAGTCTGTCCAAATAAAGTATTCTCAACCACTTGGGAAAATCGAGATTCAAATATATGCCTGTAAAATTCTGCACCCAAGATTTTATATAAAGAGAACCATCAACTCATGCTACTAGAAAGCAAAATGGAATCAAAGAAATTGCAGATGAAGGAAAATTAAAATTGTTCAGATGCCCATTAAGATCCATCAAAATAAATATCCTTAAAGTTGACAACTACTAAACATTACTTTAAAGAGTTTGTACTTATCCTTTTCTGATTGACTCACCCATAGCTTCTGCAGACTTCTTAGTAATTGCAAGACATGCCTCCAAACAAAAGATAGACGCCGGTGCCACTTCTTAACAAAATGATTCAGCGCTGCTTTAAGAGTTTCTTTGGCAGCCAACAACGAGAAACCGCTTCGTGCCTCCACTCTATCAGTTTTAGCTGAATCGTCATCAATTGTTATCTTAGAGCTGTCACTGATGGTAGAGCTGCTTTCGTACTGGTGACTTTGAACATCATTATCAGTGTTGGGGAGCTTCACAGACAACTTGTCCTTCCTAGCACTTGGCCCAATCCAGTTCAACCAAAACTTAGCAGCCGGAAAACTGAACCCACCTCCTCCATCCACAATTGGCAATTCAACTTTAGAAGTCACATCGACTATATTTGAACGTAATTCTGAGTCATTGTGGGACCATAAGCCAGAACTGGTGATCTAACAGACACCATGGGAGAGAGTATGTTAGTTCCTTATATATTGACAGCAAAAGTAAAGAATGAAATAGTACCTTGATTTGGATGAGTTGGGCTTCCATTGTTTCAACTCCGGAAAGCTCACTTGAACATCCAGGCTGAAGAGTACAGGGTTATAAAATTCTCGTAACAACCAGATGACCTTACTTAAAAGGAAACGGAAAGGGAAAAGGGAAAAGACCTGTTGAACATAATTGGCGTGCATAACAACAAGAATGGAGAAGAGAGTAAAGGCAATGAACAAATAGATGTATTCCAAAGCAGCCCTAAGTTTTGGGTTTAGCATCAGTGAGAACCTCTCTTGAACTCTTATAAATGTCTGCTCTGGATCCATTCTTCTTCTACTTGCTTCCTTCTTCTTCCTCCTCTAAACTACTACCGATTATCAAAATAAATGATTCGCAATAGCACCACCTTCCTTTGATGTCAACGTCGGGTCACATTCCGAAATTACCCGACCCGACCTTTTAGTTAATATTTATTTGGGTCGGGCTTTTCATGAAAAATATCCGACTTCCCAAAAGCCCTAATTTTGCTGAAGGTGATTTTAGTTTTTTAATGAAGTTCCGGCAAAGTTTGCATCTCCTCTCAGCCCGCCATCAGGTGAAACTTTCACTGGTCTTTTGCCTTCTAACTTAATCTCTATTTCAATCTTATGGTTTTGTTTGGATTTATACGTTTTTTTCTTTTTTATTTGTTGACTTCCAACACATTAGACTGCAGGTAATTGAAAACGGTAGATCAAGGAACGGAAGTAGAGAAGCGCTTACTGCGCTGAGGAAGGTGGCCCAGACCAGAAAAACTAGTGTTCCGGCACCTATAAAGTCGAATGAAGGAATTGCAGCCTCTGGGGCTGACCCTTTGGTGAAAGAGGTTTGAGTAACGTGTGGCGGATGCACCCAGGAATTGATGTTCTGGCGGGTGTTCCATTTCGTGCTGCTCATACTATCTTGGAGACAGGGCTGTTTTTAAACTTCTTATTGAACAAAACTAGATGTATAACTATTATAACAATTTATTAGTTTTCAACTATCAATTGGAGCATTCTTGTTAGAAATAGTGCTAGGAATACTTATTATAAGTAGTTTAGCTGATGCCAAATGCTAAGTGTCAGTTGATCAGATCTTTCTGGAGTTTATTCTCTAGTTTCACTTGCTATCTATTTTAACTCATAATCTGCCTATATTGTTAATGAATCCTTTGAATTGATCAGTGCTTTTCAATGTGATCGAATTTTCAAGTTCTCCGCATAGCTTAGTAGGCTAAGACTAAAATGGATAATTATTTATGAGACATTTACGCAGTTTAGTATGAAAGTCTGCTTAGAGATAAAGAAAAGCTTGACTATGAGGCCAAAAAGCTTCAAAGCTATGTAAGGAGAAGTCCTTTCCAATTTCCAAAAAAATTTCCGTTGCTGATAAGGTTAGCCATGGCGTGCTTAGATCTCTGGTTAACTTGAAAGATAGACCAAAGTAAGTTTATGCATAAGAAATTAAGTCCTGCCTTTATAATTGTTTGCCAATTATTGTGCATAAACTCCCTAATTCAATTTGTACAACTTGATGTATCTGTCCCTATACCATTTTAGTCATTTACATTTGGATGCTGTTAAATGTTACGTGTTGGCTTCAAGATAACATTATCTGGATTAAGAAGTTATGTAACCCTTCAGCTGTAAAATTCATCAAGGAAAATGACTGCGGGCAAATTATTCATGTTTACTCTCTAGGATTGATTTGCGTTTGGTAAAAATTGTGAATCTCATATTAGCTGTGGCTTTTATTCCGAAGTTGGTTATGGTTCCGTCAGATTTGGTTGGGACTGGGCTACGCCACTGTGATCCATGTGTCAGTCAGTCGCGGCAATGGATATAC
>JAOSBN010000008.1:7368430-7384106 GCA_027563595.1 Erythroxylum suave | reverse complement strand
GTCTTCTAATTAAATTATAACACCTGAAATAATTTCTTAATCATTTCTATATATTTTATTATTATCAAAACATAAAGAGATTTAATTTGTCAACCACCATTGGTCCAACATATCTTAAGCAACTCTTATTTCATTTGGGCTCATTTCAATAGAATCTTATTCAGTCATAATAGCTGTTACATTTTAGAATTCATTTAGTGAACGAACCATCATTGATGAGTTCACTCATGTCATATATACATATAAATAAGTACATAGCATACCTCATCTCAATAAGACATAATAAATGTCACACATACTATATACTCCCTTTAGGCAGAACTTGATCATGCATATTCCAATCAATCACAATATCATCAAATACACAATTATGGTATATCACTTTATCATCATAATGTCTTAAATGTATTTACAATCATATATACAAATGCATATGCATATAAGACTCCACTTTCGTTATTATTTGTTGTGATTGAGTACCTTACAAATACAGATACAGATACTGTCCCTTATTAGGATTAATCAACTATAGAAATCATAGAGCAAGGCAAATTTTTGAGCTTAAAGCTCTTTCAGCCTGACTACTGTAGTCATAATGCCTTTATTTGATCATGTATTTGATGTAATTCACCAAATCACATAATATTCCATAATAGCATTTACTTATGATGTATAGACAGACTCTTATATTTATCAGACCTCAGTCTGACATTCAATTTTCATTGAGTATTCAGAAATCATTCAGAATCATATGCTTATATGCAATCAAAACACTTCTAATACATTCCCAAATATCAATCTCCTCAAACTATCAATGTTTGGAATTCACGTACAAATCATTAACAGTTCAATAATTGGAAGTTAAACAGATATAAATCAATCCTAGTGATATCATCTAGGTTGAATCATAGTACGCTCTCGTATATGTTATTACTGGGATATAAATCAAAACACTTCTAATACATTCCCAAATATCAATCTCCTCAGACTATAAACGTTTGGAATTCATGTATAAATCATTAACAGTTCAATAATTGGAAGTTAAACAGATATAAATCAATCCTAGTGATATCATCTAGGTTGACTCACAGTACGCTCCCGTATATGCTATTGCCTGGATGGTCTGGAAATGTCTTATCGATGACGTTTGACTTGAGCATCTAAATACATATACATTGTACACATTACCATCTTGATCAAACAAATACATATTCAATGATGCACATATATATATGTGTCATGTTTAATGCATACTCAATGACTATCCTGGCTATGTTTCCTTAATCATAATTCTTAATCATTTACATATTGTCACTTGGAAATGTCTTATTTGTATTTAGGTTAATACTTGTACACTTGATCATGCTCAATTCAGTAACCATACATTTACTAACTCTTTTCTAGCATTACAAGTGTTCATATACTTCCCAATTCTAATTCATTCCTTCCTAATACATTATTCAAAACCTTTGGAATACATTTGCATTTACAAGAACATCTTCATTCCTTTAACACTACTTCATTTCAAACTTAGATACATTTATTTCAAACAATCTTTTCCTTAATTTATAACACCAATTATCAACTAAAACTTATCACACATTTAACCAACTTTTCCAACATCAAATTAGGTTCATTTTAAGCCCCAATCAAGTCTAAATGCATCATAGTTAAGTACCTTAACCTTAATTGGTTCAAGAATCATACAAAAGGACATTTTCTTCACTGCCATGTAATTCCCATGATTGTGGGATGGGTTATCCGAAAGTCCCCATCCATTTCCTTCACTAGTTTTCTAGATTTTTTCAGGATAAGTTTTCGAGTTAGTTTTGTATGGCCATTCTGATATAGAAACTGAGGTTTTTAGGCAATATGTTCTAAACAAATGTTCCTCTATGTCTTAAGTTTCTAATGAAATAAATTTAATACAATTTTATTCACTATTCTCAAAGTTATACCCAAAATACTACAGATTGTTCTCATATAATGACAGTAACCAAAACTCAACTTCAAGTCAAATTTCAAAACCATTAGAGACAGAACTAAAATTCTATTCCTCCTTGAAAATTGTATTTAGTTTAATATAAAATTATAATCACCCCATTTGGATATCTAAAGGTCAAGTTATGGCTAAAATACCGATATTTGTTCAGTGGAACCACTACAATTAACTCACGTCATACACCTTCAACACCCCTTCATCATAATTCATCAATTCCACCTTATTCATGCCCAATCCACATCAATTTCATGTCCAGAACCAATTCAAAAATCATTCATTAAGTAAATTACAAATCAATAACTTCCACACATCAAAACCAAACTAGAAATTATCATGTAAGGATCACTTTTCCAACACATATCATCACTAATATCTCATGCATTTCATTCCAATTCAAGCATCATTCCTATACCATTTAACATGTTATAAAGCTCATATTGTTACTTATCTATTAGGCTTCCAATTCAACACAAAACTTCATATTAAACCAAGTCTCCATGCAAGCAAAATAAACACAAACTTATGGTGAAAGCAAGGTGATGTTCACACAACAATATGAAGATCATAATCAGCTAGTTTTCTTGGTAATTTGGTGAAGGATTTAGGTTTGGTTTTCATGCAGAACTTCAGATAGGGTTAATACCAAAGTACAGAGAAATTTTGGAGCAATTTTGGTGAAGAAAGGTGAGGGAAACAGCAAAAACATTGCAGTTGGAATTTGTTCCATCGTTATGCTAGGTGCCATCTTCTAAACTAACCATATGTCTTAAGGCATGCTAACCATTTGTTCAACAATTAAGCTATCCTTAATCCACTTATAATGCTTCCATTTGTCACTCTTTAATCAGTCCACAAGTCACTCTAAGATTGGTCCACTTATCAAATATATTGTGTTGGGACCCCGCCTTTGCGAGTCATGAGCCGACATCCTAAGTGACATCTAGACTCGCATCCCACAAAGGTGGCGTGCCCACACCAGCCAATCCACAAAAGAACTCACTTTGCCTATTTCTGGATACATTTGTGGCAAAACTCAAGGTGGGATTCCAATTTGACCTCTTCAAAACATTTGTCCTATTACTAGTATTTATAACCTAAGTCTCTAACTGCTTCTTGATCCTTGATAACCCCTTCTTATTGAAAACCGTTATTTAGTTGAGTTCTGTAATGAACTCCAACTAAGTAACTATCCGACGTATAGATGTAACATCTTCTTTGTATCGTTTGTGTTTTCAACTTTGTCTATGTTTTTGTGCTTCGTCTGTATTTTACGCTTCGTCTATCTTTTGCGTTTCATCTGTCTTTCGCGCTTCGTCTATCTTTTCCTTGCGTCTATGTTCTGACGTCATCACAGACGATGCGTCTTTACCTTGCGTCTATGTTTTTCTTGTGTCTGTGTTTCCTTGCGTCTGTGTTCTGTCATCATCATAGACGATTCCTTGCGTTTGTGTTTTCCCTTGCGTCTATACATTCTTACGCAGCGAAAACCCCCGAAGTAGATCCCAAAACCTCTTGTAACCAACCTTACTTAATACAAACATAAATCTTTTCAACCACCCTCATTCATTCAATTCCAAGGACAAAATACACCAAAAACATAAACACCAACTACTTCTCAAAGCCTTAAACTCATTTAAACATCAAATGCAATGCGAAAACTTAAAAGTGGTCATAACAAACCCAAAATACATTCCATTCATATTAATAGGCAAAAGTCTTTACAAAGCTTTAATGATATTTCAAGCCATAATACATCAATTGAGTTTGAGAACTAAAATGCAAAATACACTTAAACTAGTAAAACTTGAAATGTGGCTAAAGCCTTGAATTCCCAAAAATCTCTCTTAAAAATACAAAAGAAAATATGCAGATTGGAGTGATGCCTTGACTCTTGACTTACACAATCTCTTGCTCATTACCTGAATGGAAGGAGGAGAATGGGGGTGAGCTTAAAGCTTCGGGTAACAATTTTATAATTGAGAAACAAACAAAACCATTTTCAAAACTCTTTGTCATTATACACTTGGAAACCATAATAATTTATCATAGAAAAACAACAAACACTTAATTCTCAAATCCTCACTCAATCAAACAGTTCATGAGCAATTATAAATCATGCATGCTTCAAAATCACTAACATTTCAAAAGCACGTAAGCACATCAGAATGGTTTGGGTAAGTCTAAAACATGACACACTACACATTTTCATATAATGGTCCTGTGCAGTCGTAATCTTGAGGGAGTCCTTGAAGGAGCTCCATGCCACTAGCGTGCAGGCGGGAGAAGCCTATATTTGGGTCAACATGCACGTGACGATTCTTGAGGGACTACCACAAACTCACATAATATGTAATTCATGAATTGAAAACAGTTTGCCCTAAATGGCACCTTGTTAGAAGCATTTTTTCATGCATATAAGATATTTCAAAGATACATTCCCGAAAACCTGATTTTGTAAACTTGCACCTTTTCACAAAGAATCATTTTCATAAATCATCAACACAATTTATGTAGCAAACATGTAACAATTTCACATCCAACCAAGAGCAAATAAATGCAACATCCATGATGCAATTGAAACCATTTAGCTTCCTTGATTCAAAGAAAAACAATGAGTAGCTTATTTACTCTATTATAAAAATGTACCCACCTAAAATCTTTATTTAGGTATTGGCTTAAGGATGTCTTTCCTCTTGCTCCCCTTGCCTCTCTTGAACCCCTCTTTGATTTCCTTCACAAAGGACAAAATTCTCATTCAATAGGGATTCAAATTTGAGAACCTATAAAGCACATTCACTAATATAGATCCTAGAGTTCTTAAACCCATACATTTCCCAAGCTCTTTGAATCAAAAACCTTTCAAAACTCCCAAAAGATTAAAATCAACTTACCTTGAATCTTTACCAACTAATGAGATTTTTGGCTCTAAGGAAAGCTCTTCCCTTCCTCTTTCCTTCTCCCTTCTTGAATAGCCTCAAACTCTCTCCTTAGGACTAAGAAAAATTGTAACCTAGTTCAAAACTCTATTCTTTCTCAACTTCACTGAAACCTCTCTTCTTCTTTCTCTCTCTTCCTTTTTGGTTTTCCCTCTTTCTTTCCTTCATTCACGTTTTTAGTCTTCTAATTTACAAGACAACATTTTCCTCTTCCCAAGCTTAATGGGTGAGGAAAGTCCACCTTACCCTTCCTTTAATGCCTTAGTGCTTTTAACTTTAAGTAATCTACCCAAAATACCCTTATGCATTCTTAATTCTTCAATTTAACTTACACCATGCTATACTCTAACTTAATCTTAATTCTTCCATTTAATACTTCAAATTTTCATCAATCCATGGAATAAATCCTCCTAAACTTGACATAATAAGTAAATTCCAAACAAAATGATTTATCTAACAAGACCACAAAATTTATTTAAGTCATGCTTACTAAAATAATAAAAAAAATTCGGGGCCTAACATATTGGTCCAATTTTCATTTAATAACTAGTCCATTTATCACACATTTAACTATGCCAATGTCACTCAATTTTAGGCTTAATCACCCTAATTTTCCAGGTATCAATTTATCCTACCGCTTAACATTTATCCTAGTCCAAATGTACATTTTATTTCATCAATCTCCCAATTAATCAGAATTAATCACAATTAATTCCAAGTTACTAATTATGATCCATCTATTCTTGTCTTTAGTAAACCAAAGTACAAGACATTGGAAAATATAGTCATATGTCGTATCACATTCAATTCTATACCCCAAAATATGTCAATTGAGTGTCATTTGTCTAACTTACAATTTATGTATGTATGCTCATATTATGCCTTTGAATACAATTATGAACTCATGTCATAAATGTACCAATTTCGTTCTATATACTGACGCTCATAGGTCTCATTAGTCTAACTCTTCAAATTTCTCAATCATTTGAGAGACAGGATGATACAATTTTCCCCCTCTTTAAGACATTTTGTCCTCGAAATTCTTAACTAACTAATTCAACAAATGGGATAATGTTGTTTCATATTTTTCTCAATTTCTCAATTAACTTTTTCTCTCTAATAATATTCATTAATTATTCGATTTCCTCAAATTTCTTATTGAATTATCCTAATGTCTAACCTTTTGTACTGATTTCTCCACACATTTTAAATCATTTGCAGTCTTAACTTCCTGAGTTGATGACACGTTCATCAAATTTAACTTGTATCTTTTGAACATTTTAACATAGTTCTTCTTGCAATAGCAATAGCATTAACTCAAATTCAAGAATCTAATAACGTAGTTGGATACCTTACAATAGATAAAACACATGTACTGTCTATAATATGTTCATTTTTCTCATGCCTGAGTTTCATATCTATCCGACTCCAGTTTTCGTTTTTGATTCGTATCATATTCATTCATTCCTAGCAGTGGAGCATTTGGTCTACTTGACATAATTTAGTGAAGTCTTCCTCAAAGAAGATTTCTCTCCGCAATCATCTATACTGTTTATATAATCCTTATCAATCAACTATTTTCATCTTTGCTTTTCAACCATATTACCACAACAATACCAATTATTATCATATCTCATATAATCAAGATGTTTTATATATTAAAATTCAATGAAGCAGTAGGCATGTTCATCTACTTTTATGCTTTAGTACATATCATCAAGATTATTACATCTTACCTAGAGATTTATTTTCAAGAAATCACTAATTAATATTGTAAGCTAATGATACTTGGATTTCAGTTGATTCTGGATAACATTATGATATTCTATGATTATGCAAAAGTTACCTCTCTATAGTAATTACCATTTCAATGTATCCTCATAAATCCATACTTCCTCTATGCTATTCTGAGTCATCTTAGAATTTTAACTAAGGAAATCATGACTTAAGAGCATTCAATAAATCATAGACCACTCCCTAGTCCTTATACCATACCAAAGCATACAATGCATATGTACTCGGCAACATCATTCGCCAAAGTAATCACATTATCGGATATGCATTCACAATAATTGATCAACTTAATCTTGAGGACTTCTACGTATGTATCATTATCATTTATTTCACTTTCCATAAGTATATTCCCTATTAATTCAGCTTTCTAAGATATGTAATCATCATGAAATTATGATCTCAATTCACTGATATAACCTTATGCTAAATCATAAACTCTTAATACAATAATCAAACAACCATTTCAGTTCCAAATTTAACCTTTCGAGGTCATAATAAATTTTAATTACTTCCAACTTTGCTTACACACTTTAAAACTTGTCATTCCTATTTGTGTCTCTATTTATTTCTCAATCAATTCACAAAATATTTCACATCTATATCAATTCAAAGTATATAACCACAACACAATACTGATTTCATTTTTGTTGATATAATCACAATTACAAATAGGCTGAGTCTATGTATAATATATCAAACCATGTAGCATCTCTTACTTCAAAATATCCACAAACTTTCATTTTCTTACATTATGATAGACCATCACTCATCTAAAATTTTTTTATAACAACTTAAACTCTTAACAAATGTTCATGCATGTGACTTATGTAAATGCGACTCATACTAGGGATTAATTTCCACTACATGCTATGACATATTCAAAATGCATGTACCTTGACACATATTTTTTAAAAAAAGCCCATGTAAGATACTAAATTTAGGCTCTGATACCAAAATGTAACACACCACTCTCATAAAGCATACGCCCGAATGTAACGATGGTATTAGAGAATATACGCTATGAGGATGGCACGTTAAGACGATTGAAATTACATGTTACAAAATTTTCACTCATCAAACATATCTTAAGCAACTCATATTTCATTTGGGCCCATTTTAATACAAACATATTCAATCATAATAGTCGTTACATTTTAGAATTCATTTATACAAAATACAACAGTTGTGGAATACAATACCTAAGACAAATTGACTGAAGACATATGTAGGTGCAAATTGATCCCAACCATTAGCTTATGTTTAATGCAATGGCTTTACTCTAATTGGTCTAACTGGATATTCCTTCTAAACCTGAAAAGTCACGTTGCAATTTTGATAAATTTTGCGAATTCAGTGAGCAAACCATCATTAATGAGTTCACTCATGTCATATACACATATAACCAAATACATAGCATACCTCATCTCAATTAGACATAATAAACGTCACACATACCATATACTCCCTTCAAGCAGAACTTGATGATGCATATTCCAATTAATCACAATATCATCAAATGCACAATTATAGTATATCACTTTATCGTCATAATGTCATAAATGTATTCATAATCATATATTTACAAATGCAGATGCATATGAGACTCCACTTTCGTTATTATTTATTGTGATTGAGTACCTTACAGACACAGATACTGTCTCACATAAGGATCAGTTAGATACAAAAATCAAGGAGGAAGGCTCTATATGCAGAATTCTGAGCTTAAAGCTCTTTCAGCCTGGCTACTCTAATCACAATGCCTTTATCTGATCATGCATTTAATGTAATGCATCAAATCACAGAATATTCCATGAATAGCATTTACTTATAATGCACAAACAAAATCTCATATTCATCGGATCTCAGTCTGGCATTCAACTTTTGTTGAGTATTCAGAAATCATTCAAAATCATATGCTCATATGCAATCAGAACACTTCCAATATATTCCCAAATATCAATCTCCTCGGACTATTAATGTCTGAAATTCATATACAGATCATTAACAGTTCAATAATTGGAAGTTTAACAGATATAAATCAATCCTAGTGATATCATCTAGATTGACTCACAGTATGTTCCCGTATATGTTATTTCCTGGATGTATCGGCAATGTCTTGTCGATAACGTTCAACTTAAGTGTCTAAATATACATACATTGTGCACATTACTATCATGATCAAACAAATACATATTCAACTATGCACATATATATGTGCCATGTTTAATGCATACTCAATGACTATGCCAGATATGTTCCTTAATCATAATTCATAATCATTCACATATTTTCACTTGGATATGTCTTATTTGCATTTAGGTTAATACCTTAAGTACACTTGATCATGTTCAATTCATTAACCATACATTTACTAACTCTTTTCTAGTATATACTTCCCAATTCTAATTCATTCCTTCCTAATGCATTATTCAAACCCTTTGGAATACATTTGCATTTACAAGAACATCTTCATTCCTTTAACACTCCTTCATTTCAAACTTAGATACATTGATATCAAACAATCTTTTCCTTAAGTTATAACATCAATTAGCAATCAAAACTTATCAAACATTTGACCAACTTTTCCAACTTCAAATTAGGTTCATTTTAAGCCCCAATCAAGTCCAAATGCATCATAGTTAAGTACATTAACCTTAATTGGTTCAAGAATCATACAAAAGGACATTTTCTTCGCTGCCATGTAATTCCCACAATCAAGGGATGGGTTACCCGAAAGTCCCCATCCACTTCCCTCATTAGTTTTCTAGATTTTCTCAGGATAAGTTTTCGGGTCAGTTTTGTATAGCCATTCTGGCATAAAAACTGAGGTTTCTAGGTAATATGTTCTTCTAAACAAATGTTTCTATATATCTTAAGTTTCTAATGAAATAAAGTTAATGCAAATTGGTTCATTATTCTTAGAGTTATACCCAGAATACTACTGACTATCCTCATACAATGACAGTAATAAAAACTCAATTTCAAGCCAAATTTCAAAACTATTAGAGACATAACTAAAATTCTATTCCTTCATGAAAATTGTAGACATATGTATGTAGTTTAATATAAAATTAAAATCACCCCATTTGGATATATAAAGGTCAAGTTATAGTTAAAATACCGATATCTATTCAATAGAACCGCGACAATTAACTCAAGTTATACACCTTCAACACCCCTTCACCATAATTCATCAAATCCACTTCAATTCCACCTTATTCATGCCTCAATTCCACATCAATTTCACGTCTAGAACAAATTCAAAATTCATTCATTAAGTAACTTACAAACCAATAACTTCACATATCAAAAGCAAACCAGAAATTATCATACAAGGAGCATTTTTCCAGCACATATCATCACCAATATCTCATGCATTTCATTCCAATTCAAGCATCATTCCTTTACCATTTAACATTCCATAAAGCTCAGATTGTTACTTACCTATTAGGCTTCCAATTCAACACAAAACTTCATATTAAACCAAGTCTCCATGCAAGCAAAATCAACACAAACTTATGGTGAAAACAAGGTGATTTTCATACAGCAATATGAAAAGCATAATCAGCTAGTTTTCTTGGCAATTTGATGAAGGATTTAGGTGTGGTTTTCATGTAGAACTTTAGCTAGGGTTAAGACCAAAATATAGAGAAAATTTAGGGCAATTTTGGTGGAGAAAGGTGAGGGAAATAGCAGAAAATTTGATGTTGGAATTTGCTCCATCATCATGCTAGGTGTCAACTTCCAATCTCACCATATGTCTTAAGGCATGCTAGCCATTTGTTCATCAATTAAGCTGCCATTAATCCACTCATAATACTGTTATTTGTTACCCTTTAATCAGTCCATAAGTCACTCCAAGATTGACCCACTTGTCACATCCTAATTGTACATTTGTCACATCCTAATTGGTCTAATTGTCATTTAATAACAATTTATCCTACCACTTACCACTTAACATTTATCCTAGTCCAAATGTACATTTTATTTCATCAATCTCCTAATTAATCACAATTAATTCTAAGTTAGTAATTATAATCCATCAATTCTTATCTTTGATAAACCAAATTACAAGATATTGGAAAGCATAGTCATATCTCATGTCACATTCAATTTCGTACCGTGGAATATGTCCATTGAATGCCATTTGTCTAACTTGCAATTTATGTGTGTATGCTCATATTATGTCTTTGAATACAATTATGAACCCAAGTCATAAATGTGCCAATTTCGTTCTATATGCTGACACTCATAGGACTCGTTAGTCTAACTCTTTAAATTTCTCAATCATTTGAGAGATGGGATGCTACAGAAGTCCAGTTAAACACCCCTTCAAATGGAGAAATTTATTCCATCTATAGATGTTGTTCTTGCCAATCAGACCTCCTCTTGTCAAACTTCTCAAAATATAATTAATAAGAAAGTATTTTACAACTACTAGAAAAAGAATGGTCATTCTCCAAATGCAAAAAAACACCCAAACAAAGTAACTCTTCTAGCTCATTTCAAACTACTATTACTATTCTTACCACATTGGATATCATCTCCTAAAATCTCTTTGAAAGATCTCTAAGCCCTTCTATATATAGCAACTATGGACATATTATGGTACTATTTTCTTTCCTGCTTTGTCTGTCACACCATATACTTCTTTTTCATGGTATCTTGATTCCACTTATTATAACCATCTGACCTCTGACTCTTCTATATTCAATTCTTTAAAAACTCACTCAATTCCACATACTGTCTAAACAACTGATAACTCTACCATGAATGTTTAAAGTGTAGGCACTATTCAAATATCTAAGTTAACTTTCCCTGACACTTTTCTTGTTCCCAAACTCTCATTAAATATTATTTTTATTAGTCAATTATGCTAACATGGGATTGAATTATCTTTTTTTAGTCATAGATGTATTGTGTAAGATTCACAGATGGGTAAAATCCTTGGAACAAGACATAAAGTTGGAGGCTATTTGAACTTACCTTCCTCCACACTCCATCCAAACTTATTGTTCATGCTATTCCATCTACAGATGGGTTCTCTTGTCTTAATCATCTTTTCAAACTTTGGCTTGAATCTTTAACTTCTAATGTTTTTTTCGTTCAAGTCAAAACTAGAAATTTTGATTGTATCTCATACTAAATTTACAAAAAATATCATACTTCACCCTTTTTTCAATAGTGATTCTTTTTTTTTTTGAAAGGCAGTGATTTTCATTTTAGTAATAACAAAAATGCTATCTCTCTATGAAACAATCGTTTTACCGTTATTAGAACTGGTCACCTCACAATCAAAATCCTCCTCTTCCTCCTCCTCATCTTGTTTTTATAAGAAGATTTAGATTTAGATTTAGATGGGCAATCTAATCTATCTAATCTTATATTTGTAAACTTGGATAACTTTCATAAATAAATTAAAATCAATTTCTATATTATTTCCACCACTACCTATGTTTAAAACTGTAAAGACAATATTAGTAACAAATATATTGGTTTTCCTCACACACCTTTTTATGTTATTATGCTTGAGATTAGGTTACTTAATCACTCATAATTCACTCAATTTTGGCATTTCTCAATGATGTTCTTAACACTTTTGCCTTTTACTACTTAACTTCCCCTTAGAAGCCTTTTAAGAAGAACTTTATTATAATCCTGCCAAAATAAGAAGGGAAATTGGAGTTTATAACTTTGGTTAATGAAATCAATAAGAAATAAAAAAGGAAGTAAAATTAACAAGAATGTAACAAAAATAAAATGAAACTATGAATCCTTTTAAAATAGGAAAATGATTTAAAAAAATTTAAACACTTTGTAACCAAGTTATGCAATGTATGATCTTTAAGTTTTGATGCACACTTTTGACTCTAAATGTCTTGCATTTGCTTTTTTAAGTTAAGTATATATGATGTAGGTTAATTAAAAAATACAAGAGAATCACGAATGAGAACAATTTTGATTGAAGAAGAACACAAAAAGCAAATTTTGACTTAAAAATGAAAATAAAGAATAAGATGGATGTTGAATGACATAATCACAAATAAAAAGAAAGAAAAATAAATACTTAAGGGATAGATAAAAACTAATTTTAAGAATAAAATTTTTTGTACCAAATAATGATAATCTTAAGCTGGGATCCACATAAAACCCGACTTACAAAGAATTAGAATCTTAAGATTTTCCTCAAATTAAGGAAAACTCAATCTTAATAAAAAACAGTTGATTATAACCGAAGTTATGAGCATATTGATTGGCACAAGTTACTTTGATAAGATCATATTAAGTTCTTCTTAAAGAACAAAGAGAAAATTCTCACCAAACGGTAAGAAAAGTTCTCAAAATTTTTTTTAATGATTATCCTAGTTACATCAATAAGATAACCTTTAATAGGTATAAAATCACTAAAAACTAAGTCCTACAAGAAATAACATTATTCCTTATCATAATATGATTCGAAACTACTAAAAATTTTCAAAAAATCAAATCCTTAAAAAACTAAGTAACTAATCCATTAGTCTAATGCCTGTCCAACTTTCACAATGATGTTAGTTTGCTTTTGTTTCTCAAACCTCCTCAATTTAGTGCAAGATCAATGCCTAAAACCAATATATTATCATTGTCGATTACATTCTATTTTTAAGGATGTTAAACTTCTCTGAGCCTTTTTCTTCATATGTTAAGTTTGTTACATCTTCAATAATATTCAAACAAGTGATCAATCTTAGTAATGCTTTCTTATTCATCTTAAATAGTCTCCTTTTCTTGCACCTACATGATTAATCATTGTAAAGGTGCTTTCATGGATTAGGCCTTAGCCCTTAATCATGGACCTCAAATTCTTTATAAAGAATCATAAGAATGATTGAAATTAGGTACTGGTGCAAGTTGATCTCCATCATTTAAGCTCGCCAAACTTATGTAAAAAAACAATGTGAAAATTTCAAAGACAAATCTTTTCAAAGATAAAGCATATTTAATTGATAAAAATTACATTCAACATTAGTTTAAATTTTTCTCAAATTTTGTCTAAAAATCAAAATGTTTTCTTTAATGTTCACAACAAATATTCTCTTAATTATAAAAAGATTTATGTATCATGCTCTACATGCAAATGGTCATATAATGATTGAGTCTTTAATCCATTCAACTAATTAAGATAAAGTTGCGAGAAATATTACATGATTATTACACATGGAATGGCTATATTTTACTACTTTACTAACTTTGTCCTTCCATTAGTCTTGATCTTTGATTTTTTGTTTGAATTTTTGGCGAATTAGCATATTAATATCACAAAAGATAAAAATTTCAATAATAATATATTTTATCATTATCAAAATTCATTGAATGGCGTCTCATTACTTATTCCAACAAAAGCCTTGATCTATATTAAATTGGTAAGTAACCTTAAGCTTTCTATAAAGTGAAAGAGGGCTAAAGAATCTAAAACTTAATTGCCCCTATAATCAATCCCAACACCTCCAAATTTCAAGTTCTCATTTAGTATTAAGTATACATTTCCTTTTCAAGAAGATTATCTGCTAATAACTATATCATTAACTAAACTATCGGTTTGTTTAGCGGAGAGTCCCTTAGCAAATGTTGAAAAAGAAAGGCCAGTAAAATCAGGTTCAGAGCGCAATTTGTGCCTCACTCCAAAGTCCAAAGCCTCTATTAGGGAATACACTTTGGAGCCCATATACAACGAAGCTGTCAACAAATAAGTTAAGCCCAGAAAACTCCAGTCCGGAAAAGCTGAAAAACTCGGGCACGCAAATTAGTGTTTGTAGGCATATGAAGAAGAGCGTAAACGTAAAATTGATCGAAGAAACCAAGCTAACAATGAAATCATTTAGGCAATTGCATTGAATGGATGAGTTTAGTTAATAAATTGCTAATTACTAAGCAACTTATGTTTTGAAATTACCAATAACAAACTAAATTACGATTGAATTTAATCAATTTCGACTACTATATTTTATGACTGTCGATTGTTCTGTTACCATAATTTATCACACGTACACTTCTATTATTTACAATTGTAATTGTATTGCCTATAGTTGTTGCAATAGCTATAGAAAATTAAGCTCATATCATGAATAACATTGCTTACTTACTCTAGCCACCCATTTTCCTTTTTTCCGTTTTATGGAGCCTTAAAGAGGAGACAAATGGACAGAAAATGCAAGGGACATAAAAGACGAATGCCCAACAAAACCAAGTGATGTCTCGTCGACATAGGAAGTTTTGTAGTGTAAATTGATGTGTATTCTGGGGCGGTGGACATTGTCCAACCCTATCATCATATGATATGAAGACCTCCCTCCCTTCACGCATTGGTTGGTGCCCACATGTTCCATCAACTTCCCTGAACACTTTTCGCCATGTCCCTTGGCTTCTTGTCCAATAACGAATCCAATATATGCTTTTATATATATATATAAAGCTTAAATTGTTTCCCCGTCATATTAACCTGAATGACCTACGTCTAATCATTACTCATTTGTCGGTAAAACCCACCTGAAATTTTGATCAAGCCCGCACTCTTTTATTCCTTTTGGAAATGCATGTCTAGCTAATCATTCATATAGTAAGTAATTAACTTCAAAAAAACAGGTTAATCAAGTAGCATATAAGTTAATTAGCACAAGGTTATTTCATCATCTATTTAGTTAACTGGTCGAAGGGTTTTGACTTTTGAAGAAGCCCGGGAAGAAATTGAACCAAGTCCAAGTGAGAGGAGAAATTAGATTAGATTCAAGTGAGCCTATATAATATCCAGGACATTATATCTCAAAGTAAAATCTTCAGATAATAAATTGAACCAAGTCCAATTAAGAAGAGAAATTAGATCAAAATCAAGGGAGCCTATTTATAATCCAAGACATTATATCTCCAACTAAATCTTAAGACAATAGGTTATGAATCTTACCTTTGGATA
>JAOSBN010000008.1:7344971-7368330 GCA_027563595.1 Erythroxylum suave | reverse complement strand
GAGCCTATTTATAATCCAAGACATTATATCTCCAACTAAATCTTAAGACAATAGGTTATGAATCTTACCTTTGGATATAAGTCATTTTATCCTTATTCCTATTTTTGAAACTCCCTCTTACACGTGGATCCATCCATATCAAACCAGTTCCCCTTCAACTCAACTTGTGACTAAATCTATGAATTTTTATTCATCCTACCAAGCTCTAATATCAATGAAGAGTTTTGAAAAGGCCTAGCAAGACATTGGATTAGATCCAAGTGAACTCATATATAACTAAGATATCATATCTTAATCTAAAACTTTAAAAAAATGAGTTATGAATCCTACTTTTATATATAATCCACTTTATCTTTAGGATTCTTTCGATATGGATTACTCCACTCGTGAATTTTCAACATTATTATGATATTAGTTAACCTTCTAATAGAAAAAATATTCTTTATACTAGCTCATCCTTCACTTCAAAACGTTTCAAGATCGACCTGAAAAAGTCATTTGTGATATATTGCTACATTATCAGCACGGATTAGCAAACTTGTGAAACGTGCACAAATGGGAAATATCGAAGGATCGATATACGAATTCTTTATTTGAGAGGGCACTCATGCCTAATGTCGGCCACCTGTTTGTTAATTTGTGGCTGGCTATTGAGCTTAGCATTAACAGCATATATATTATGTTTCTATACAAATTGCGCATTTACAATCCACTTTGATTAGTCCATAATTACAAAGTTGAATATCACGTACGTAAAGAAGAACAAAACAAACAAATAAGCTTCCACTTACATCCCTCCATGCATTTTTACGTCACTCCTTTGTTTCCAATGTACGTATGCATGGCACTACTTCTTTAATTCCTATAAAAACTTCTTACATTTTCATAGATAATCTTTTAAAAATCATATAAACTATACAGTATTTTCAATGGAATGAAAACCAATAAAAGTTTTATTCAGATATTAACATCGACAGAATCGAATACTATTTGAGCCATTGGATTGAACCTGATCAGCAGACAGAGAATAAATATATATAAATGCATATAATTAGTATGCACAGGCCACATCACTTGCTTTATATGCCCCAGCTGAGCATGCAAGACTGGCTAAGCATATGTTCTAAGTTAATCTGTATTTGGTCGGTTGATGCTAGGAAAAGAGCACTAAGCTATTTCATTTACGTCTTTTACCTTTACTTTCAATTGCAAATGCGAGTATATCCATGAACAAAGTTAATGCATATTTTAAAAAGGATATGCTTATGTAAAGAATGAGCTCCATAACTTTCTGCATGTCCTGGAAGTTGATGTCAATAAGAAACAGTGACATATTGATCGACAATATATGTGCTCAAGAGCACAATGAGAACTCGTGAAGTTGGTTGAAGTGGTGAGTTTGTTCTCCGACATCAACAGGCAAGAATAATCATTTCTTAAAAGGAAACATTAAAATTAATGAACACAGTTAATTGGAAATTGACCCGACCGACCAGATTTGTTCTCTGGAAAGATTAAACTTGGAATGCTACTGTAATATGCCCATGATATCATTATGGACTAAGCAAGATTCTTGTTTAGCCTTAAAGCATCGCGTAAACTGCACGCCTTCAACATGTTTCTTACATCTTTTGGGATGAAGGTATACCAAGTTTGCCTGGCTGAAATTCCATTGTACGGATGTCTCGTTTAACATTAATTAATAATTTTAGGTATATAATCCAAATTCTTCATTATCTTAATCACTATCCAAATTCTTCATTATCTTCTCAAATTCCATTTGTATGTATCAAAGAGGGTATTGACGATATTTTGTTTGACCAAAATTTTACAAATTATCATCACTCCAGAAAATAATTATGGTTTATATTCAACGGCGACCAATGTGTAGCCATTGATATTTCTGTCATTTTCTATATATTAATAATGCATATACATATACATGAGGTCCAACTAAAAGATAAAGAAAGAGCATCAGAATTTTGGATGGTTGGAAATCTGGAGGATAAAATTTAGATAGCAACAGCCTTACTCTGAAAATTGGAATACCAACTATCATCCAATCTCTAGAAATTCTGAGACAGGATCTCGTGTCTGTAATTCAATGACCTTCCCATAAAAAGAGCGGCCAAAAAGAGCAGTGAGCCCTATCTCACTACGTGTAATGAGCTTACTCGTACAAAACAGTCGCAAGTCACACCCCAATAGGAATATACTCTAGGCAGCTGGTTACCAATAGCCATCGTTTAATCAAACTTATACACCTAATTATACATTAAACACTCCTAAAGAAAAGATTAAGAGTTTCACAAGCATAAAAAAGTGCGAAACTCGATTAAGGACACTAAGCAACAAGTAAAACTGCTGGAAGAATACAAGTGTCCGTTTATTAATTCGCCACGTGTTTGGTTTTGATTCGCAAACTATTGCGATTTATTGAGTGGGAAAGGAGGAAGCGAATTCTTCCAAAAATATTCTGGCATGTATGCTTCATTTGTTTCTGTGCCACCAAACGGATCATCCAATCAACGTAATGGTGGGTCTGGAAGATCTTGTTGTGATAGAGAATGCTACTGAAGATGGGTGTGTTTTGGAAAAGGCTGCTATGCTAATGCTATATGGTCTCGCGTACAAAAGCTTCGTAAAAGCTGCTCCTTGTTGGAGGGGAATCCTTTCTTTAGTTTTGCTGCCTTTTCTCTCACGTTCTTTCTTTTCATCTCCTCCAAAATTTTCTTGTTTTCTGGGGGAATTACTTTTCTAGGAAAGTAAGGGCACCTTGCTGACGTCTTTGTAAAGTCATAGCTTTAGGATAAATATGAATTTTGATCGAATAATTATGAAAAAGCTCCTTTATGTGCTTATTGATTGGACGAGTGAGCTTTGTTGCAGACTAATATTTAAATTAAAATATTTTTTATTATTGTGAGAATGTGGGGTGCCAAAAAAAGGCATTGTGAGCATGTGGTGGTCGTCCTCGTTGGATTGGAATTGGCCACGACCACGCGAAAGGATGACTAAGAATGTAAGATTAACTCTTCTTCTTTGTATTAAGATTTTATTAAGAAATGTATACTAGTTCAATCATAATATAGCTTTTGTATTTGTCTGACCTCATCTTGCCAATCTGAATATTTCACCTTTTTAAAAAAAGTTAAATGGTATATTTCTTTAGATAAAACTATTAGATCATTACAAAAAATAATGTGTTTAAGACTAGAAAAGCCTACCATTAGATTACTAAGAATCTAAAGGAGTCAAGGAGTGAAAAGCATAGAACTATATCATAGTTAAAATCATCGAATCTAAAGGAGTCAAGGAGTGAAAAGTATAGAACTATATCATAGTTAAAATCATCGAATCATAGTCGCCATCTATTCTTCATGTCTAAGGAAAGGGAATGATGTGCTTTTTTAATAAATATACCAGCTCTGATGTGATTTATTATTCTGTCCACCAATTGATATCTGTCCTTCTTCTTATCAGCAAACCTTCGTCAATTTCGTTCCCTCCAAATGTTATATATGTTTATGGTAAAAGATGTTGCATATAGAGCAACAATAGTAGTTCCCTTCTTTGCTTTACCAATAATCCAATGCAAGACATTGGGCCATTCATAGCCAGTAGCTTGCGATGATAACAAGTATAGGAGTCGACTCCAAATCACCTTAGAGTAGCTACAGATGAAGAAAAGATGATCACGCTCCTTAGATGCCATATTACATAATAAACATAAGTCATTAGCTCTACCATGCCATTGCTTCCAAGTTTTAAATTGATTTTGAATTGGTAGCCATGTGATGAAGGTTGCTTTAGGACTTATCGTGTTATGCCATAGAAGAGAAAACCATGGAACTACTGCAATATCATCTGATAGAAGTCTATTGGAAAATACCCCATTCGTAGTTAATCGTTAGGAAATGGTATCTTCCGTTACCATATTTTCTAAGATAGGCAAATGTGGTGTGAGTTTATGAATATCATAGAAGTTTCCCTACACCGTCCTCTATTGTGAAGAAACATTAAGGTTTAACGCCATTCGGTTTCAAAACCTTTGAAAAGCAATAGCATGAGCAAGGGGGCTAATATCTAACCGGCTATCAAACCCGACTTCCCTAGTATACATCTGATGTGGGACGGCACACACCGTCAAGACCTTGATAGGCTCCACCAGCCCAATCCCTGACGTCCTTGTTAGGGGTCACGGCGGGCAACTCGATGTAGTGTCCCCGTACCACATGATAGTACCTCTAAGGTGGCTTTGATACTACTTGTCATGGACCGGGCCCTCAACCCAAAAGACTAGTCCAATAGGTAAGGATTATCCATCCATTTATAAATCCAAGACTTCCCTAGTACACATCCGATATGGGACAATACACTCCAACGAGACCGCGATAATAGTCACTATAATCTCTTACACATGAAAACTTGTTGCATAGTAGAGTTGAGATAATTCCAAGACCACCACACATTTTAGACTTCGTAACCTCACACCATTTAACTGGTGCATTCCTAGAGTTTCCCACATGTCCAGACTAGAGAAAGAATTTCATATTTGGTCCAACTCTTTTACTACTTTCCAAGGTAGAGCAATATGTGCTACCCAATGTTGATGAAAACTGGTAAGAACTAAAATGATGAGTGTAAGTCGAGCTACCTAAGAAAGCAATCTATTCTGCCATGTCATCACTTTGGACGTCAGCCTTTCAATAATCAGTAAGCAGTCTCTAAACTTCAGCTTTGAAGCCATAATTAGAACTCCTAGGTTTTTAATAAGGAGTGAACCAAGTTGGAGCCCAGTAATGCTTTTAATTTCCATAAAGTTTCTCACATCATCTGATATATAGAAAACTTTTCTCTGAGTTATGATTCAGTCCAAATCACTCTGTAAATAGATCAAGCACATGCATCATTATTTTGAGTGAAGTAGGATCAAAGCCAGAATAGAAGCAAATCATCTGCATATAGTAAGGTTGAGTTCTTTACACTTGTAGCGATATTGAAATCCTTCATTGCAAGGAAGCATCCGATTTAATATTCTTGATAATCCCTCCTTAACAAGCGTAAACAAGTAAGGTGATAAAGGATCACCTTGTTTAATTCCTTTGGCAGGGTTGAAAGGCTCAGTAGGAGTACCATTCATAAGTATACTTAGTGAAGATATGCTACTACATATCATGATCCATTGAACAAATAAGGTCAGAAGATGCAATGCTTCCAGACATATTGAAATAAAGCTACAAACCAACTATATTAAAGGCTTTGAAAAAATCAATCTCGATTAAACAACTTTGTATTTTCTTACCTGAATGATAATCCTTTAGTAGCTTTTATAAAAGTTGAATGTTATCTCCCTGATTTCTTTTAGGAATAAATGCACTTTGTGCATGATTCACAATAGTCGAAAGAGTTACCTTGAGGCATTTAGCAAGAATTTTGGATATCACCTTATAGATACTAGAGCAGCAGGATATAGGTCTGCAGTCTAACATTTGACTAAGATTTGGTTTTTTTGGGGACCAAGCATATAAAGGAATGATTGACATCTTTAAGCATTTTGGTAGATTAAAAAAGCTCCAAAATCATTTCAATAAAGAGTTGACCTGTGATATCTCATGCACGTTGAAAGAATAGTGCGGTGAATCCATCTGGACTAGGAGCCACCAAAAGATTTAAATTGAAGAGGATATATTTAACATCATAAGTTGTAACTGGAGAAACCAACATATTCTTCGCTCCTTGATCAATGTTATAATCAAATATCTGTAAAATATTAGGACTTGGCACGGAAGAAGGAGTTGTTCCCATTAATAAAGAAGTTTTGGGCTATCTGTATGATATTATCCAATTCAACATGCTCAATCCCCCTGTTATCTTGTAACTTTGAAATTTTATTGCAATTCAGTCGAGCTAATATTAAAGAATGGAAGAACTTCATATCGGCATCACCATCTTTTAGCTAAGTAATACGAGATTTCTACATCAAAAATGTGTTGTGGAATGCAATAGTAGCTAGATAGTCATAGAGGCATGTCGTCTTCATGTGTTTAAGTTCAAGATTAGAAAGCTGATAATGCTTGAGCCAATACAAGATTCTCCTTAAGTGATTGAATGTTAGAATTCCTACCACGCGAAAAGTGTGCCAAACTCTCATCAGTTTCAATTTCTTCTTCCCTTTTTGAAAAAAGATATGTTTAAATTATTATTATATTCAACTCAATTCATCCTATTCATCTAGATGGCTCTTGTTAAGTTTAATATCATGTCTTCCACAACATCGATTTAAATCCCTCATATGATTTTAACTCTTTTACCAAAATAATCAAAAAGGAATTTCCAAAAAGGGTTACCTCAATACATAAGGCTCTCCGCTGTGCAAGGGACAGAGAATGTCATCAATTGTTTCCAAAAAGGGTTACCTCAATACATAAGGCTCTCCTCTGTGCAAGGGACAGAGAATGTCATCAATTGTTCACATTATTTTCTTTTATTTTACGAAGAATGGAATTTCTCATTAATTTATATTTTTAATCAAGTTTTAACAAGGTAAATGATTCATTCTACGTTTGTCAACATATTAGAATAGTTTTGGGTAAAAATATTTGACTAAAAGATATAATAAATAAAGATTAATAACCACATTATCTTATCTTGTATGCACTAAAAATATAATAATTTTATGACAATCTATATTTTGAAGAAAAATAATGGTTCAAGCACTTTTTTCACCGAAATTCATGGAAAAAATAACATTATCCTAAATTTCTTTAGACGTATTAAAAGGCAACAACTTTTAGAAAAAATTTGGGTTGTCCCTGTATTTTAATTTATTTTTCAAAATTTTGTCATTGGTGAAGCTGTTTGAATATCATCGGTGTGTGATATTGTTACATTAAAATACTAAAGTAAGGCACTATGTCTTGTAATAATGGGTTATATTGTAATGGCTTTATGCTCTGATAGAACTGTAGGGATGTATTAGTTTCGCAAACTCTTCGAATTACGACTATCGTTTCTAGCATAATCAAAAACCAGAAGAGTTAAAATGTGACAAGATAAATATACACCAATATTTGTTAACACAGTTCAGCACGCCTTGCTTACGTTTGCGGGGCTCTTACCCAGCTTATACTTTCATCAAAAGATAACGATAGTTTTACACAAGGTTTTAATAAGCCGACTCCACTTAACCCTTGATACTATCACTCATCCTCACAACCTGTGAAAATGATTCACACCCAATAATAAGATCAACTCGTGTTAACCTCAACAGAGGATTTTTCTCAATAATCTTTTGAAATAAGAACAGTGAAAAAATCACTTAAGTGGTTAAACAAACAACTCAACACTCAAGAAGACATTTGACGAAATGACAAGGAATAATTTTCTGCACAATCACGAAACCATAAGCAGTTGAATAATTACGTAGGTATCATCACTAAACTTCCAGTTCACACACACTATCCTTCAGCCCATAATAATGCTTTTCAAACACAAAGGTTCAAGCATACAACAATATATCTCCAGCTATGCCCCAATTTTCTTAACACTAAAGCCCATGTGATTTGGCCATTCACCAACGATAAAATGCACCAAGACACAGACCAAGAACAACTCACAAGCCAGGTACCCATGTGTATATTTAGCATAAACAAGATCACTCGCGATACACCAAATAAACACCCAGCAAGAACTTCACTAAGTCAACCACAATTCAAGAGGAGGAGTTAGGTCACATATGCATCAACACACACCTATGGCTGTCTCCAATTTTCTTCACACTTGGCAATGTCACACACATATGCCTTCCTCAAAATAATAAAAATCTTCATATTAAAGACCGTGCACTTTTTGTTCTTCATTCAACATAAACATTCATTAGAAAGAACCTCACCAGATCACTAACGTAATTATTGCCCAGAGACAAACATCTAGTTACCCACGCAATAAGACAAAAACTCGAAAAATTCACACCAACTTCAACCAATAAAAGAATCACTAGATCACTCACGTATCTTCCACAGAGAACATAGTCACGCGACAGTAAAAATTCAAGACGTGGAAACCTTCACACCACCTTCACATACGTCTTCTTGTATTATCTATATTTTAAAAAGAAACGGAATCCACTCCAATATTTATTCAAGATAGACTTCTATTTGTGTAACAACACTTATCCAAGAATCTAATTCAAGTAAGACTTCTTGATTTATTTTTTTAATCATTATTTGAATATTCAATAATAAAAAATGTTAAACTTAAAATAATACGACATAGTAAATATCCTAACATGCTCTAATTATGAGTCTTTGTACTATGTAGGGCACCAAGATTTTCATTTTTATAACATTCAACACACTATGGTACATTGGTATAAAGCACACATAATACAAAGAAGTAGGAACCAGTTGGAATCAATATAATATTATCTGATAGTCTCATTTTGAACACTTGTAAATTAACTTTATCACTGAAAAAGGTTCGGTCATAAGATCATATGGACAACTTATGATGTCCCACTTCATTTTGACAACTATCTTTTGTATGGGACATTTAGAGATGATAATGGACCGACCTATGAGTCTAGATTTAGGTGTTTTCAATAGACCAATCCAATTAAAAAAATGTTATTTACATTTTTAATTTTAAAAAAATTATTTTTTTAAAAATTGGTGGAGTTGGCTCATAGGTCGTCCCATTGCCATCCTTAGAGACATTAGAAGTAAAGAGGATATGTAAACATTTGTTATTATCATATGAAATTTTTTTTCTACAAAGGCATGAATAAATTTTGATTGGTTTTAGAGAAAAATTTAATCTCATGAATATCCTTTTCCGATCTATTTCTTCTTTCATTTCCAAATAAAGGCAAAGCTTTGGTTCCTTTATCGAGCTACTACAAGAAAAATGTCATTTAGCGATGGAAATTACCAACGGAATGTTTATATTTTTTGTAAGTTAGGTTAACGACGGACTTTACAGACGAACAAAGGCGTCGTAGAAATATCTATAGGTAATAATTTCCGATGAGCAAAAGAAAGTCCATCGGTAAATTTACTGACAAACAATTAACTTGCCATCGTAAATATGTTGACCAATTTTTTTGTGGTAGACCATCTGTAAATTTTTGACAGATAATTCCATTCCGTCAACACATTTACAGACGGTGTCTTATATTATGTCGGTAAGTTCGTAACAACATTACTGACAGTTACTTTGTTTTCGAGGGTGACTGTACCGATGGTTATTCTATAGCAAATCCTGTCGGTAAATTTGACGATGAAATTGGTTATTTCGTCGGTGATTATCGACCATTAGTCGTTTTCCATCGATAAATATAATTGATTTTACCAACGAAACCATAAATGTCAGTTGGTAAATCAACCAGAAATTTTTTTAAAAAAATATACCATCAATAAATTTTATTTGATGATGTTATGCTTAATGCATAATTTAAACAGTTATGAATTTAATAGTATACATTTAATTTGTTTAAACAGAAAAGTTGAGTGATGATATAAAGTTAAAAATATCTTAACTGATAATAAAAACATTAAATTGTACATAATAAGTATTTGTAATTCAAATGTAATGACTACAAATACACAATTGATCAGGAGACGGCGGATGCTCTAATTAATGAGATGAGATACTACCCTTACCCTTCAACTTATCTACCTTAATACAGAGTTGAGCTATGTACTCCATCAATGTCTACATTGTGCTTCGTAGCTCTTGGACTTTATTGGTTATAAACCGCCTATTAGATGCTGTTATACTAGATGTGGAGGATACGAATAACATGTATTCGCAAATGAACCTAAGCCGAATATCCTTCCACAATAGTCCCTACCACCCACTGCATGAAGATATGTTTGAGTCTTATCAACATCTTCAGACTGCTAAGGCTGTTGATGAATGCTTTCTTGTATTTGGTCCTATCAAAAGAGAATGTTTATATTAGTAAGTGATAATTATTAAACATTAATATTAAACCATAAATTTCATATACATTTAGTTCTCTACGTCGGATGTTGACGAATGTCACACACTCATGCTTCTTAGTATGAGTGTGCAAAAAGAGATAACGGGATGTAGGCCTCATGCCCATAGACTTTTCCTGCGTAAGTTAAAATGTTATAAGTGAACTAGAATTTATAAAAATTTCGTCAGAGTTTCTTCTATTTTTATGATATTTACCCCCTATTGAACAAAGAAAACGAGTTAACAACACAGTCATATATGGCATCAGACATTTATAACACTATCATTCTTCATAATACACTTATTTTAATTCCAAAATTCACACATCAAATTCAATTGAAATACAGCAAAGTAAAGAAATCAGAATATAAATGTAAAATATAAATACTTATCAGTTTCTTTGTATGCTCATGCTGGGTAATATATCCTCCCATATATACAGGAAGACTCTCTCCCCCAGATCGTCCACGTCTATTGGTATAATTACGCTCTAAAATGGACATTGTCTCAGGTGATGTCTAATGCTGCTACCAACGACTCCATATTTGTTCAAAAATATAAGGCGGTCGCATACCAACCTTGTGTATCGCAGCAACAAAGCTTCGATAATATGTACGTACTCATCTCTCTTATACTTTATAAAAGATTGCGTCAAATTCATAACCCCAAAAAAAATCTCTCTGAAACAAAAGGAAAAATATTTAGTAAATATTTATAATGTAATAATATTTATCTAATTAATTTATAAAAATTAATTATGAAAGAAAATAATAATTTTTGTTCAAACTTTTAACAGTAAACTTTCTTTATGGCCTGAGAGATATTCTTCCTTACATAACGCTCAAGATCAATCTCCTCCTTACATTTGGATGTCATGCTTCTTAAGCATGGTCCAAATGGAATTATCCTAATATAAAAATAAATAATTTTATATCATTTTCTAAAATTTAAACCTATAACCTAATTATAAACATATAGTGTTTCATGTATTTTTACTTACATAATATTGACAATTTTGATGTAATTTATTCCATTAAGTCCCTCAGCTCTAGGCTGATGGCCGCCTACTTCATTCTCATTGTTTACCTCTGATATCTCTGTCGATATAGAGGTAGTGAATGATGTAGGGGTGGTGGATGGTGTAACAATAGGTACGAAAGGCTCATCTGCAAGTGTAGTAGCTAGAGGGGGAGGAGGTGATTCAGTTCCAGCTGCTACATCATGAGGTGCTTCACCAGTACAGTAAGTACCTCCAAATTGTGGTCTAAATCTTGGTCGTATCATATCCTGTCTTCTCTTTAGTGGTATATTTCAACCTGAAATTAATATTTGATTGCATTTTCTAGAAATATTACAATTTGAATTCAATATTTTATACAATATGTTGAAAAGGAAATAATTGATTTGTTCAATATAATATTTAATTACAAACACAAATTAATCGCTATCATCACTTAATTGTAAATCAAAATCATCTTCTTTTTCTGAAGAATTAGAATCAAACTTAGGCTCTTCTTCAGATCTTTGGCCCTCCTCATCCTCTCCAGATAAAATTTCAACATATTCATTACATGGATCATTTAAAGATTCATTATCCTCATATACGACAGATGCATTTATTTTATAAGCATCTTCCTGAAACGCTTCACTTTTAATTCTCTGTTCTGCTTTTCCATGTGATTCAAAAACACCTTTAGGTTTAACTTTGCAAATGGCTAACCAATTTAACTTATCTTGTCATAGGCTGGGAAAAGGGACATAATACACCTAGATCGCTTGCATTGCCAATATGAAAGGCTCAACTTGTCAAAATCTTCTTCGCTTATTGATTTCAATTAGATTGTATTGACTATGCATTTTTGTACCAACATTTAGAATTGAATCAAACCAGTCGTGCTTAAATATCACACTTCGCTTTATTTGCAATGCACGAAAGTAAGAAATCATGTATATGTCAGATATAAATTATAAGGTTAGTTTTATTGAATTTTTTCATAATTTAACCTTTTCTTATTTCAATTATCATTTACTGTTTTTTGAGATATTGTTTAAATAAAGCAATTTCTATATCATATTTCCTTCATTTTACAATTTAAAGTTTTTAATTATCTCGTTTGAAATAAAATTAAAAAATCATGTGATGCGTAAATAATAATGTAAGAGAATAAGTGATAATCTTCAAATTATGAAAGCAAAATAAAAAACAAATTATTGAAAATCTTATCATATTTAACCCTAAAATTTAACCGAAGTGATAGTTAAGTTTCTTCTTCTTTAAACATCTTGTAATGATATTTTTATGTAAATTATAAAAAAATGTAAAAAGTCAATCTTTGTGGATTATGACACAAGTATGGATTTAGTCTAAGAATGGCTACAAAAATGAGTAGTCTCAAATCAATGAGATGGGTGACCTCATATTCATCATTATGAAAGATCAATCTTTTTGGATCAACAAAGTAAATGCATATGCTTCACATGCATAGGTGTGAAAATGCAAAGATCTTGATTCGTATAGATTAGTACAAGGTGAGGGAACAAAACGATTCAATTTATGACATGCAATGCAAAGGGCCAAAACATAGTCAATTGGTGATACATGGGAAAGATGGGAACAAAACCATATATGATTAAAGTTATACTTCTTACCAAACCATATATGATTGCTAAATATGACTACAAATACGACCCATGTTTTCAAGCGTATACATGATAATTCAGGGTTGTGCATTATTATAATTATTTCAAACTCATGATCTATTTTACATAATAATATAAAAGGAAATGTTTGTTCTAAGAGACATTTTATCAAACAAGTCATAGGCAACCCAAATTATCTCTAACTAATAACAAAACAACTGCATTTTTTCATTATTTACCATCAACAACACATTTAAACAAAAAATAAAGCAATAATTCAACTAAAAAATGCATAAACCAACAATTATAACAAAACCCACCAACCCACCAATGGTATACATATAAGCATCTAAGATCTTCCATTTTTGGAAACAAAATAAACTCAATAGAGACATTATCTGAAAATGATGCAAGATGGACCAAAAATGAAGTAAAAATCAGGGGTGGGAGAAAAAAATCAGCGTAAGGTGGGAAGAGAGAAAAATAGCAAAGGGTTGGGAGAGAGAGGGGGGGATGTCTTCGGTTTTGTTAATGATGATGATAAAACAATGTAGTTTGGATTAAAATTGAACGACATCGTTTTATTTTATGAATAATTCAACATTTACGAATGGAAAAAAATTTCTGATAGTAAATTACCGACGAAAATGGGGTCCCATCAGTATTCAAATTGCTTAATTCCTCACCAGCTATAGCTGCCTAATTATGCAACATACTTTCGTGTTCTATCGCTATAAAACGACGTAAAACTCGTAGGGATAATTTTCCTCCATATTTACCGACAAATGTTTCAGCCATCAGTAAATTTGTAAATTTTATCAACGGAAAGTTAGTTTTAGTCGCTAATTTATGACGGAATGTGTTATGCTGGTAATTTTTCGTCGGTAATTTATTATTTTCTTATAGTGAGTCATTCTTTTAGAACATAGCAACTAGGCCACAAGACTGCACATTTAAGATGCTATCTATATGTTAACATATCATCACACGGCCTCAGGATCTTTAAAGCTCATCACAAGTCTATCAAGAATAGGAATATATTGAAGTCGTAGCAAATGTACAACCACCTTTTCAAATGTGTTTGGAGTTCAATATGTTTGCGGCGAGCATATTGTATTATATTGGCGCACTCATACACACACACATACATATATTAATTATAGTAAGTTAATACAAAGAAAAGTAAACATAAAAGAAAAAAAATTTAAGTAATTTAAAATAATTTTTTAGTCTTTAAAATTATTAAATAACATATTTTAAAATTTTCAATTTTAAAATTATTCTCTAATACTTATATTAAAAATAACTGCAAAATACATGCGATATGAGCATCAAATATAAAGCAATCAAATGTGATTGATATGATGACTCAGCTCAATTCTTAAATTTAATCTGAATTAATTAAATTTAACTAAAATTAATTATTTTTAATTTACGAATTAAGTTTAAATTTTGATTTGAACTATCATTCGATCTTAACACATTTAATTGATCAATATATGATATTCATATCATATGTATTTTATTATTATTTTTATATGATATTTATATCATGTGTATTTTATTATTATTTTTAACAAAAAATTTAAAAACAATTTATAATAATTTAAAAAATTAAAATTAGATATTTTTTTAAAATTATGTATGGTTGTTTCATATATTATATAAAACCAAGTAATTTTAACAATGGTTATTAAAAAAACAATGCTGAAAAAAAGGGGAAGTTCCAATTCCAAGTGAATGCGATGTCTTTTTAGTCGCAGTCATGTGGCCTTTTCAAATGCAAGAAATAATATGACAAATCAAATCGTTAAGAAACGGGAAAAAAAACAAAATAATGATAATTAAGATCCAATCAACGATCAATCAAATGTTACACGCATCATGAGTAGGAGGCAACTTCATGTTCTTACTTCGCATGTTCCAACTCCGTAGTGGGGTTGCGATGAAGGCATGCAGAGATCAAAGTGAAAGTACTACTAAGCCTCTATAAATAAATAAAAAAAACACTCTCTCTACTTATTGGACTTGTACCCTTAATTTTAATAATGTCTGCACATCCGTTTTTGTGGTCAGGTAATCAGCACTACTTAATCTACTCTGACCTTATTTTTGTCCCAAAATAACATTATTTTTTATTTATTTATATGTAAAATAATATCATTTGGGGCAGAAATAAAGTTGAAACATGTTAAAGTCTTATTTGATAAATGACTTTTTTTTTGGTAAGAGGGATACAAAGCAAAACTAACGCCTTAAGAAAGCAACTGAACGTTGATCCGTCCAAAGCAATGTTCTTAATCCTGGACTTGGGGAGTCCCAGATGGTCCATCTATGATAATTGGATAACCCTTGTCGAGCTAAAAAATCAGCACATTGATTCGCTTCCCGCAACACATGAGATAAGGTGCACACCCAATTTCTAACAAGTAAGGATCTAATCTCCAGCACAAGATTCAAATAAGAATGGATGGTAGAATAAGAGTGAATGATGAGGTTCACCGCTTCCAACAAATCTGACTCCACTAGCACCTGTCGAAAGCCATGATCCTAGGTAACTAGTAAACCATGTCAAATAGCTTGCAACTCTGTTACCATATTGGTCGTATGGCCAATGAACCCCGAGAATCCCGCTGTCTAGTAGCCATTTTCATTATGAATAACTCCACCAAAACTAGCATTTCTAGGATTCCCCAATGAACTACCATCTACATTTAGCTTAACAAAACCCACAGGGGGAGCAATCCAAGAAACCCATCTACCATCCCTGGAATCCTGCATTGGATTACCAATGATATAAGCCATTTCACACTCTCGTACCAAGGTTTGAAACCAGCAGATTTGCCCAAATACTGATATAGAAGAATGCTGAATTGTATCAAGATTTCGTGCACACTATATAAACCAGCACATGTAGTGAATTGCAGAATAGATGTGGCCGATAGATTAACATCAAGGACATATTTCTCAATCCACTCGTCCAAGGAAAGAGTAAAGAAAGAAACCATTTGGATCCCTGAAATGGAATGCCAAACTGGAGAAGCCCATATACAATCCCGCAAAGCGTGGAGAATAGTTTCTGGCCCTCTTCCACACCGGTAACACATAGGACAAGTATCCATTCCTCTATGATAATGAAGCTCATTAGTAGGAATACGTCTCCATCTAATTTTCCATATGAAGAAACGGAACTTTTGAGGTATTAGCAATTTTCAAATCCTAGTCCAGTACCTATGAGGATCAGGAGGGATTGGTAATCACGTGAGAAACTCGTGCCTTGACTTCACCGAATATAGACCCGAAGTGCTTGCTCCCTAATTAAGAACATCCTCAAGCCTGGTAGTGCTAGAAATAGGCACGGCATTGATCAAATTCTTAACTTCCTCAAGAAGCGTTGTATGTAAACTAGAGAAATTCACGCCATTAGAAGCAGTCACCACATCACTAACTTGTAGATGCAAGTCATCCTCGTGAATTCTAGCTACATAGTTACTAAGGGGCAAGTCCCCAGCCCAACTATCGTGCCAAAAAGACAACTGCTCTCCATTGCCAATCCTCCAGGAAAATCCATCCTTTAAGAAAGGGATAGCACGCTAGACAACCCGCCAGATGGGAGACGCTTGAGGAGGAAGAATCATGGCAAAAATATGCTTTCTATGTAGATATTTATCTCTCAAAATACCAGCATAGAGTTTATTCGACTTAGTTACTATATCCCAAACTAGTTTACCAAGCATTGCTATGTTGTTCTCCCACGCCATGCGTATACCTAGACCGCCATAGCTTTTTGGACTGCAAACTATTTCCCAATTTAGAAGATGAATACCATGTGCACCATCCGATGAGTTCTAAAGGAAATCCCAGCACGTTTTATCAATAGCATTACACACTCCATTCGGCAACCGACAAGTCTGCATAGAATACAAGGGAATAGTAGACAAAGTAGACTGCACTAAAGTATGTCGACCTGCCCTATTTAAGAGCTTGGCTTTCTAACCTTACAATTGGTTATGCATCTTCTCAAGGACCTGCTTAAAATCTGTCATCCTATTAGTACCATGCAAAGGTACTCTAAGGTAAGAACCTAAGTCCATCGTAAGATGCAAGTGAACTCGGCATCTTAATGCTTCACGATGGCTCCTGGGAACATTCGGAGAAAGGAAAGCTTTAGATTTTTCATTGTTAATAGGCATTCCCGAGCACTCACAAAACGTCAGCATGGTGTCTAAAATAACTCTGCAATCCCGCAAAGACCCGTGGGAGAACAAAAAAACATCATTGGCAAAGAGTAGATGAGAGACGACCGAGCCATTCTTGGTAATTCTAATAGGACGCCATTTATTATTTACAATGCTTTGCCTAATGAGTAAAGATAGCCTCTCCATGCATAGAGAACAAACAAGTATGGTGATAGCGGATCTCCTTAGCGTAACCCATGTTTAGGAGAGAAAGAAGGAAGTCTGGACCCATTCCACAAGATAGCAAGTCTAGAGTTGGTTACACAGGACATTATAAGAGAGATGACTAGAGGAGGAAACCCAAAGTCCACAAGAGTTTGCCGTAGAAATCGCCAATCAACCTTATCATACACCTTGGCTAGATCAATCTTCATAGCAAGCAACCCATCTTTCCTGTTAGATCTCCGGATTGTGTTTACCACCTCCTTAGCAAGCACAATATGTTCAGAAGTAGTCCTACTAGGGATGAATGCACCTTGCATCGAACTAATGATAGTGTCTAACATAGGTCTGATACGTTGCATAAGCACCTTTGTTAAAATTTTGTAGCACACATTACATAGACTTATTGGTCGAAACTGAGACATAGTGACTAGATTATCAGTTTTAGGAATAAGAACCACCAGCGTCTCAACAATATCAGATGGGCAATGCCCTGTAGTCATGGCCCGATTCACCATATTAAAAATGCTATCACCTATAATAGCCTAATACTTTTTATAAAAAAGTGGTTGAAAGCCATCCGGACCTAGAGCTTTATAAGCACCCATAGATTGTACTGCATTAAACACCTCCTCTTTAGTAACAGGAGTAAGAAGAGCCTGTACATCTTCGTCTGATAGACATGGATGATTTGGAAGTTGAGGAAAAGGCAAGATAGTGTTTTCAATAGAACAAAAGAGATTTTGATAGAAACTAAGCACCTGATTTTGAAGAGTTTGCTCATCCATGATCCATGACCCATCTGCCCCTCGAAGACGCTCAACTCTATTCCTCTTTCGATGACAAAAAGTCATAGCATGGTAGAAACAAGTGTTTCTATCCCCATATTGAAGCCATTGTACCCTAGATTTCTAAAACCAGAAAATTTCCTCTTGCCTCAGGATGTTATTATACTCCTCAATTAATTCCTGCTCCAAGTCACTCAAAAAATCAGAGTCACGAGTAGATTAATACCGTTGGATACCCTCCAGTCTAGCTAGCACCCAGTTCTTACGATAGAAAATATTACCAAATACTTCGTTGTTAAATTTCAAGGCTACCTCTTTAACATTCAAAAGTGCTTCATGAATAGACCAATGGTTCAAGCTCCAAGAACCCTCCACTATCGAATAAAAATCCTTGCACATGGTCCATGCAGCCTGAAAGTGCAAGGGACGTGTGGATGGATGGGGAACATAGCCAAATAGGCGAAGCAAAATGGGATTGTGGTATGAAGAAATACGAGGCAAATGGTGAAGAGCAGCCTCTAAGAATAACAGACGCCAATCAGCAGAACATAAAGCTTGATCTAGACGAACTAGCGTAGATAAAACTCCATCATATTTTTTACGGAAAGTAAAAGGAGAACCCTTGAACATCAATTAGTTCGCACGAATCCCAATTCTTCCGGAACTTTTCAGCTCGAGTTATCGAGAATACTCCCCCTCTCTTTTCGTTGGAGAATGCATAATCATTAAAATCCCCCATAAGAATCCAGGGATGATCAATGATCTTATGAATCCGCTGCATCTCCTCCCAAAAATTGCTTCGACTTGTTGCACGAGCGCTAGTATATACTGCTGATATGTACCAAATATTGCCAAAATAATCAGATACAAGAAAATGCATAAATTGCCTATGGGCCACCAACAGTTGAAGCTTAATCGTTGAGGATTTCCAAAGGCACCAAATGTCACCAGAGAAACCAACTGCATCCACCCGCACATTATTGTCAAAGCCAAGAGATTGAGAAATCTTATCTGCCATATCCCCTAAAATATGTGGCTCAACAATAATTAAAATATCAGGCTTATGAAGTCGAATAAGGTCCTTCACACGCCGAGTAAACTTTGATCTAGCCGCTCCTTAACAATTCCAAAATAATATATTCAACTTATGATTCATAAATAAGATGCAAATATAAAGAAACAGAGACAAGTCAAGCAATACTGCTTGGAACCATATCCACATCAATATCACTATCAGAAACCACTACCCCATTAGTGCTGACCTTTTCCTTAATGCAACCTGGTTCAATGATCATGTTGCCGATATGAAAAGGCTCCACTCTTGGATCAGGTGGTTCTGGTTCGAGCCATTTGATATTGCCGCTGATTTCCCTCCTCGTGCACAATAGCGGTGGATTTAGACACTCCAGGAGGGAGAGGGGAATTTTGAAATGCCTGTCGAAAGTTTGAGGCCACCGTCTGCACCAAATTAGCATCAGGTTCACGATGTATTATAACTGGAGTAGAACGAACATTTGACTTCATCCCTTTCGGCACCCTAACTGAGGTCTCGCGTGTAGAATTAGGAACCATGCAAGGCACCGATTCTCCCTCCAAAGTTGCATTAATATTCAATAAGGCCAAATGGGGATGCACCTTATGAACCTTATCTTGTTTTTTTTATTGCTTGGCATTCACGTCATCCCCGCGTCCCATCTTAAAAGTAAATCCTGGTAGGCGATCCTCCTCATGACTAATATCTGCAAACTCCTGTAAGATAGCATCTTCATATGCATCAGTAGTCAATGGAGAGAATCGATTACTCGGGTGTGCATTTGTAGCTTCATACTCCGAAACTTTAGGACACTGTGGTCTTCTCACTCTTTTTTGTACCACCATCCACGACCCATATCCAGTATGGGGTGCGTGAATCATATCACTCTCTCGAGGTAACGACGCTCTCCCATTATCAATCAACCCTTCTTTGTTCGTCACACTAGAATCTCTTGCCTATCTCTCCTGGTTCGGACCCTCAGTTGAAGCTAGAGTAATAGGGCATAGATTTCTCCTATATCCATACTTGCCACATTTAAAACAAATTGTATGAAGCCCCTCATATTCTATATTATATGTGCAACCATCCAGCTCAATTTACCCCACAAGTGGCTTGCCCAGTTTCGACCTCAACATAAATCCTTGCAAAACGCCCTCTATTTGCGAGAGTAGTATTCTAATCCACCTTCATAAGACGTCCCACCCCGGAGGCTATAGCCATCAGCAAGTCTTCATCATAATACTGAACAGAAACATCAGGGAATCGCTCCCAAACAAAAGTGGAGTCTACAGAGGCATAGACTGCAGAGAAATTAGGCGTCCAGGGACGCACAGTAAGGTAGTGATCAAATACCAACCAAGGGTCACCTCCAATAACCTCATCAAAATTAGCTTGTAGATCAAACTTAATCAAGAAAAAATCATGTCCGATATCAAGAACATCAAATCCCCCAATGGGCGACCATAAGTGTTCAATCTTCGAATAGAGAACCTTGAATGATATAGTCCTACCTAGAAGTTTTACAATCGCCGCCTGTCTCCATGGAGTTTCTAGCTGAGTCATATAAGTAGGATAAACCTGGAATACGGGAAAAGCTGGATTATCCTCCTTAAAGGCTTTCTTAACGACACCACTAGCAATGAGGTCAATAGGGATTCGTTCTTGAGCATCATAAGCCCTTTCCTTATCTTTTTCACGATTCAAAACTTTATTTTTCCATGACATAAATCCTGAATCTTGCAATCCATTCTTGGTAAAAGACTGTCCCATCGGAGGAATTACGTGTGAGCTGTCTGGAGGTTTATCTGGGGGGCGGTTACGTTTGGGCGGACGCGAGTATGTAGGAGGATGGTGTTCCTAAAGGGTGGCAGCCATCTAGGTCTCTTCGGCAACTAACGTCATATCTTTTGTTTGACCATGCAACGCTTCATCAAGTATATAAATGACTTATTAGCTAGTTTTTGACGGATTGAAAGGTTTTAGTTGTTTGGCCATATCAAACCGTTGATAATTATGTTTGTCTATTCTAATCGTATTTTCGTACCAAAATAACATTAATTTTGGTTTGTTTATCCATAAAATAATGTCGTTTTGGGGCAGAAATAAAGTTGGAACATGTTATGATCTTATTTAGTAAATAACTTATATTAGCCATTTTTTGACGGAGTGGCAAGTTTTACTTGTTTGACCATGTCAAATCATTGATAATTATATTTGTTAATCAGCTGAATGAGTTGACGAATTGAACTAAATCCGTTAATATGAAAACAATTTTATGAGGATCGTTACTAAGAAATTAAGAGACTGAAAGACTATTATATTTAAAAGTTATTACAAATTACTTAAAGAGATAGAGATAAACATAGATATATATATAGAGATAAAGATAAAGTTATAAATTTGACTTAATTTATATAAATTTTAAAAAGTTAGTCGTTAAATTAAAATTTTAAAATATTTGATAATAAATTAAATTTTTCAAAAATTAAATACTTTTAAATTTGTTATCTTTAATTATATTATATTAATTACTTTTGTATAGACCCGATATTTACGTCCCTTTTTATATCAATATTTAGTATATAATATTATTATCACTTGTATATTGTGTTTAATGCAATCCAATTTAATTTAAAAGCAATTAATCAAATTTAAATTAATTATTTTTTATCTAAGTTTAAATTTTAAAAGATTAATTTAAAAAAAATTTCAAAATAATTTTATTTTAATTTAACATATTAAAATTTTAGTTTCAATTTTTAAAATTTAAAAAATTAAAATTAAAATAACAAAAAATTATATTTCTTTAAATTAGAAATTCAATTGATATTATTTTTGTAGATCTAATCTCATATTAAGCTTGTTGATGTTGTATTTGAGGAAAAACTTCCGATGTGTTCTGATTGAACTCATTCTCAAGCTTATTTTTAGTAGCATTTTAATGATTTCTCAAGTTCTTCAACTAGCTCTTTGTGGTGCAAATCTAAGAGAATTTTAAAAAGTTTTAAATTGAACTCATTCGTCATTGAAAAGTTATATTGAGAGAGTTTTCGGTATTTTTAAGACTCAATAGAAGGAAGATATTAGAAAAAATGACGATGTTAACTTCTTTTGCTTTATTTAAATTCTTATAGAAATATTCAAAGAAATATCAAAATATAAACAGCTAATACTCATATTCTATTAATTTTTTTAAAGTCATACCCTTATAAGTTATTTCACACATAAACAATTAATACTAAATAATTAATTTATTAAATATCTTTAAATAAATAACTAATATTATATGTTTCTTAAATTAACTATATTAATTCGCTGATAGAAATAGCTAATAGGTAAAGATTGTCAGACACGGCATACGTGATGCAAAACATCTTAACTAATAAATATACGCACTTCAAGAACTAATTAACTTTTATAACCTGTCAGTTCATTTGTCTACTTGCTCTCCAACGCTTTCTTACTCATTGTTAATTATCAATTATAAGTTGTTTTTGTACGTCATTTATGCTAAAATGTTGTTACGAACTTGGTGGTTGTTAAATTAAAGATGATCAAATTAAAACTAGAAAAGATGAGAATGATACAAAATCTTTCATAACATTCTAATTGATTTTTATTAACTGTGAAATTGCAGAGACTCCAAGTGAATGAATAAGCCGTTCCAATACCGAATGGCTAGGCTCAATTTTGAACAAAACCACCGAATCACAAGAATAAAACAAGTCAATATTACATATATCATGAGTACTCATGGTGAGTTTTTTTTTTTTCCTTTTATTTAAAGCTTTTGTTCTCTGAGCATGCTTGTGTGTGTCATATGTATTTGAAAGCTTGTAGACTTGATTGCTTTTTATGGTATTGAAGGTACACCCTCTTTTACTAGATATCCAGGATAATGGATAGCTTGTCCAGTTATTCTTTACAGTAAACAAAACAGATAAGATACACGGCCTCCCTATCGGAAGTGCAGGGGAAAATAGCAGACAGTATTAGTGAAAGGAATGTTTGTCTTCTTATGCAACTGGAGAGGAAAATAAACGGAACAATAATTACACATAATAATGATAACAACAAAGGCAAGTGGACAGAACCCTATGCCCTCTCACTTTCCCTCACGCCTGGTCTCCCCTTTATTGACATTTGTTTATTAGGGTTGTACTGAAGGATGTTCCTTCTCCTCATATTATGCGGCTAATTCCTAATTGCTAAATCTTTTTTTTGTGTGAGATGCCATTTTACATGTGGTCTTCATTAGTTACACCAACGATATGACAGCTTGCCAATTTATTCATGGGACGTTTTCTGTACTAGAGGATAAGATCAATAGCACTTGTCATGGATAATTTCTGCTTCTCCAAATTTGACTGTTAATTCGGTTTATATTTAATGCAGTGGCTAGTGTTATCCACTAACAACGTCTTCTCTAAAAGGACTTTTTTTTTTTCAGTTTAGTGTTTAAAACTTTTAAAATTTTCAATTAAATGATTAACATTTTATAATCTTAACAACTC
>JAOSBN010000008.1:7330911-7343374 GCA_027563595.1 Erythroxylum suave | reverse complement strand
GAATAGTAAGTTTATTATTTAAATTTAATAATTTTAATTTTAATTTTTAAAGTTGAATTAATATCAATTTTGAGTCAGAATATACAAATAGTTATCATCTCATTATATACGTCTTCCTTTAATTTTGAAAGTAAACATAAAGACAATTAAAAGGATCGAGTAAATTACATGGAAGAGGAATCAAGCAATGCCCAATAAAATATTCATGTCCTTATAAATCTTTTTTTAGATTATGCTCTTATAAGTCATTTTATACATAAACAACTAATATTAAACAACCCCCTAAGGGGTGGTCAAGTTGGTGGAGCGAGAGTCATAGGATCAAAAAGTCCTGTATTCGAATCTCCTACCTATACTCTCTTAATTGAGTTTATCGTACAAGGCTTGCCTAGTGTAGAGTACCTAACTGGCATGATTTGTAAGCTATTACGTCAATTCGGAGGTTTACCCAGTGCATATCTAAATGATAGCAGCTGCAGATTCCTCCGTTCCAAAAAAATCTAATACTGAACAATTAAATTTACCAAACATCTTTAAATAAACAGTTAATGTTATCTGTTGATTAAATTAGTTATATTAATCTGCTATCAGCTAACTGCTGATAGAATCAGTTAACAGTTAATGCAATTCGTTGAATGCCAAATAGGGTCATAATATTGATTAGTAAAAGAGTCACACAAATTCCAAGTCCAAAAACACTTAATTTGTCTCTCACAAAGAAGTTGTATAGAGATTTATTTTTCCTTTTCTTGGATATTATATATTGACTACCCTATTATCAAACGAAGAAACAACAAAAAAAAGTAAGACACTAAATGTTAAATTAAAAAAATAAGAAATAAAATATTACATATCAAGCACAAATGATAAATTTAGTTTGAATTTTAAAAAATTAATATAAACTCATATCACTATTGTTAAGGTGGTAAGATTTGAACTCAAGATCGTTTGATCATAAAAACTCTGATATCATGTTAAGCGACCATTTCAGGTACCACAATAACTTAACTATTGTGTAAGTCCAACTTAATTGATTTTATATATTAGCTAACAACTATCAATATAAAAGATAGTCATAAGATGCATAAATAAATAAATCCAATTATGAGATAATACTCATTTCATTATTGTATTATTTGTTTGAGATAACGTATACTTACGTAAAAAAAAAATTAATACTGTTAAAAAAATGATTTGTGTGTTAAGTGAAACTTTTAGCTACGATTTTAAAATTGTAGATGATAGAAACATAACCAGTAAGTCTCCTTGTTGCATGTTTAGCCGTGATTTTCAAAATTATTGCCAATGGATAATCTTTTTGCGACTATTTCAATTGACCTTTAAAAAAAATCGCAGCCACAAGGTTATACTTCACTGTAGTGATAACAGAGCATGTAATACAGAGCTATCTTCGATCATGGGCGTTCGTTGAAAGCAATACAGTCCTTCCTTTTTACCTAATTAACCCATTTTCCTCACTCTCTTCTCCTTAGCGACTTACTTTTTTCTTTACAGATGACGCGCTAAGATTCACTCCATACTACTTTACCCAGCCAGTCTCGAGAAAATTTTTCTCATTGTCTCCTTTCGTCACTTCATCCATCTACTTGTTTAAATTATTTGTTATCGATTTTGCTTCCACGAACCTCCAACGATGCTTAAGACCTTGACGATGACACCACCACCAATCCTAATTAGGAGGCAAAACCTCCAACGATGCTTAAGACCTTGACGATGACACCACCACCAATCCTAGATAGGACTTTATAATGTTAGCAATTGCAAAGCACCACTCCACCAAAGCGAAATTCTAAAGTTATGTGTCTAAATGCAACCAAGTGGATATTGATTCTACTCCACCATCCATTAGCTAATCTATAATTCTAAATATCGGTCAAACGATATTTTTGACATTTACTATCATATAATGGTGTAAAATGGTGAGACAGAATTTGGAAAAAAGGAAATTCTTTGATCAATGATCAACAATATTGTTTAGCCATTGATCCACTTAGGACGGTCCGTCTATAATTATGCACCCTATGGCTAATCTATGTATGACCTTTATACCTATCTATTAAACTTTTATAGGACGGCAAAATCTCCGCATTAAATAAACATTTAGCAATGGAACCACTGCCAATCCATCCTAATCTCAAGCTGCTGTCGCCAATTGGATGCATTTAATAGTAATCAATGGAAATATTAAATGAACTTGGAATCATTAATGGGTGCAATTGGTTTTATTTCTGTTTTTTAAATAAAAATAAAAATTATTTGATTATTAATGTGTTTTTTTATCACTAATAATAATTATATATTAGATAAAAATAGAAGAAATCAAAATAAAAATTTAAAATCAAAACTCAAACAAACATATTTTTTATACTAAATTTGAAAAAATATTTAAAAAAGCAAATAGGTTCTAAGTTATTTTGATGATGTCATATCTTAACCATAATAGTATTTTTTTTCAAATAGAAGAAAAGAATATTTACATTTAAAGATAAAATTAAAATTTTAACTTTAAATATATAAGTCATTTTTATTGACTTAACATCCTAGTATGTTTCCATGATGATATTACAAATTCAAATAAAAATAATTAATTAAAAATATCATATTAAAATTTTATTGCTTTTGCTGAGTCCATCTTTGATTAAATTAACATAAAAGTTATTTTAATAAATAAGAGTATCGTGTGATTATATAATGTTATTGAATTATTCAAAATTTTTAAAAATTAAAAATTTTTAACATGAGTAGAATAACCTCCTTTCCTTTTTATTTTCAAATGGTCCGTGGTATATATATATATATATATATATCATAAGAACAACAGATTTAAGAATCTAACACAATATATATATATAGTTTTTAGCTCTAAAAATAGCAAACTTTTCAAAGCGAAATTCTGATTCGGAGCTGTCTATATAATAGTTAATTTGGGTCAACTCCTCCGACGCTATCCATCCAGTTGTTGTACCCTAAAACATGTGTTTATAATTAAAAATACATATATATTCCTTCATTTTCCTTAAATAGGCCATCGACTACTCTTTAGTTAATATCAAGGTGTACATGTGTAGAATTATGGCCAATCGAGCTGTTTTGACTTCATATATATATAATTATATGCGTACAGGAAACATATTCCATTAATTAGTTATAGTTTCATCATAGAAAATGCTAAAGCAAGAATCTTTATAGAATTTGATTGCATCATTAGTTATTAAATGAATTATTTATATAGTGCCGTATGCCTTGTAAGTTTGTGACACGTAATTGTGCTTCAAATTCCTCTCTCTCTATAATTTGACAGTAGATGGGTGGAGTTTTCACGATTTATAATTTTAGTGTTCTTGAAAAATTAATTCTAACGTAAATATTTGATATGCTGGTTCTAAATAACTCACCTCAAAAAATAATCAAATAATTAATTAACTATAATAAATAAATTTTAAATAAATAAATATTCACATTTTCAATCTTTTCATGTCTTCTTATTAGAGAATGTAGATGTCTTATCTTTAACATGTTCAAACCACCAAAGTCTTATCTCTCTTAGTTTTCAGTAATATTAGTCACATTTAATTTGTTTTTTACCATTACATTCATGAACTTATCTCTTCAAGTAATATTATACATCTAACGGGATACCCCCATCTCTGCTACCATTAGCTTATGATTACGCATTTAGTTGATAGGTCAACACTTTGCCTTATAGAACATGGTTGACCTAATAACTAAACAATAGAATTTATCTTTAAATTTGAGTGCTATCTTCTTGTCACATAAAACTCTTGATATACTTTTCTATTTAAGTCACTATGATCTGATACGGTGAACCAAGTCTTCATCAATCTCTTCATTACTGAATTTGGATGATAGATCCTAGATACTTAAAACACTTCTTTTTTGGTATAACTTCTGAATCAATCTTTACCTCTACATCGGTAACCATCCTATGTCACGAAAAGTTACACTTTACATACTCAGTCTTAGTTTTACTCAATTTAAAGTCATTCGATTAACGTATCTCTGCAAATTTTAAGCTTGACATTGACACTCTCTTTTGTTTTATCCATTAAAATAATGAAATCAACAAATAATATATACCAAGGCACATCTCCTTACATATTCTTGGTGAACTCATCAGTCATTACTGCAAGCAAAAAGGAACTTAAAGAGGAACCTCGGTGTCGCCTAATATTGATAGAAAAATGCTTTGTATCTCTACCTATCTTCCTTACTCTAATTTTAACACTTTCATACATATCTTCAATAACTCGTATATAGGTCATAGGAACTCCTTTACCTTCTAAATACCTCTACATGATTTTTCCTAGGTACAATGTCATACGCCTTCTCTAAGTTAATAAAAATCATGTGTAGGTTAAGCTGTCTTTCCTTGAAAAATTTCATTAATCTTTTAAAGAGATGTAAAATTTTTGTAGTGGACTTTCTTGACATGAAGCTAAACTGGTTTTCCAAGATAGATGACAGAATCTAACCCTGATCAAATCACAGGCACATCAGAAAACAAAATTTTTACGGATTCTAAGTGGCCCCCGATAATTGAGTGGACTTTAATAAAACACAAGACGAATTAGAAATTATACCTTATTCATCTTCTTGCTAAAAAACCTTTGAAACCTATTCGATTGATCAATCATGAGCTATTCAATTATCCAGCCTCTTATAGTATCTATAGAGCAATTCTCAAGACTGATTGGAGAGGAGGAAGACAAAAGAGTTAGCTTCTAAATGTTCTTTCTTTATTTAAATAGAAAAATCAAGAGGGTCTTTAATTAAAATTAATTTTCTTTAATTACAATTAAAATCAAATTATAATTATAATTAATTTAATTTTAATAAAATCAAATATATTATATTTGATTCCCAAAATTTCTCAAACATTATAATTAAGTTCAACTTAATTAAATTGATTTTTCTTTCACAAGTTGTTTTTTTATGTGTGAATTCTAATTCACAATTAGAATTAGATAAATTAAAACTTTTTTAACTTATCGTTAATTTTTCAATTAAACAATTCATAATCATAAATCATGATTTACATCTATCAACATGTCATGATTACCTAAATATCATAAATATCAATGTGATTGATCTAACCTGTGCATACAAGACTATGATGTATAATTTAATCATTTCGTCATTTAATATTCCAATTGGACAGAGTATGGATATAGTGTCTACTAGTTTTGATACAATTATGTTTCTTACTAATTAGTGATTGATTTATAATTAAAATTTGAAAAAAGCCTTTTTCAAATATCAATTCACTCTAGCTAGAGAATTTCATAAATCATCACTAATCAAAAATAGTATAATATTCTCTCTAATTACTTTAGAGTGACGAATCATATATTGACTTACTAAACTATCTCCATATAGGTCATACTGTATCCAACTACTATTTACTGAATTATCCTAGGACGATTCATAAATAGTATCAAAATACAGTAATTCTCATATGAGATACCTTGATAATCTCAATTCTGAGAATCAATTATACAATCATCGTTACAAGATAATCATAGACACATTAAGTAATATTCTATTCAGAATTTTCATAATTGGGTTAGTTTAGTGACTTATTCTCTAAGGATTACCTACACATTAGTTTAAGTATCTCAATACTTTAAATTATGAGATCAATTACTTTCTTCATAAGAAATAAACATAATATGTGCTAGTTTTACCGTTCAAAAAATATCTCATCTTGATGAAACTACAATTAGGAATATTTAGGAATAATACATAAGTATAAATTAAATCTCATAATTATGATCTCATTATAATTTCAATTACATAGTAGTTATTCCAAGGATTTTACCTTTAGTATTAAAACATAAAATATTAACTAAATTAAATACATAAAGATAAATAAAGTCTTTTTCATTAATTAAAATATGTCATACATTAATATGCATAAGGGCATAAATTAACAATAGAGACATCCTTTCTCACCCTCTTTTCAATTACATTCTCTTATAACTTCATGGTATAATTAACTAATTTGATGTCTTTACCATTGGTATAGCTTTAGATGTCTTATTTGTTCTTGTATGTAAAGAAAAAGAGATCATAAAATATTTACTTATTTAATAAAAGACGTTTTTTTTTTTTACTTGTATGAAATAAGCGGTGGGTTCACATATGTCCAAATTTTAGACTTGTTACCAAATATAACATGGTATGACATAAATACAATTAAAAAATGTGTACCAAAAAATGAACAAAGGAAAATATAATTTTGCTCTCCGATTACTATTTTATTTTAATGAGATTAGTTTCTTTATCAAAAATTATCAAGTCTTAACTCGATTGACACTATTCTCTTATAAAATTGTTTCAAATTTCAATATCTCCAATTTAAACTATATTTAATTGTATAAATTAATTAAATAAAAAATAAAAGCATTATTTCCAATACAACAAACACATGCTCTTCACAAACGTTTAATATTTTATACAAATTAAGAAGAAGAAGAAAGAGAGCCTCTCAATAAATAAATTTGAATCAGGAAGCATATTGAAAGATGAAGCAATGTGAACATAAATTAAAAGACGGGCCACAAGACATGGTACAGAGGTTAAAGTGGTTACCGCTTTATAGGGACAAAGGGTATCTTTTTTGGTTCTCTCTTTTCCATTTGCCACCCTACACAATTTCTCACGTCACCGAGTTGTCTGTTTTTGTTATTTTATTTCAAACTTTATTCTATCTAATCTCATTCATATATTTATATAGAGTTTTACGTAAATTAGTAAATGTGATTTAATGAAACATAATAGAAATATCATAATTGGAACATAAAATTTGATCCTCATTTTGACAAGCATACAATTAGCGTTAAATTCCAACAACGACAACAATGTATACTTAGGTAGCGTTAAATTCTTTCCTTCAGTGATAATATCAGTGTCCGTTTATGTTTATTTTCAGTAATATATTTCTAAAATTGAAATGAAAACAATAAGATTCATATTGTATTTTTAATGTAATTGCTTCTCTTAATTTTTTAAATGAATATCTAACGGATAAATTCATTTTATAGGGTGTTGTCTAATTCTCTCTTTGTACATATATGCATAATTGTTAGAAAGTGGATGGATTTGTATGGTCTTGAATGAAGTGATCAACATCGTGACCTTTTGGCGGTGCCACGTATTGTCAATTTCTTCATATACGTATAAACCACATGATGACTTTTCCAGTCTCACACCACCATGCATAAGACCAAAACCATATGTCACACGAGGTTGAAGAAATTAAAAGATTGGACAAAATGCACAGTCGTTGTTTAGGGTCCCAGATATATATACAAACTTTAATTTGCTCCGTTAACATAAATTTTGAATTTTGGTGAATGAATTTTTAAAATTTTCTTTTGAGATTTTATTTTAATAAAATATTTTACACTTTAATACATGAAACGTTAAATTAAATTCATTAATTCATCCATTTCAATGAACTTCTTGATTTTTTTTATTTTCACATAAATATATACAAACCTTTCTACTCTCTAACACTCTTTTATTTAATTAGTCTCAAGAAAATTAGTGTTAGATTAGACGATAGCAGAATAATTTATAGCAAATAAGTATTCTCTCTTTTCTTAGTAATTGAAGCAATTAGCAAACTGATCCATTTCAACAACAACATTCATTAAAAATTTCGTTAAAATGCAAAATTAAAAAAAAATCTAATATTACGATACCTTACGGGGGATATTACGCGATCAAAGCAATTTCCATTTGCTTCCTTATTAAGCCATGGTCACATCAATCGCTTTGTCAATTTCTGCTTAGTTATTTAGTTATGTATACATGTATATAAGTAGAATTATGCCTTTTCCTCTTTAGGTACTTTAGTGGAATTTTGTTCACATTGTTTGCCATTGAATGTTCCTTTTCATCCCTATCAAAATTTCCCTCGCTATATTTATTTTCTCACATTTCCTTTTAAGTAGCAACTTCAGTTGTTGTTCCTGACGCTTTGACACGCACAGGAGGAATAATTTTAAGAATTTCTGCATCATGGTGACAACTTATTTGCATATGAAACTGACTAAACAGTTTTTTTTTTAATAAAGAAACCTGCAGTCAATATTCCTTAAATGCGTATTGGGTAAAATTTCAAATTGATGCAATAGCCTACAAATCACTTCAATCGAGTATTTTATACTAGATAAGTCTTATATGACAGGCTCGATTGAGAAAGTATAGGTAAGAGGATTCAAATACATGACTTTTTGACCTGATGTCCCCCCACCCCACCAACTCGACCACCTCCTAAGAAGCTAAACAAATCATTATACCTTAGTACCCGATAGTCTAAAATTTATCCACTTTAATTTGGAAATCAATATAAGCAATATTGGCTAACAATATCAAATAAAAAATTATGAGTTATATAGAGTGGAAAATCATTCATTTCTACTTTTGTATTTCAAAATAGAATTCTTATTTGATGTTCGGTATCAAAACACTCACGAAATTCTTAATTATGATGAAATTACAAATGACTGAGAGTGAGCTTTAAAACAATCGGTAAGGTTACTTCTTTGTGATTGAAAAATTGCAAGTTTAAGTTACGAAAATAGTCTTTTGTAAAATACAAAAAAAAGAGTGTGTATAACCCTCTCAATAATATTGGATATTTGACATGCCCTGATTGAGAAAAAAAACAAACACATGATGACACTTCTCTGGCACATAAAATCGTTATGCATCTTTACTTGTGACTATCCTTTGATATTCCACCAACTTGTTACACTAAAATATTGGTTATTTCAACTGCCATCTTCCTTAGGAGACAGCCAAATAGCATAATTATGTACATGTGCCCAACAACTAATTGCATGGAATACTTACTGAAGTACAGAGTCCACGGAAACGGGAGAGTTCAGGGAAGATACAGATTTTACGATCTGGCTTGCAGGTACACCGTCATTTTTACATAGGCGTTTGGTAACTCAAATATAAGATATCGTTTTATTTTTAAGATATCTCGTAATCATCATCTGAGGTTTATTTTTTTAATATATTTTAATTTGTACTTAAATAAAAGTTGTAATTAAATAGTGTACCCATCTATTATAAGTGTAAAGCTTAAAATCCTGCTGAAGTGAAGCTGTAAGATTTAAGACCAAGACCACGTACAACATACAGGATGAGAATAATTGCATGTCATGAGTTTTGATATACAAATACAATAAATTAAAGCGACGAGAGAGTGTAGGTATAAGGAGAGCTTACGCCCTCTTATTCCTTTCTATGGATGAGCACTTTCTGATAAAGGAAATATAGAAAAAAAGTGTGAAGGTGGGGCCAAGTGCACACGGTTCCAAGGTCCTCTCCAGCTCCTACAAATACCCACATTCACCACCTCTTCTTGTTATATAGTAACCAACAGGCAACAGCCACTCCACTCAACTCAACTATCTCTAGATCTTCTTCTTCACTTGCAACTAGCACCCAACTCAGTGGTCTCTTTGTAGACCTCCTGTTGGTTGCTGTTGCTGTTTTATACTATAAACTCCTTCCTCAAGGTAATCAATGTTATCCCATTTCCAGCATCTACCCATGTATCTTGTGCCTTTTTTTGAAAATTTTTCTTAATTTTCTAATTTTTGTTTATCACCCTTTCTACAGCTAAAGAAGTTGGTTTCTCCTTCTTCTTTGTGTTGGCTTGGAGATATGCCGTCCCCTGCCAAGACCTTTGGCTTGTCTTCATCTCTCAATGAACAAGTCACCGTGATGGCTAAGAATCAGGGGATAGTCTCCATTCTTGGATCTGATTGCTATGCAACTAAATCTCCTACTCTGAGGAGGACTCTCTCTGCTGATATGTCTTCCAAGAAATGGCTTTCTCAACATGGCTTCTATCCCCTCAAAAAAATTGCTTCATCTGAACAAGTCCTCGTTTCGTCTACTTACTCATCATCATCTTCTGAAGGAGATGATGATTATGAAGAACCCCACCTGAGCCAATCCGAAATCTGGAACGCAATTCAAGAAGAGAAGAACAAAAACGAGGTTGATAAGAAACCTGGACAATTCGATACGTGGAGCTCAATTCTGTCACAGAAGTCACAACAGGACTCCAAGGACATGCCACCTCCTTATGTCCACCCTCTTGTGAAAAGATCAGCAAGTTCTCTAAGTGAAAAAAGTTTGCAAATTTGCACCGAAAGTCTGGGATCCGAGACTGGTTCTGATGGGTTTTCTTCACACCCGCCATCACAGACAGGTGATGCAGAAGATGACAAAGAAGAAAAACCAAAAGAGGAAAAAGTTGCACAGAAGTTTGATATGGATGATTGGAGAGTTGAAAAGTACCATCTTGCGGGAGCGAACAGGCTGAAGTCGTCGCCCAAGTCATTCCCTCCATCAATTCCTTCACTTTCTAGTCGTGACGGGGCTTCTATGCACATGAGGTGTCGTCGTGACAATGGACGATTGGTTCTTGAAGCTGTTTCTGTTCCATCACAGAACAACTTCCGTGCCCAGAGGCAGGACGGTCGGCTTGTTCTCACTTTCATCGATAGGTCCAGTGAAGTAGAAGAAGAGCAAGTACAAGCAGAACCAAAGATTAGTGAAGTAGAGCAGTTCGAAATAGAACTTGGGAACTGTGAAGAAGAAAAAGAACCTGAAGAGAAGGCTCACCTTACGGACGATAACGAGGAAGAGGAAGACGAAGAGGAAGAGGAAGTTGAAAGGGACAGAGGAGGTGGAGAAGAAAAGCTGAGGATTGTGATGGAGCTTTCACCAAATTTGCCGAATGGAGTGATGAGTGTCCACAAGTTAGCACCTTTGATGAGCGAATCCATGGTTATAGCAAATATAAACCCAAGATGCCCTAAAAAAATCAATAAACCAGTCAAATATAAGGAGGAAGAGGAAGAGGAAGAGGAAGAGGAAGAGGAAGTTGTGGCAGCGAAACCAATAAACCTACTTACACAATCACTCCCGCCAAGGCCTCCGGGGGTTAGGATGATACCATCGTCACCAAAAGAGGCTGTGACAGCCACGGGAAAAGCAGCGGCGGCATCGACTTCAGCATCCTTCAATACTTACGAGTATTATTGGAAGCCTAAGGGCATAGCAGGAACAGCAACAGTTCTGAATCCCATAGCGCAGAAGCCACCATCGATAGTGAGGAACATCAACAACTACAATAACAACCAGCTCATGGTCTTGGATGGCAATGGTAAGAAAGAAATGGTAGTGTTGAGAGGGAGCAAAGGAGATTATTTAGTTCCTTTCTGCAAGGAACTAAGGAGGTCATTCCTGTTCCGCGAGCCATATTGCGTTGCCTCTTCCTGATGGTCCATCATAACCAAATCCAAAATTCCCTCTTCAGTATTATCACTTTGCAAAGTAATAATATATTTTATCTATGTCCATGGTTTGGTCTCCCTGTTTTTCACTTCCACTCCTTGTGGAGAGGAAATGTGAATGTAGTCAAATAAAAGAAAAAGGGGGAGGAAGAAAAAGAAAAGAAATTATATAATATTTATACTTCGTTCAGGGACAGAGATGATGATGACGACGAGTGAATCAACAACATCTTTTTCTTTTTTATCATCATTAATTATTGCTGTTAGGAGCTGCCATGAACAAAATCTTGGTAGACTGTCTTGTCTGTCTCTCTCCCTGCGCCCATTTTAATGCAAGTTGGTCTTGCTGACCATACCCATGGGATTTTATTACCACGAATCTGATCCATCTCTTTGACACGTACTGTCTTTCTGCTTTGAGGCCTCGTTCTCATGCAAAAACCTACTTCCCTTAACCTTTTCATTCTAACCCAATCTCAGAATATACTGTTTAATGTAATCAAATTTCAAAAAACACCAGACGGATCCCTTGCCACAGCTTAAATTATTTACAAATTATTAGGTGTTGCAAGTAGTGCTTGATTGCATTAAGAAAATGTAAATTTGAACAGTCAGCAAGTACAAGTAAGGTCGCCCAAGTTACTGAAAGCCAACTCAACTGAGAAGGCAAAATCTCATGCTTAAATCTAATAACTACTTGAATAGTTTTAATTCTACACTTCAATTTTGTATATTTAAAATAATTTCTCTTACTTCTTAAATCTAACAAATAAAGCTAGGTACTATTGAAAAGGAGACATTATTATTATAACGTAGTTTGATTTTAATCAATAATAAACTTTACAAAAAAAACTGCAAAAAAATCTAATTTAAAGAGTTAATGTCAATAAAATATAACAACAATAAAACTCAACAAGAGTCCCGCTGAAACTCAGGATTTAAGGAAATCTAATAGTATAGAACCTTACTGCTCCCGAATAGAGAGTCTGTTTCTAATAAATCCATGTGTAATACAAAATAACGATAATATTAAAACATAAATAAATACATGAAAATATGTAATCCAATACATAATACCATATATATATATA
>JAOSBN010000008.1:7315099-7327395 GCA_027563595.1 Erythroxylum suave | reverse complement strand
TATTTTTATTTATTTTTATAAAATTTTAATCTTATTTATTATATTCCGGTTTTATAGCGGTTCACTACCGGTTGAACATCTAAACCTTAAACCTTTCCTTCGACCGGTTCGATGTTCGGTCCGGTTTTTAAAACATTGGTAGTTATTATTAAGATATCATTTGAAAGCTCAAAAGAACGGAGATTATCCGCCCCCCTGTCTTGTTCACCTGTTCTTTTATTTCCATTTGCAGGGTAAGAAAAGGTTGAAACTCTGCCTCCCAACAAATCCTACGTTCAAAGGCCTGTAAAGCGACTAAGCGAGGTTAATTTTGATGTAAGGTTTTGGCTGGCTTGGCTATTACCTTTAACAACACAGCTTTCTGGAAGTGGAGAGGCTTTGGATGGACGTCTCAGTTGCCCGAGTCCTCGTGTGACTTGCACTTTCTTGCGAGCCGTGGGCACGGTTGGAGAAGCGAACATTAGTACATCAATAACTTTTACACATGAAGTCTTCAGATAGGTTTAAAGACCATTGTTACAGGCCCGTATCGGGACGACTGATATAAAAGTGTTAAAAAGCTGCTTTTCCAACGAGAATGGATTGTATGAAGGTAAGCAAATAATAAGCCAAGAATTCCAACAAACAAGAACCACAGCCAAGGTTGCTAACGGCTTCTCCATAGAGTTTTCAGAAAAAGAATATAAAAGGTCAAAGATTACGCAAAACTAAACCATACCATTTGCAACCAAAACTCCCCAGAATCTTGTTGGCCAAAAAGTTTCTTGTCATCTCGCAAATTACATTGTACAAAAAAAGAAAGGCAGAGATGAGAATTACAAGACAAATCTATTATACATGACGCCCACAAAGATTTATATGTATCTCAACGTTACATATTGTGGACCTTAAGTCCACCTTAAAATATAGTGAAAAAATATTAGGCCTAAAATGAGGAATTAAAAAAAAATATGAAATCTAAATGTGAGATTTACCAATCGCAACTAACCCACCAAAATGAACAACCTTGATAACTTCTACACGATTCTGGCTCAATGTACACAGGGCGTCATCCCAGCTGTGAACTTCTTTTAGCACAACAAAGTGGATCTACCTGCCTGGCGCCTGCAGCAACCCGGTTCTCAAACTTGTGTAGTCTAAATTCATACCAAGGCTTGCCAAATGTGCTGCGATACTGAAAATTCCAGAAAGCCTCAAAACTTTTAACCGGGATCCATGATCACAAATTCAGGCATTCCAGGACATGGCATCATTTGCTATACAGATACCAGTAACACAAGGTGGTAACGTACAACCAAAATGGGTTTATGGAAATAATCAGCATTATATACTATATCCAAGCAAGAGAACCCCGATCATTTGCTACTTGAGGTCGACCTCTGGTTGGTGTTGGAGGTCTGTTAGCATTTAATTCCTGCTCTCAACAGATACCAAAAAGCAAGCAGGATATAGATAAGTATAAATAAAGGATTCAAAATAATGTTATTTGAGAAGGAAGGTTTTCGAGATATGATGAAATCAAATAAAAACCTGCATCCATGTATCTTCAATGTGACGTTCGGGTGAAGCTTCGGGTGATGAAATTGCTGGTGGCAAAGGATGAATAAGTTTTGGAACCACGACAAGATCTCTCCCCAAAACTAGTATTGCACCTGCATTATTTGCAGTACCTGCAGCGACAATACAATAATCCACTGTTAAAATTCCAAACTAACAATCAAAGTTTTTAGAAAAGCACGATTTCATACCACAATAGTTTGTAGCTGAGAAAAGTGTAATCAGATGACCCTGCGCAAAACGCTCAAAGCCATCCATCACACATTCATGGGCACGGACAATCAACTGAAGATCATTGTTGTTGCAAAATTCCATAACTCTATCAGGCTGCAAAGTTCATCATTATTCATGAGAAGATGGGCCAAAAACACTATTGCAACTATTGTTGAGTACTGAATCAAGATAGCAAATGCAAAAACAAGCTATGACTATAGCCATCAGAATTAGCAAATATTGCTCAATTACACCTTCAGAAATAGTGTATGATTTGACATATAGGAATTGCTATTTCAAATATCAAGCTCACATCTGACAAATGTTTTAGAAGTATGAACATAGTAAGAAGGAATATTGACAATGAGGAAGTAACAGAGGAATTCGTTGGTCATAATAATTAGTGTAGATAGTAAAGATGCACTCACCCCAAAAGTTACAAGCCCAGGACCTCTAGCATTTGGCCGCAATCCCTCGACACTGTCGTTCTCCGTTGGATCCGACCTAAGGAAAGAAGTCATGCATCATTATTATGGGTCAAAGCCATCAATAAGAAACAACATCAGGTATGTACTAACCATAACAAATCCATAAGAACAATTGAGCCAGCTTCCATGGTGATTGGACGCTGAATATTCTCAATCTGCTCCACATGATTTATTGAGCGACCAATACCACCGTGCATACAAATGATCTTCTTTTCAACTAGTGCTGCTAGAGGAAGCCAATTAAACAAACGATTTATTCGATGCCATACCCAAATTCCATCTCTCTCACCCTATTCAGGAAACATAAGCCAGTAAGTAAACAGCCTAATACAACAAAACAAAATAAAATTCAAATATGAGCAATATCTTACCATACGCTCAATACACTCAATGCGAAAGCCAAAAAGGGCATTGATGTCTGCAGCTTCATGATTTCCACGAATTAAATGTACATTTTGAGGATATTCTGCCTACAACATTACAATAATTAACCAAATTCATTGACCAAGGAACTAGAAAAAGGTAAGTGCCAGTTAATCCTTTGAACTCAAAGAAACAGAAATCACAGAGAAAAAATAAAGGAAATGCATCCATTATTACCTTTAAAGCAAGTAGAAGACTTATGGTTTCCAGACTGTGCTGGCCTCGATCAACATAATCTCCTAGGAAAAGATAGTCAATATATCTGACAGTCATGAAATAGCAGTAGATCAGCCCCAATCTAATGCACACCCAATCAGATCTGTCCCTTTGTCTTTTTTGCTTATTTTTATTCATTTGATCCTATTAAAGGGCACCTCACAATGAAAATGTTAACACCTAGAGAAAATCAGAATTGGCATTTGCATTTTTCATTCCCATGTTAAGTTGTAACATACACTCCCAAGCTATGACACTGGTTGCTCATCGATCCAACATGAAATAGGGTAATTAGGGGGTTTATTAGCAGTGATCGACTCTTATCCTATAATACATAACCCTATTTTAGAAGTTAATTAAACACTTCAATATAATGTTAAATATATGCAACAATATCATAGAAATTGCTTTTGGCGCAGAATAAAAAATTATTGATCATAAAATTTATGCTTGGGGTGCAAAGTAGTCGAAGCAAAATTTTAGCAGCACATGATTGTTTAACAGAACATTCATTTCTAAATTGGCCAACCAAGATAATTACTGGATTTTCCTTTCTTGTGTACAAGTAACATCAGGTTCATGTTAAAAACTCCTTAATTTCAATCACCTTTTAGTAGGAAAAGATTGTATATTAATAATTAACCATATGAATTTTCCATGTAAACTCCATGCTTCTAATCCCTCTAAAAATTTGTGGTCCTTTTATGTCTTGCAGTTATACTTCACGTTTGCGATCAGTCCATATAGTAACATACTGTTATCACTTAAACTGCAATTTGCAGAGGCATATCAATTAGCATAAATGGGATCAATGGAATGAATAGATTCCTATTCAAAACTAACTAAATACACAAAGCTCATAGTACAGTATGCAAGATTAATGTTAAAATAACAGGATTCTTACGCAATGTCACCAGCTGTCGATGGTGCACCATATTCATCAAACAGCCGCATGAGATCACCAAACTGCCCATGAAGATCACCGAATATCTTGATTGGGGCCTTAAGCTGCAAAACACTTGGTTCACTTGAAAATATTTTTTCAGCGCTGTCACAAAGATCTGCTATTTCATTGCAGTCCAAGAAAAACTGCCGGCGAACAGGAGGCTTCCAGCCACGTGGCTTTAAAAGATGTGCAATAACCTGTTATACAAGAATGTCACCTAAACTGTATATTCAAGCACATGCACACAAACACCAAACATTACAATGATTGTGATATAGATAAGTATAAACATATATTTACAGATGTATTAAATACACAACTATGCAAGGATCCACAGATTCACAAAGAATTGAGGGTAATAGTTAAATTAACACAAACTGAGTCTTATTAACTCATGTCAATAAATTATCTTGTGAAAAAGGAGACTTGTTAGATTCTCATTCACAAATACCTTATATGAAAACACCAAAAGGAAGGAGGATAAGGAATAGATAACATGACAAAGGTAGATACATCTAGCAGAATTTTCAGTGCCACAATGCCTCAATATGCATAAGCAACAAGGATCATCTATACCTTTTTAGGCACACTATTAATAGACATTTGTCGGTCCAGCAGTTTTCTTGCTGCAGTTGCATTTTCTGGAGTTCCATAGCTGACACGTCTGCCTTCATTTTCAAACTGATCAATTGAAAGCTGCCTGACCATCCCGCCTAAAGCTCCACCAGTCTCTGCAGCCACAACTACCTACACATGCAGTGAGAAGAAAATCAGACAATTTCTGATGAAATTAAGCATCTTGACGTCAAGTCAAAATTTCTCCATAATGTCATAGGAATTAATTTACTCACAGCCCTATGGTGTAAACGCACTCCAGCTGGAACAACACTGTTTACTCCAGCAGAATCAGGTTTGATCATTGACGATATTTGTTTGCCACTCGGAGTAGCTTCTGATGTACGCTCCCTATCTGGCAGCTCAACTTCTCCATTACTTTGTCGTGCCTTTGCAGCTGCCAGAGTGGCAGTGATAGCCTCAGCTTCTGCAGCCGCTGCTTCAACCAAATATTCAACCCCTTTGGCAATTCTCCTGCACAACAACGCACAGCCAGCAACTCTCATATTTAAAGATGTATACTACGCCACCCTTCTAAGTGGAGCTTTTATATGCACTAGCTAGCTTACCGATGCCCTTGGAGCATTGCATTTTCAGTGCTTATATCAGTGTACACGTCACCATTTACTGGCGGGGCAACTGGATTACCCAGCACAACAGCACCATCAGGTGCTGCTTCAGGCATACTTTGCCTAGATCTGTCATCAACAAATCCATACCTGCCAGGTATTCGCCCACTCTGCAAATTAGATGCAGCAGCTGCAGCTGCAGCATGTGAAGCTGCTGTTGTTGTTTCAGCAGCAGCCAGATCTTCAGCAACAAGTAGATCATCAAGCAAGACACCTACCGCACAAATATTATAGATAAGTATACTACTACACGATGATTAGAGAATGGCTTGAATGATTTAAAACTAATGGAACTCTAAGGTTCATGAATTTGAAAACATTAGGAAGAACATCCATGTTCTATTTACTTTCATAATCACCAGATTGCTACAGCTTTCGCAAGAAAAAATTGGCTTCAAAGTCTGACACAAAGGGAACTCAAAAATACATAATAACTATTAACATGGAAAGTGCAGTGGCTTACCTCCACGTAAACCACCATAAATAAATATCAGATCGCCAACTGCGGCAGCTGCATGCCTGCAACGTCTTGTCAACTCAACTGCAGCATCCCCACCAGCAGCATCAGCGCTGTATCTGCCAGTTCTTGGGCTAGTAACAACAGATTTAGTATCACACCAAACACCTGCTGCAGTGTCCAATACTGTACATAGAAAAACCATTAAATAGAAATGCAGTAACTAAATGATCTAATCAAATAACATAACCAAAACAATGGTGAACAACATAATCTTCCTTCAATAAGGACCACCGATTATTTTATCTGATTTCTTTAATCAAACAACCTCCAAAGAACACAAACACACGCATAATACCAATGATGCAATGAAGTATGTGTAGCACATGTAGACCACAAGTAGAAAGTAAGTGAAAAGATAGGTTATCAACATAAGTTCAAATGATTGCACAAAAATAAAATTTATTAATTTAAGCTTTCTACTAAAAACTTCATAATTTAGCCCCCAATTAAAAAAGCGTAAGCAGCAAATTAGTTCATCTGATGATTATCATAATGTATAGAAATAGTTAACACCTATACACATCATAAAGCAGGCAATTTCAGTTGTCTAACCACAGAAATGCAATGGGACAGGTTCAGGCCAAGTCCAACAACCTATTTTTTTCATAAACTTCCCAATTTCTTCATTTCTGATACAAATAGAAAGATGCCAGAATAGAACAAAATGTGGGAAGATCATAGATGCAAACGTATTAAGCATGTAACGGTATTGTACGAATCTTATCAGACAACTGATGCAAACATCCCATATACCAGGGACCAAAGAAAGTCCGGAATCTAAATCTTGAAGTGCATGCCTTAATCATCTCATAAATGCACTTCAGGCTAATTGACCATTTACATACCAGTGGTAGACCAAACACCTGTAAATAAAAAGCTTTGATCAAGTACCTGCAACGCTTGATGAATCTTCTACCATACGACCACCGCCAAGTGCTCCTCCAGACACATGGAGCCTTGCATTAACAAAGACCTAAAAGTACAATTCACATAAGTGATGCAATCTTGTGGAATTAATGGGTCAATATGATGGAACTTAAAATGTAGGATATGAAAACCCACAGCTGCATGTTGATATCTTGGTGAAGGAGAGACACCAGGAGCAATCGCCCATTCCCAGCGTCCATCCCTGTGTTTGGCAAGTCCATATGCACTAGCCAGCGGCTTTAATAATTACATAACAGAAGACAAAGGGAATTAGTAAAGAGGTTAGTCATATCAAATGTTGCAAAAAGTGCAATAAAAAGAAAGGGTCTTTCCTTTCTTCCTTTTGTTTTTTTGGGGAAAAAAACCAAACTATACAGCATTAGAAATAGTCAAACTGCAAAAATAAAGACCAGCTAAAAATAATTGACTAAAAAAAATAATGATATCGGCTCTTTCTAAACATACAAAGAATCAACAAGAATTCTTCTTCAAATTAACGAATTTTTGACTCCCAAATACCCAGCTCAGTAACTAATTCTTTATAATGTACTTTCTTTTTATTTGCCAAACCTAAGTTAAGGTTTACACATTTTACTTGGAATGAAAAGAAAAAACTTGACACATGAATCTTTCTCATCAATTCATGCAACAGATTCATGAGAAAACCAGAAATGAAATCAAATTCAACTCACCACACTATTGGCATCCCTACCACCACAAAGTAAAAGAAGACCATCTGAGCGTGCACTTGCAGTGGCATACCTAGTCATATGCAAAAGCAATTAGAAATAGATTTCATGCTTAAAATTTTACAGCAGATGTAATAATTGAAGACAGATAAAGACCTGTTTTATTAAGATACAAGCAATCAAATTGAAAATCGTACTGCAACTGCAGTTTGGTATTCAATGATCTAGGTTCTCAATCATGCATATTACGAGTGTTACAAATAGGTATGATATTGACCATTCAAGAGAATTGTTAGAAGCTTTTATCCATCAATTAATGTACAATTTGAAGACTATTTCGCATTGTTAAAGGTCATCCGCTACATCCGTACACATTCATACAGTAGAAGACAGGTCGATGCATATAATTGCAACTTATATAAGAGTGGAATTGGCGAAAACAACATAAGGGAGAAACTTCCACTTTCAAGCAATAAAAGCTTGTCAAGTGAAGCCAGCAGTAAATATGAACCATAGAAATGTACAAATTTCTGTAGTTTCCAAATTAAAATCAACAGATAACGTTAGAGTTTTAAAAAAGATGTGTAAGGAAAAATCCTATTGCTCTCAATTAACAAGATGCAATCAATTCCCAAAATGCCTTCTAAGTTCAACAAGTATAGACCGAAATTCTCTTAACAGAAAGATAAGAAGATGGCTCCATGTGCTCCAATATTAGTTGGATTCTGATCCAAGAGATCACTACCAAAGTGTTTCAAAGAAGGGTATTTTCACATAGGGCCACTTGACAACAAGATAGGCAACAAGCTACTGGGAAATCCATCCTTTTTTTTCTTTTTTGGTATGTGCAGGTGTGCCTAAGACGCCAACAAACAAACTCCCATTTACAGAGAGAGAGAGACAAGCAGAGATTTTACATGCATGGTGGCGGGCCCTCCCCTTCTGGTTCCAGTTTACGCCACTCATAAGGCTTGGCAGCAGTGTCTAACGCCCATACATCAGATAAAGGACGTTTCCCTGAACAAAGGAACAAAATATTCTCAAATATAATTAAGGATTGGAATATCATGCAAAAAAAAGATCATAATAGCTAATTAATATTTTAATTGTCATTTGATGCACATGAGATGAATACAATCACTGTAAAGTAACTTACCATCATTCCCTCCAATTGCCATGAGATATCTTTGACCCACTAAAGCCATCACATGGCCATACCGTGGCCCAGGTCCAGGTCCTTGAACAACAACCCTAAAAAATAACGACAAAAATAATCCAACTTAATCACATGATCCACATAAGTAGAGCATAGTACAAAGAGTCTAACCTATGCCATCTTGGCCGTTGTTGTGTGAGATCAAGAACATGAAGATCCTCAGCAGACAAGCCAGCTGGACCAATTCCACCCTGTGTGAAAATTTAAAACTCTCTGGTTAAGTAGTACGGTAATTGACAAATTAAATGAACTATCCAGCAGAAATAGTCCAAACTTATTGATAATCAGCCAAAAAAAAAAAAAACTAACCTGAATAACAACCATAGTTCCCACAGCAGTTGCCACATGAGCAGCCCTTGGCGTGGGTGGCTCTCCAAGAGGAGTTATCCTAAAAACAAATTATCAATCAGTCCAATCTGTGTACAAGATGGTAAAATTCATATTTTAAATTAGAACAGAGGGTGATGAAAAAATCAATCCTAGAGCTTACCTAGACCATTTATTTGTCAACACATCATAACAATGCACATCAGCAGTAGCCCCCGCTAATCCTGCAATTCATGAATATCATCAAGATAAAGAAAGCCCAAAGTGATAACCAAAAGCACTGGAAAATTTCATCATTTAATCCTATATGTTACCAGTTACTAGGTAGAGGTCATAAAACAGGATTTCCTTCTTCATGACTTTAGTTTTATTCTTAACCATCCAACATAAGCTATACATATTCAGAAAATTACAATGATTCAGGATCAGGTGATCTCCATGATGACAGTTATTGGAAACATAAACAACAAAAAAGAAGGAAAGAAAAACAATGCTCTGAGTTGAAGAAACTCAAGGATATTATACCGTAAATGGATTGCACAAGATCACTAGAACTTCAACAGAAAAAATTCAAGGACGTCTAACACCAATAGAGCTATCAAAGCTACGCACCACAAAGCACAAAGAAGGAGGGAAATATGGAAACACAAATAAAGGGAAAGAGAGGCTAAAACTTCCACGCACAGAAACACCTTGACTTGCACCATATGCAGATTCTAAATTCCATAAATTATACATAGAGAACAACTTAAGTATCTCGATTGATAGAAAACTATGCATTAGTTGACATTTATTGTAGCTATGTTTCAATGTAGCTTGACTAAATGCATAAAATAAATCGCACATAATACACTTGAGAGCCAGATCAACTTTGAGATTTAAAGACAACAAGCTTATGAACTATATATCACCCACAACACAAGGCCTTCATAATAATAGATCAAGCAAGGTATTGTGAATAAGTTATTAGAATATAGTTAGGGTAGTACCACCTACATTATCACATACCCGATGTCCAGAACAGATAATACAACATTTCGAACTCAAAAAATAACTGAAAGCAATTACTTTATACCGACTCCAATAAATACCTATGTCCCAATCAAACTAAAAAACATATCTAGCAACAGTTACCAAGTCATACACTGGAACTAACATGGAAAATCAACAAATATTGAGCCTCAGAAAAATACTATAAAAGAGAGTAAGTTAAACAATGAAATCACTCAAAGAACTTGAGAAAGATGCATCAAATGAATGAATCACATACGGATGCCAGCATTTCCGGGGGACGAAGGAGTTCCAGAGGTGGCAGAATTGCCTTCAAGCGCCGTCGCACCGCCAAACAAAATCAACCGCGGTCCAATGTAACCCGGCGTCCCCTCCTCGCCAACGGCAGCCACCGCAGTCAAGGTGTGGCCACACCTCGGACCAGGTCCATCCTCTTTCTTCTCTATAATCGCATTCACAATCGAGTAAGTCGGCGCGGTCCTCGGTCCCACCACAGTGCTTTGCTGCGAAGAGGCCTGTTGCTGTGGTTGCGTCGCCGATGTCCCCACCGGAATCGGAGTTCCTTCGGATTGCGACGATTGGTCATCTTGCTGCTCTCTATCAATTTCTGCTGGCGAGGACGGCGACGACAACAAGGCGTTTTGCATCGGTGGATCGTGATCGGTCTCCGTCACCATCGAGGAGGAGTCCACATCCATTTCTTTAACCATCCAAGTATAACAGCCCTAATTTTAAGATCGGAGCTAGAATTCAAACACCGTTGCATCTCTAATCCACATTTCTTCAACCATCCGCTTCCAAATTCAGTTGAAACCCTAGCCCAGATCGGCCTTTCCTGGGCCGCAACAATTTTCCCGGAAATTAAAACCGAAACAAAAGAAGACAAACAAGTCCTTCGATTAGGTTTCTCTAGTCTCTCTGAGAGGAGAAGACGAAGAAAATATAACGTAAATAAGGCCGACGGAAGAGAAAAATAGAAACGGGACGGAGGCAATTTCTAAACTCTTTGTTTTTAATTTTCTTCTTAATTTTAAGTTAAATTTTAAAAAAATCTCCAATTACACTTTCTCTATCTGCCAGTCATCTTTTCGATTTGATTTTGATTTATGTTTCAATCTTATCTTTTCTTTCTCACAAATTTAAAGAAGCAAGTTTTTAGTTTCGGTCTCTAGAAACTGTACGAAGTTTTGAATTTAACGTAATTTGTTTTTCTCTCAGAAATGATTTTCTTTTTTACCGTACGGAGGACCGCCGCCATGAGGTTTGGGGGGTTGACGGCGGAGATACTTGCTGGATTACCGGGATAACCGGGAAGCACTTTAATTATTAACGGTGACAACCGGTTCCTATTTGTAAGGAGCTTTGCTCTTGCCTCCCTATAGAGAAGTGCAAACTTACAAGTTCAGCGTCATTTTCACGCGCCTGAAGAATTTTATCAATTAAATCATAAATATTTTATCATTTAATTTTTTAATTTGATTTTTTCCTTTTTAAATCAATTTATTTTAATAATTTTATTATTAAAAACTAATCAATTTATTAATTACTCCACCAATTTCTATAAATTAATAACTTAATTTAACAATTTTTAATTAAACTTCAAATTTTCCATAAATAAGGACAATTCTTTTAAACTGTATTTTAAATTTTTTAATTTTATTTAACTTTTTACCAATTTTATGAATACGTTGAACCTACTAAACCTTAAATCTTTGCCTTACTAGTTTAACTTCCATCTTATTTTTAAAACATTGATTATTACAATATTAAAGAATTTATATATGATTTAAAAATAAGCATTATAACTTTTTATTACAAAAAATACGAGATATCATCACAGTTTACACTTGTTGATTATTTCTAATCAATACTTTTGTTATAGATATGAAAAAATTATTATATGTAAATGAATTATTATTAAAGAACGACATTTTTATTAATAATGGGGGATTTATATATTAATATTATTTTATTAGTTATTATGAGAGTTCTTATAAAAATATATATTTATGAAAAATTTATAATAATGAGAATTTTTATATATTTATGTTATTAGGTATAGTATTTGGAATCATGTATAACAGCTAAATTGAAGATTTAGTTAGTGAGATCAAGGTAAGTTTAGTGAAAGTTAAAACTCTTGTTGTAGTAACTTTTGCCTTTTATCATACAGTATGTATATTAATCATTTGACCATGATTTATAATTATTATATTATTGTAAAATTAAAAGTGTTTGGAATTTCTATTTTTTCTGTGCGTGCCATGCACTGTAGAAGAGCGTAGACGCCGGTTTTGAGCAGGAACAGTTAGATGCAGAGTAAGAGCTGGCATGGCAATGGATGACTGTCTGTTACAATACACTTACAATTATAGGGGCCGTTTGGTTTCACTTCTGTTTTTCTGTTGTTGTTTTTGGTTTCTGTTTCCTGTTTTTTATTTCTGTTTTTTTCCTTAAAAAAACAAAAACCTGTTTGGTTGATATTTGTAATATAAAAACTGAAAAACAAAAACGTGTTT
>JAOSBN010000008.1:7261762-7291632 GCA_027563595.1 Erythroxylum suave | reverse complement strand
ACATATAACCCATCTTATCACTAACCCATCTCTTCTACTTCATTTTCAACACAATTCCAATCCAATATCATGCACAATAATTCATAATCTAGTTTTTGATCATTAACCAAACACAACATTTACATAACCATTCATCAACAACTACCTACACATATTCACTCTGTTTTCACTTCTAACCAACCCTAAACATGCTTCATCTAACAATTAAGAAGAGATAATACTCATAATTACTTGATTAGCCACGAAGTCTTCAAGGTCTTCAAGAATTTCCAAAACCCTAGCTTATTCTTCTTCTTTTCTCCACTTCTCTCTTTCTCTCTTATTTCACTCACATACAAGACTACAATTAATTCTTCCCCTCTTATACCTTTAATGAGGGAGCAAAGTCCATCATGCCCTTCCATATAATGCCTTAGCCTTTTAACCTTTAGTGATCTTCCAAAAATGCCCTTATGCACCTTACAACATTAATACCTTAATTCCATCAATTTATGAAACAAATCGTCCTAAACTTGACATAATAATTAAACTCCAAATAAAATGATTTATCCAGCAAGACTACAAAATTTATTCAAATCATGCTTAATAAAATAAATAAAAAAAATTTGGGGCCCAATATTTCTCCCCCTCTTCAAAGAATTTCGTCCTCGAAATTATTACCTGAGTCATCAAAGAGGTGTGGATACTTCTCCTTTGTGGTCTCTAATGGCTCCCACGTGGCCTCTTATACCGAATGGTTTCTCCACAGGACTTTGACCAGTTGAACCATCTTGTTCCTGATAACCTTCTCCTTGGTGTCCAAAATCTCCACTGGAATCTCCTCATAACCCAGATCCTCTCTTAACTGAACCTCAATGGTTTGAATAATGTGGGAGGGATCCGATCTATATCTCCTCAACATGGAAACATGAAAAACATCATGTATCTGAGACAATTCCTGTGGCAACGCCAATCTATAGGCTAGCATTCCAATCCTCTCAAGAATTTCATAAGGACCCACATATCTCGGGCTCAGCTTGCCTTTCTTGCCAAACCTCATGACTCCTTTCCAAAGAGTTGTTTTAAGGAAGACTTTCTCACTGACTTCATACTCCATCTCCTTTCGGTGTGCATTAGCGTAGCTCTTCATTCTATCTTGAGCTGCCTTAAGCCGTTGCTTAACCAAATTAACCTGTTCGACTGTCATCTAAAGCAATTATGGCCTATCAATTTCCTCTCTCCTTCTTTATCCCAACATATCGGAGTTTTACACCTCCTTCCATACAGTGCCTCATACGAAGCCATCTGAATGCTCGAATGGTACGAATTATTGTAAGCAAATTTGACCAATGGCAAGTGCTCATCCCAAGCAACTTTAAAATCCATCACACATGCTCTGAGCATTCCCTCTAAGGTCCGAATGGCCCTCTCAGATTGACCATCTGTCTAGGGGTGAAAAGCTTTGCTAAAATTCAATTTTGTTCCCAAAGTCTCTTGTAAGCTTTCCCAGAATCTCTAAGTAAACCGAGCATCCCTGTCGGAAACTATAGAATCTGGAATCCCATGCAGTCTCACTATCTCATCAATATACTTCTTTGCTAGCATATGCAGGGAATGAGTCTGTTTGATTGCCAGAAAATAAGTTGACTTTGTCAACCGATCAACAATAACCCATATGGCATCATGCTTCCTAAGTTCAACAACTAAGTTCATCGCGGCAAAATTGTATGAGTTCACCGCGGCAAAACCAAGCTCACCACGGTGAAATTGTCCAAAAACTAACTCTTAGAACATGTTTTGTGTCGCCGCGGTGAAACCCAGAAGTTCGTCGCGGCGAAATGTCCAGAAACCCATTCCGAGAACGTGTTTTGGGACATTTTCCATCTTCTTACTTCCCACATTTCACATATAACCCATCTTATCACTAACCCATCTCTTCTACTTCATTTTCAACACAATTCCAATCCAATATCATGCACAACAATTCATAATCTAGTTTTTGATCATTAACCAAACACAACATTTACATAAGCATTCATCAATAACTTCCTACACACATTCACTCTATTTTCACTTCTAACCAACCCTAAACATGCTTCATCTAACAATTAAGAAGAGTTAATACTCATACTTACTTGATTAGCCACAAAGTCTTCAAACTCTTCAAGATTTCCAAAACCCTAGCTTATTCTTCTTCTTTTCTCCACTTCTCTCTTTCTCTCTTCTTTCACTCACATACAAGACTACAATTAATTCTTCCCCTCTTATACCTTTAATGAGGGAGCAAAGTCCACCATGCCCTTCCATATAATGCCTTAGCCTTTTAACCTTTAGTGATCTTCCAAAAATGCCCTTATGCACCTTACAACATTAACACCTTAATTCCATCAATCCATGAAATAAATCCTCCTAAACTTGACATAATAATTAAACTCCAAATAAAATGATTTATCTAGCAAGACCACAAAATTTATTCAAATCATGCTTAATAAAATAAATAAAAAAATTCAGGGCCCAACAAGAAAAATCCCAAATCCCAACAGTATGGTTTTATGATGTTTTGGCACGCAACAAACGAAGTAAAATGGTGTCTTTAGTTGATTTGTTTTATGAGCAAATACTAGCTTTCTTCAGGATTACCTTTGTTCTCTTAGCCTTAATTTGGAAGCACTGGCATCTTAGATGTGCAAATGAGAGGGGTCTTTTACCTCTTTTATAATCAACTTGCCTTAGATAAGCAACGATGTCCTTACTATGCCATTGTTCCAATTGGTTTAGTTTGTATTATGTTGTATGTTTTTTTTGTCATAGGAGACTAAAGAGGGTACTATATTTCTCCTAACGTTATGCTTCATATTTTATCTATCAATTTAATTTTTTAATTAAAAAAATTATAAGTAACGTAAATAAGGTCATTAAGTCTTTGATGTTCCAAACGATTTCATTTCTTTGTATAAATATATTCAGAAACGCTCCAATTACGTTCACCACCTGATGCGAAAATTGTTTGACTGAATAACCTAATAGCGAGTTTTCTCATTGTTGGAGCATTGTCACAGAATAATCTCCAATACTCATCTTTATTTTAAATTAATAGTTATGATAAATACAAATATATATTATTAATAAGTAAATAATGAATTAAAAGTATGAAACTTACCTGACTGCTTTTTTTCATCATAAGTTTTCTCTTTGCTGATGATCTAGCAAAACTCTCTAAACTTTTATGATACAATTTAATTTCATTTATCACTTGTAATTGTTCTTCAATAGTGATATTTCTTTTGCATTCAACCGCATCAAACAAACCGCCCATAATATTAATTGTATATGTGTCTCCACTATATAAACAATAAGGATTGAGAAAATAAGCTGCTAAGTAAATCCTTTTAATAAGATGCTCATTTTATCGTCAGTTAATAATATCTACATAAGACTTGTACAATTTCTCCCTCCCTTTAAAAAGATTTATAATTGTTTTATGAGCTCTATACATACTATCATATATATACCCAAAGATGACTTCTCATTTGAGTTAGCAATCCTTAAATAACCTTATAAGTGAAGCCACAATCTTCATAATGATCAAGCAAGTATCCCGAAATTATTACCCAGAATAATTGCAAAAACTTCTTTTCCTTATTCACTCTTTGATAATTTATGACTTGAAAAATGTTTAATTGTCACTAAATTTTGAAGTATTTTCTTATGTTCATAAACACTTTTTAAAGTAATAAATGTAGTTGTAAACCTGGTAACAACAGGGCACACGATCTCAACCCAATCTTCTTGCTTTCTTAACCAACACAAAAATGTTATATGATTATACACAAAAATTGTGAGCTTAGATCCTCGTGAAGCAAGAATAGAAATATGATTTATACCACAAATATCTTTAAAAATGAGATTTATACAATGAGTAATGCATGGAGATCAATAAATATGCCCATATTTTAATTTTAATAAGTACCCAGCTGATGCATAATTAGCTACATTATTTGTAACAAAATGCACAACATTTTTTTTGGTTTAACTCACTCGATAATTTCAAAAAATAATTCAGATAAAGCATCAGCACTTTTACTATATCAAAAGGATCAACAAACTTAATAAAAATTGTTCCAATATCACAATAAACTAAGAAATTAATCAAGGTTTTTTTATCTTTGACCATTCCACCCATCTACCATAATCGTGCATCATATTGATTTTCAACTGGATTTATATATATCCATAAATAACTAACGTTTCTTTTTAAAATTTTGAAGTAAACGCATATGTAGCTCATAATAAGATGGTATCTTAAATCTTAGACCTATTACTATTGTAGCATCTATTGCTTCTTTAAAAAATGGTGAATTTAAATCATTTAAAGGAATACATGAAAGATAGAACCATCTAGCCTATGTGTTTTTTACATCTCAAAACAACATCCTTCTCAAACAAAACACTTTTTATACCAGTTGAGAACTAGGAGTAGTTCTTGGAGAAATATAAAAATCTACGTCAACAGTGGCTTTCCTTTTTCCTTTATCTAATACTTGAGTGGTTCATCATTTCCAAAAGATATATCATGCGCCTAGTTCTTTTTCTTTTTCTTTTTCTCGTATTGTTGCAAATATTTTTCAATCATTTCACATATATCAAGGCTGCAAATATTTTTCAATCGTTTCACGTATATCAAGTGGTACTTTTTGTAAGAAGCAACATTATCCTTAATACCAGTAAGATGTTATTTCATTCTATAAAGTTACCCCATTTAAATATTCTACTGCAAAACATAGAGTTATATTGGATATTTCCATCAGATGCTTGAGAAGAAGAAAAATAATTTCATGCTAGATCGAGCTTATCATGAGTAGATGATGATTCCATATTTTCATTATGATTTAACTTTAAAAGTACAAAAAAAATAATTGGTTATACTATTATTAGAGAAAAAGTCTCCTACTTAAATAATGCTCATATAAAATTGATCTCTAGGATACCATTTTTCAACAATTTATGAATCGTGTCCCATTGACTAAGGCATGTTGTAAATATATGTCAAAAAAGCAAAGACAAAAGGTTATGTTATTGGTGTGTCTGTTTTTATAGCATTTTTTTTCTTTAAAAAATATTTTGCCAATGTGGAAGTAAAGTGAGAGGAATGTAGAGTCGAGATGATTTATAGGCAAGACTATGTATCGAGACACATACATAGTCTTGCCCAAATTTGTAGTTGTGTTTCTTAATTTAATATTGAATGTTGACATAGATAACTTGAAATTAAATACCACCGGTGTGAAACAGAAACATTGAACTTAAAGATTTAGTTTTTTAGTTGTGTTTTCCAATTGGGATAAAGTCAAAATTTATCAAGACACACAAATGGAACATACATATATAAAAGACCAACAGTTTAATGGATACACCGTAGACTAACATGATGTTGCTCACTTTACTTTGCTCTAACAATTAACCTACTTCAAACAACCTCGTTAAAATATTGCTAGTTTTCAGTTTTGGTGTTTTAGATCAACATATTGATTACTTAGAGTATATATACAACCCAACTATCAAAATCACAAATTGATATGAAATACAGTTCTAACAACTACAAAAAAACTAATTAATCAATACCAGTGGATCCTTATCTCCTTATTTGTTAACATATTGAAATCTTGAATAACACACAACAAATTGAATACTTCAAAGAATAACCAACTGTTAATAGAGTTCTAACTGTTATAGACAATGTTTTAATCAATATTACTCTTGTGGATCCTTATCTCCTTATCTGCTAACCATGAAACAAATTGGAACCTTATAACAATTTGAATCAACATTTCAATCCAAATCTCATTCTAATTTGTTTCTCTCTTGGTCAGATGTAGGGATCAATCATACCAATCCTAAAGATCTATGATTTCCTTGCCACTATACTTCCATCTATTTCGTTGATGCAGAACAAAAGACCAAAACCATTACAGTGAACTAATCCATGTAAGAGATGAGGCTGTAAATCAAAAGCATCATGTTCCAATTGCTTGCTCTAGTGGTTGTCTGGTTATATGATCAGATAATGCTTTCCTTTAGAGACAAAGTTACCACTCCAGCCTAAATCACAAAACCAAAGATTGAAAGAAGATCCAAAAATTAATGCAACAAGTCCAGGCCTCACCTTAGGTACAAAAGAATTAGCAGTAACATTACAAGAAATTACCACTCCAAAATATTCTCCAAATGATAAGTTGTCTGGTAGTAGAAACTTACAACTCGTTAGAGAATGAAGAGTAACAGTAGAACATAAGATGACCAAACAAACAAACATGGATCTCCGACAACTATGAGAGAGAGATCAACAAGAGAAGTAGTAATTTCATGATAGAATGAAAGATTTAAACTCAAACAAGCATAACAGAGACACAAACCCCTTACATGGCTTGATTTCTACATCTATGGGTTACCCACAGTAGCCATAACTGCCTAAGGAGAGTCAATAGGGCTTGGTTTCTGCATCTATGAAGACGACGAGACGTGGTGAATAAAAGATGGTGAAGAGGCGAGAGACACATCGACTTTTAAATGAAATTTGAGGCTTTAGGTTTAGCTATATTTATATCATTGAACCGATTGAGAAGATGGTGAAGGAGCGAGAGACAAAATGAAAACTGAAGGCTTTAGGTTCAGGTATATTTGTATTGTTGAACCGGTTAGAACGGTCTGATGAAAACCAACCATTTGTCATACTGACATATTATTAACTAAAACTGAACCAGACAACTTACCGGTTCAGACTTTTATCTGTCGAACTGGTTGGTCCAATTTTTAAAACCTTACTTATATATATATAGATAAAGAGTCGGCAAGACTTTTTTCATTTGTGATCTTTGAGTTGGTCTGAAATCCATAAGGATAAGAAATAACTAATTTGAATTATCACTTCTTTGGACATATCTTATGATAATGAATGGTAAAGGTATAATTTCACTATTTTGGTAAGATGATGGCTATGGAGGTAGAATGGATATAAACTTCTCAACTTTAACGAAATTTAAATCCTAACCAATCTTTCTAAGGTAATAAGCATAAATATGATCCAAGTTTAAGATACCAAATGGTGAAGTGTACACGAGTTGGTTCACTTAACTGAAAATCTTTTTAAAACTCTTATAGTAATTACACAATCTCAAATGTTAAGGTAAAAGGTAAAACCATTAATTAATTGTGGCTCAGAAACAGAAGTTGTGATTAAGATTGTGAACAAGGGCAGACCAAATGCATATATCCTTCAAATAAAAGGAGTAAACATAAGATACGACACCATTTCTATGTCCCATTAGTCTCACCTTTAAACTATACTCTTTTGCATTTCGATCCACCAATAAAGGATCAACAATATTCCATTATATCACCCATAAGTGCCAAAACCAAAAGCTTCAACGACCAACCAATCTAGGAATAAGGTGAATTTTACGCTTAATTTCTGTTAATGTTTCGGATTTATATGTCCTGAAAAAATTTCCTGTTTTGATAAATTAAAAATGATATATAGGATAAAATTGTAATTTTCTTGCCGAAAATCCTGCTCACATGTAATGTTTTAACGAGATCGAAAGGTTTAAAAGATTCAATCGGTATTAAACTGTCATAAAATCAGTTAAAAATTAAATAATTTAAAATATGATTGAAAAAGATTATTTTTACCATTGAAAAATTTATCGATGACAATGGGCTAGCCTATGGGCTTAACCCAGAAATTTTTCTTCGACTTGCTTAGAAGAGTTGAGTCTTAGTAAGCCTGGGCTTGGGTAGCCCAAGCCTAAACCTAATTAAAAAAACATTATTTTAAGCTTTTAATTTTAAAAAAATTGGAGGAACTGGCCCATGTGTCTACTCATTACCATCCCTAGAAAATTTTGAAGTTCACTAGAAGAGAATTGTTAAATAAAATTAATCGTTTATTCTAGAATTCGTTAATTCACGAAAATTGATTGAATAATTAATACTGATCAGTTTTTAACAGTAAAAATTATTAAAATAAATCAAACAAAAAATTTGAAAACTAATCCTTAAAATTTTTATAGTTGAACTAGTTGAGTTTTTTATTTATTGCTCTAAAGATTTCATTTTTATGGTTCTCTTTAAGGCTTTGTTTATATTTTACAAATAGACAATAAATGATATGTCATAATTTAATGAGAACAGAATGGAATTGAATTATTTGGAATCTCAAATTCTTAATTTTAGATCTCTAATTAAATATCATTATTATTTAAAAAATAAACATAATTGGGCTTCTTACAATTGTGTAATAAAATGCATCTTATCTTTTACGAAGCAAAGGAGAAAAAAAAAAGGGAAAGAAACAAGAAACAAAGGCGAATCTGTGCTTCTCACGTGCAAAGGAAAGCCTAGAGGAGAAGCAAAAGATTGATAACAAACTTGGGACCTGAGGAATCCCGAACCTGTCAGCGGAAGTCACCAATCCATAAAGCCCAACGCCCAACACACAACAATTAACACCTGTACATATTTTTCTCTATGCAAACAACAGTCTCTCGTCAAATCTCTTTCAGTTCTTTCCTTGGTTGTTAGCTAACTGTTTTTTAATGCTGAATCGTATGGGTGCTCAGAAAAGTGTACAAGCTGGCAAAGGTGATATTTTTGTTGAATGTTGGAGTCCCACTGATAAGTGGGTTTTGATTTTTATCTCATCTTATGGGCTACCATGCTTTTCTGGCTTGTTGGGGTTTTGGTTTTTGTTTGTGTTGAATAGTGAGCGTGGTGTGTTTTCGGTGGCAGCCAAAATTGACGTCAATGTTGATTTCACTCACAAGTTATTTGCTTCTATGATGCTCCCTCCTCTCAGGTTTCTATAGTTCTCTTTTGCCCTTTGATTGTTCAATGCTTCCTCTCTTTTTTTTTTTACAATTTTATTTGTTAAGAATTTTGATCGACTGATTTCCATTTCCATTTCCATCCGTATCTCTATCTCATTCGTTTTGCAGCAGGAACACAAGTAGTCCTCTTTCACTGCTAATTGGCAGGTCAGTGTTTTCATGTCATGTATGATTTCCTTCGCACTTCTATCATGAACCTTACGTGTTTAAGTTTTTCAATGTTCTCTTGCCATTTTGTTCCTACTTTTATCTTGGCAGCTTGATGACTGTTATGAATTACTTACTTTGAAAATGCTAAGCACTTAAGTTTGAAACTTTTAATTTGCTCTTTAGTTTTACAAATTGGTAAGGTTCTGGAAAACAAGAAGTAACGTTCCTAGTTCAACCTTTCGTTTCTCTTTCTCTGGCAATTTTGCCCGGAGAAAATGTGAAACAAATAATAGGTTCTTGCAATAAAGTAACAAATTCTTGTAAAACTGGTACTTATATTTGGACGTTGCAGTGTTTGCATCAAGCACCCAAATTTATTTGGTGGAAGTGAGAAGCTTGATGTATCTTGGGATAAGGGATTGTACGATTCAAATGTCTTGGTAGCTTACAGGAGGCCAAGGCCCGAATGGCTTGCTCAACAATGTTTTCTGATTCATGTAAGCCTCTGAATTGCATATCTACAGCTATAATCATGATTTGTAAATAGTGACAAACTCCAATTCACATTGGCCTTTCCTTGAATTCAATTATGTTGTTGAGAAGCCAATTAGAAAAGTGAAATGGAACTGTACTAGTTTGTAAACGATCATTTAATTTAAGTGGTGAATTTGGTTTACCAGCATTCTATCTCTCCTGAAATTGGGGTCCATGGAACACCAGTGGACAATTTTTCACGTTCGGGGAGTAGCGGTGTGAACTTATCTAGAATGTCAGTTGGTTTGGATCTCAATGAACCCGCAAGTTCTCAATGGAGCTGCAAGACCAGTATTAAGTTTGAGGTTGAGGAATATTTTATTCTTAACATATTATTTTGGATTGAGTTTTTAATCCATTATCCTAGTGATCTCTTCTTTTTTATTTGTGCCTAATCTAATCTGAAGAGTAATTGGGGTGTGAAATGCAGCACGTGCGTCTGTTGAGTGATGATGGCCGCTGTATTACTAGGGATCTTGATGGGTTCCCTGTGACTTGCAGGTAGTCAACACTATCAGTTGAGTTTTCAAGAGACCTCTGCTGGACTCTTTCTCACATACTCTATGAATTCTTGCCATTACAGCGGCAGTACTCATGACAATATGGTGGTTTTAAAGCAAGAATCTCAATATGCAAAGGCAGATGATCACAGTTTTTCCCGTGTAACAATCTTCTCTATCTTATATGAATTTTTTCTCACAGACAAATACCAGCATTAGAACTTTTTGATGTAGTTTGAAAGAAGAGTCAATTCTGTTGTTATATACTAAATTATTTTCGTTCCCAGTTAGGTATCGAAATAGAACAAGGGATTCCCATTCTATCGAAGTGGCTAATCTTCAACAGATTTAAATTTTTTGCAACAAAAGGTGTGAAACTTGGCCCAGCATTTCTTTTGGCAAGGTGAGGTTATATTCCTTTGCTGCCTTCTGTATGTAGTGCATAGAGTAATTATAACAAAGGGAAACAAGGAAAATGTAGTAGCCCATGACGACATAACAGGAAGCAGAATGTATCTTTTCTAAGACCATACTAATATGTTAAATTGAACATTTGCCGGTTGTAATCTTGAAGAATAATATTTTGCTGATGGGTGTTAAGTATGGTATGTGTGTCATATTAATGTAATACTTCTTGAAGGATAAACCTTTCTCACAATTAAAATGTCATTAATCCTTCTATGTAAGCAAGAATTTTTTATTGGTGTCTTCGTCTTGAAGAAATCAATAATTACACGATGTTACCCACCCTTTCTTCAATTGTGTCTACCTTACTTTTTGTTCTGACAGCCTCACAGGGGGCTCCATTGTTGGGGACATGGCACCTTATCAAGCATTTGCAGTTGGTGGTCTTGGTAGTGTGCGGGGATATGGTGAAGGTGCTGTTGGATCAGGCAGATCGTGCATGGTTGCAAATAGTGAATTGACATTTCCTTTGGTATGTAACACTTTTGAGCATGAGAAATTATAAGCTGAGGGAAAATTCTGCTTAATGTTTGTTGTGGTTGTATTCATCCGTCACTTCTTCACTGGAACTACTCTTTAGTTTGAGTGCTTTATGCATTGGCAGTTTAGTATTACAGGTCAACCATGGTTTATCTGCTGCTTGTTTTTCAAATATATAGGGCTACAGTATGGACTGGAGATTCAGTGAAGCTATCAATAGAACTTCTCCACTAATGCTTGAGTCCATTGATTGCATTTGTTTTTATTGAGACTACGCTGTTCAATAGGATGTCGTAAACCTTTTGTTTATTTTCCTTTTTCATTTTTGCGTCACTGGAGCTAACCCAACCAGCATCTATATCTGCCTTTACCCAAGCAACAGATAATACACTTGGTTGCTTCTCAAATTTAAAATCTGTTTGAATATACTTGTAGACATTAATCATTTGATTCTCTTTGGTGAGTGTTGTTATGTTATAGCTTTGTACCTATGGAGACAGGAGAGTATAAGAAAAGAAAGTTGTGATTGATTTTGATAGCGTTTCATATTGTACTCAGAACAAGATGTTGGAAGGAGCTATTTTCTTGGACTACGGAACTGACTTAGGCTCTGGCAGGCTTGTACCTGGTAAATTTCACTCTGTAATTGCTGGAAAATTGTGGATTACTTATAAATTCTTCTTGTAAATACAAACTTAAAGAATGTGAATTTTGCTATTATTTCTGCTAAATTGCTATAGGTACCAGTAGTGTTCCAATTGCTGAAGAGAACAAAAAATTGAGCTAGAAAAATAAGGTCTTAGTTGGTCTTCTTTCTCATTGTGAGATGTTAGAAAAGATTTTAAATGTGTTGAAGCTAAATTATCTAGTCCCCAGAGATGTTGATTCAGTAATTTTGCTTGAGAATACTTCACCTAACTTTTATCTGTATACTCGGATAGTAAATTTGCTATCACCATTACCATTGTGGTTTCAGTCTCTTGGTGCTATGCCTTTTGCTGTTTTCATGTTCCCTTTGTGCTTTCCTCAGCTGAATTCCTTCCTGTCTTTATTTGTTTCGATTTGTTAATGCTCAGTTTGATCCCCACTTTCAGGAAATCCAGCGTTGAGGCAGGGCAAACCAGGATCTGGAATTGGGCTTGGATACGGCCTACGATTTAAGTCTCCAATTGGTCATTTTCAGGTTGACTACGCCATTAATGCCTTTCAACAGAAAACTGTTTACTTTGGCATCAGCAATCTTGGTTCATAAGCGTCTTAAGCCTGAAAGTTGGAGTCGAAACATTTTTTCCAAGGGTCAGACTTTGGAGAAGAGTTGGGGGCTGCTTGTGGGTTAAAAAGGAAACTCAGAAACCTCTTTCTTTCCGTGACTGGGAGCAGTAGTGACAGTGCTATTAGTTATGTCACTTGGCGAATGGCAGATGCGCAAAAAATGTGTTCTGTTCATTCAAGCTGTGCGAACCAACAGCGCAAATCTAAAAGAGCATAGGAGAATGGAGATACTTGTATTCTTTCTGCGATTAGATTTATAAAGCAAAAATGTGGTTTCTATATTGAATACTGTTATGAATTTCGAGTCTCTTCCGATAGACTAGTTGACATTATCATGAACTATGCCAGGTTATCGGTGGAACATGAACATATGGCCTGAAATAACAATTCATCTCTTATCGTCTGGCCCATTCCCAGTGCAATGCAACACAAATAAAGCGTTTGTATATATGGTCAAAGCGAAAATGAAATGTGCTGCGCTGCACCGGCTGACAATAACATGTAAGCATTAGGAGGTTTCAATTCCACACCAACCGGGACAGCGCAACTTTTCGAAATGACAGAAGTATAAATGTACGTATTCTACTCAAAATTATGAGCTTTCCTTTCCCAATCACTATTTTCAAAAATTATTCATCAAAATTGTCGGCAACACAAAAAGTCCCTCCATCATGTCAAGATTCCTTTCGTCCACCAATGATATGAGTTGAATATCAACACAGAGAGGAAAAGAAAAGAATTACCGAAGCAAATTTGGCTTGATGACCAAGAACATCAGCTACTTTGTTTACAATCCCTTGTATGTACACATAGCTTTGTATACTATTCTCTTTCCGACATAAATCAAGTATTTCCCTCTCATCCCCTTTACACCGTCATCTTGAATTGAACGAAAACAAACAGAAAGAAAAGGAAAAGGAGAAGCTCTACTTTTTAAGCATCGGCAAAAAGGGTCTGGTCAGCTTCCCCACTTAGCTACTGTGCTTTCACTTTCTAGGCAGTAGAGTAGACTATTCAATTGGCATCCTTTCCCTCGCGAAATTACATGGAACAAATACGAACATTTTCTTCATTTTACTCGTTTATGTACACAAGTACACACATCCAAAAAGATAACACCACCCTGGTCCCCATTAAACAGTTTTTTGACATTGGTACGCCATCATAATTCTCTCACCGGCAAAAGTATCTACCTTTACTTCCATTAGTAAGCAAGTCAAGATCCTCTTTCTTCTTTATACCTTCCGAGAGAGACCTCTCCTTATGCTTCTTTATAAGTAGGAGTTTTTAGTTGTTGCGTGGGGCACTTCCCTGCTTTTCAGCAGTTAAGCACCATGACCACACCCAACCAAACTAATTTACTTCCAAATATCCTCTTCCTTCTCCATATGAACATCATTCACCTGTAAAAGAAAATGGATAAGTTTAGATCCAGTTACTTCAATCTGGAAATTCAAAATGAAGAGAAAAAATTAAGATTTGCGATCCTTAAGTATCAAATCATCACAGGTTACAAACATGGAACAAAATGGAAAACACTGAAAACACAAATTTTGCCACTTGCAAATCTTAAAAAATAGATCACTTAAAACACAAGCTTGTGATGTTATTATATACAATAACCTTGAAAAGGTTGAGAATTGCGACGAATAATCAACAAGGAAGGCAAGTCCTTTCTTCTCCTTTTCTTTTTCATTTTTAAACTCCACCCATAAGCATAACATTGTCACATACAAATAAAGTACAAATGCCTGAGACCTAAGGAATCATGAGAGATCCTCAACTGCACATCTGCGAGGGGGTTTCGTGAGGATCAAACTCGATTCCATTGGCAGCCAAAGGGAGCTGTTCCTTCAGTGAAATTCCATCCGGTTCAGGATTCTGCTAGAATGCAATTATATCACCACTTCTCGGAATTTTACCAAAACTCCTTTCCTAATGTATTGTCATTTTCATTGCAAGATTTAATCAGAAACTCCGATCAGCTTTATGGAAGGTACATAATAACTCGAATGCCAGTCTATTAAAGTAATGGCAATGTAGGGTATAAAATATATGGGCAATAAGAAATAAGCAAATCGTTCTAAACACAAATATCAGCAAAGAACCTAACCTCAAGCTTTCTACAACAGTATCTGTAAACTAAAATACAGTGACAAAATATCCAAAATGAAAAATTTGCAATCCCTTGATTGATCAATTCAACCACCAACCATCAACTTTGAAGGTTTTGATCCAAATGAACCCACTACACAAAGATCTGTGCATCAACTCACTAACTCAACGCACCAAGTCACCAATTTTTTAACAACACTCTCTATCATAGCAACCAAATTCATAACAACAAAAGAAAAAGGAAAAAGAACTCACCAGGAACAATTTCTTTCAATCCCGGAAAATGACTTTGTCCGCTATTTTCAACAAGGGTCTTAAACAAGCCGGAGCAAATTTCCTCGCAAATAGGTACGAACTGGAGTAATTCGATTTCCTCAACTCAAGAATGAGATCCGGCGAGATTTCATTAGGCCGATACGTATAAGGGTGACCATCGATAGTCCCAGTCCAATTTACCCTTGTTAACGTATAATGAGTACATCCATTTGGATCCGCCATCGACAACAAAGTAGGAAAATAATGTTCTTCCGGGTAACATTCATTAGCCCTATAACAGGGCAACTTGAACTTCTTCCATAGATGACGGTCCTTGATCACCATGAGCGCGTGACGGCGTGTTAACACAAAAAACTGAGACCCAACACGGAACTTCCCAAAGGGCACCTCTGGCATCATCGCATACCGTCCTCTGGCAATGTATCTCCTCCACAACTGCGGCTCCTTGTCTATAATCTCAATGAAGCTTTTGTACTGGATGCGAACGCCGTAGGCAGTGGTGGTAGATGAGGACAAATCGAAGGAATTGGACTCAACGAGAGCATTGTAGACGTACTTGAAAGAATGGAGAGGAATGCAATACTGAGAAAGAAGGGCGAAGAAGGCATTGGCGGGATCGTCGAGGACGGCGGTGGCCAGGAGGCGGCGCATGGCGGAGATGAGAGTGGCGGAGGCGCGGAAAGTGGGTTTGGCGCCGTACATGAAGCGGGCTTTGAAAACTCCGGAGGCGGGGCGGGAGATATTGAGGGTGGGATCGGCGTGGACATAGACGTTATATAGATTGGGTGGAGCTGATTTGAAGAATTTGTCCCAAAGAGGAGCGAAATGGAGATCGGAATGGGTGAGGAAGAGGAAGGCAATCTTGAGTTTTGGGTGGGGGGAGGAGATGTGGGCGGAGGAGGAGGATGAGGAGGAGGCAAGGCGGAAGAGGGAGAGGTCGTCCTGCTCGTCGGAGGGGGAAATGGGGACAGGGAGAGGTTCAGGGGCAAGGAGGAAGAAGAGGATTGGGAGTGAGAAGAGGAGACAGAAAGTTAGAACAAATGGTGTTGATAGCAACATCCCTCCGCCTCCCGCTCCTCCTCCTCCTCCTCCTCCTCCTCCTCCTAACCATGAATTTGAAGAAGAAGAAGAAGAAGAAGTGTGACAATTTGGCATATAATCAAAACAATGAATCAGTTGAGCTCGATGAGTTGGGGGAGTGAGTGAGTGGAGTATTTTGTACTGGTAATGAGATTTTGAGAAAGGGCTGTTTCTGTATCGTGCTTTCTGAGAAATTTTGTTTGTAGAGATTAGAAGACAAGGAAGGGCGAGAAAAAGAAGACAGAAGGACCTTGTTCCGTTAATTCTAACGGCGAACTATCTTAAGCCGTTTCTGTTATGTTTTTAATCATATAAAATAATTGGTTTGAAATGGAAACACAGGCGGCGTGAGCTGAATGCGGAGTTGATTAAACAGAGACCAAATCATGTTCTAATATAAATACATACATAAGAGATTATATCTTCGGGGACTTTTTTGTAATTCATTATTTTATCCTTCTTCCGAATAATTCAAAATATACAACAAACAATTTAGATAGTAAAAAATTTGAGACCACATACATTAGTATTGGCATTGGCAATAGCAACGGCAACGGCAACGGCAATAACATTAACATGCATAGTTATAGTTTGTGGGAAAACAACAATCATTTCAGAACCCTTAAAAAACGAAACATATATTTCAAATCAATCCTTGAAGGATATCAACATAATAATTTAACAGCAACATAGCGCTAGCAATGGCAAATACAAACCAAACCTGCTCGTCTTATTACCCTCACATCCTCAACTTACAATCTTTTATGACAAGAACATGGCAAATGTATGTGCTTGCATCTCCTTGTGACATGGACTTGTATATACAAATTTCTTACAGCCGCATGGATGCAGAACTCAATATGGCCCAATCATTTTTCCTTCCTCCCATTCTCAGTCGTCCTTTTAACTTCTGACTTAGAGTCAGGCGTCCCTCTCGCACCAACTCTCCCATTCCTAGCAGCCTGTGCCCCAGGACTTCTCCCTGCTTCAACCGGATTCAGAATCATTGAGAAAACAAATCATAATATTGCCAATCACCTGAATAACCGATTAAACTTTTCAACATTTTACTTTAAAAGTTAGTGATACAACTGCCTAATTGTGACCCAATTACAACTACCGACCACGTCTACACCTTGACTTATGCATGTAAGCAGAAGTCTCCAATCTTCATATGCAATGAAATCCAGCAGAAGTCAATTTCCAATCTATTTGATATGCTATGTGTTGTGTATATTGTATTCCTTTTTAGTTTTGAACCTAAAAGACCTTGAGGAAATAGACATGTTTCAGCAAAACATGAGAAAGACAGGAGACTAACCACTGCTCGGGAGAGATAACCTCTTCTTTGTTTGTTTTTCAGATTGAAAGGATCTCTCTTTTGGATTGCTGCGCGATCTCACAGCAGCACCTAGTTTTGAGTTGCCTTCTTCAACCATATCTTCCAGAACTGGCTTTGACTTTGGCTTTGGCTTAGCAGAAAGCTTGTTGGATTGCTCTAACATACCTGCAGATTTACTAGGTGAAGAACTACCTCCATCGGAAAGAGATTGACCTGTTTTCTGAATTGAAAGATTTGGAGCTGGTTTCTTGACTGTGGGCTTTGACTGTGGTTTTGTTCCATTCTTGGCGTCGTCTATTCCATTTTCACGAATCTTTACTCCATCTCTGAGATTTATGTCAAGAAAGCGGTTCTCCCAGGGACGAACAGCCATCCATCTCTCCAACCAGTTCCAACCCCAACTGCTTTTATCTGGTTCAAAACCAGAGGGTGCAGCTTGCTGTCTTGACCCTGCTTGCCACTGCACAAATAGATATGTACCTCAAATGAGCATCTGCAGCGCCAAGGAACACCCCCAGGCCCCAAGAAGTGTCCTTAGTATTTTAATAAGAGACTTACTAGTAATAAGCATGGAACATTCACATTCTTACACAGTGAATATACTTCATCTTGCCTTCCTTGCCCCATTTTGAGTAATATGATGATTAGAAATAAGAGAACACAGCTTCAAGCAGGCTATACCATAGGCATTTAGAATTTTGTATAAGGGCTGTTTGCTTTAACAATTATTGCAGCTAATGTTCAATAAATGTCAAGAAGATTCCAATATTTGGTAAACTAGCTGATTTCTGTCTTGACAAATAAAGATATAATTAACTATTAAATAACTAACAAATATATGCATATAATCTTACATTTGTAACTATTAAATTACAAAATTCTCTAAACATATAATTCCTCAAGAAGGTATGTTAAATGGCCGTAGTAATCAAATTACAGATAACTACCATCCTGAAGAAAGAAGTAATCTTTTTTCTTATTTTGCACAACAAGTGCCTTTGAATATATACACAAGTCCTAGCTTAATTTAGGTAACTAAAATATTTCCTATTTACAGCAATATCCCCTATTTACAGTAATTTCCTAAAGTAATATCCATGATATCCTCTTATTTCTTATTTTATGATTAGGAAATAATTTCTCCTAAATCACTGTTCTGATTTTCATCAGATCCAAATATCTCTAACTCTAAAGCTCAGAAAAGAAAATCCTTTGGATAAATTCAAAATCTCCCTGATCTTTAAACAAACATAGATTTTTCAAGAGATTGTGGAGTTTCAAAATCCATCTCAAATTCACAACATAGAACCAAACGATCTCTAAGACATTCCCAATAAAGGCCTGCACATTAACCAACAAATATATTTGTCAATTAAGACACACACCTTTGCTTCCCTTCACTCCCCACCACCCCATTAGGAACATACACACACAGCCAATTGTTTGTCCTTGATGGATAGGAATAGTTTTGAATTAAGAATATGCAATGGAGCTTCCAAAAGCAAGTTCAACAAACAGAAAACACTTCAGTATCCAAATTCTTGGTCATACCAGTAATGAACCATGCTATCATGCTTCTAGCAGCATCCTCATTAAATAATAGATGTAAGATCTGAGCTTATGCCAAAATCCAGATCATAATCCTAATCAACATCAATCACCACTTACAGATGATAAGTTCAAGGGCAGGTTTCACATTTGAGGTTGCCTGAACTCTGGTATTTGCATTCTAAAATTATTTTTTGTAATTTATAATCATTTCCATATTGGATGTTGTCCCCAAAAAAAAACAAAGAAGGCTTCCTATTTTTACCTGATGAGCAAGTGCATAAGCCATGGCTCTCTCCCTCTTAGCTGCAGCCTCCTGTCTCTTCAGCAATTTGGCTTGAATTTCTTCAACCGATCCTGCACTGTCACACCAACCTTCCTGTGACACAAGAAAAGTGGTGCCAAGAACTCACTACGTATGAACAAATAAGAAAGCAACTTTGTGCAACTAAACAGTTGCAATATTTTCATAATCTTTAGAGTAAGAGTAGAGAAAGAGCAAAGAACTTCAGCATAACGAACCTCAATTTCTCGAACTCGAGCTTCATTTGCAAGCTGTTGTTGAAGTTTTTGTTGAGAAGTTTGACTCTCCAATGCCAAGCGAACACGCCTTGCTCGTACACGAGCCTGAACTCTCACTAAAGCTTGCATGCAGCGCAGAGTTATTGCAGCCTGCTTTCTCACAGCATGCCCCCTTACAAGGGCTTGGAGCCTCACCAGTCCTTTTAAAGCCTTTAGGGCTCTTCTAGCCTAGTCATAAGCCAAAAAAATTTCCAACGAATTACAATTACAAAGATAAATGCACTGAGGATGATTATTTAAAGTGGTTCACCAAAATGATAATCATATTATAGACAAAGGCAAAAACCAATCAAATTATTGTCTTCTAATTTCGGTGGAGGTTTTCCATTTTCACTTAACTTCCAAGAACAGCTATTTCAAAATGGGATACATTTACACCTTTTTTGTTCCTTCTCTATTGTTGTGGTTCTGGTTGTTTTCACCTTACATTTTGAAACATATCCTAATGACATTTTTCATTTACAGGCAGGAAGATTTGGGGTGGAGGGGTGTGTGTGTGTGGAATTAACTCCCTTGCACATCATTCAAAACCATTCAAATATAGATTGAAATTATCTAAGAAGATAACGCAAAGAAGTTAATACCAAAAATCCACGAAAAGCCGTTTGAATGCGTGTAGCAGCCCATTCTTCTCTAAATATCTGTTCATTATGAGTGCTACACTGTACTTGAAGTGAAGCTGATGGGGATTCAGAAACGTCTGGGTTAGAATGGATGCTTTGATAACCAACTGGAGTAGCAAAATTGTGATTGAACTCCTCTTGCAGCTTATCAGCATCAATATCAACTGAGTGTTTTCTCCTATTCTGATGCTTTTTAACATTTGATGTCTGCAATGATTCAAGAATAATACAAGAGAAAAGCACCGATGTAAATAACTTTGTGTATTATGTAGTAGGAAACTTCATCTACTTTACCAAAATAGAGAATTTATTCATGAGAGAAGAAGAAATAAAATTTTCATATATTAAACAGGGACTTAACTATTGAACCAGAGGACAGAATATATTTAGTACTAATGTAACTTGTAACAAGGGCTCATAGTCACAGGAAAAGATCTACTTGCAAACTATGCATCTTAAGCTTATCAAATGGAAAGTGAGACGAAACGTAGTGCAAAAAGTATTTACAATTTCATCCTTCTCTGAAGACGGTGACTTTTCAGATTTCTTAAAGCCAACCAATGCTTTTATCCATTTCCCTGAAACACCCATGGTGCCAGTCACTTTATATTGAACAACTACAGACCTGAAAAGGAACAGCATACACAATATAAGCAATGAATATTGAGACTAAAGATAGTGATGTAGGACAAATATGTACTTTAAGTTCTTTTGCATAAGATAGATAATAGATAATAGATAACAGAAAATAAAAGTGAAACATCACCAATCGAGAAGGTAAATGGTATGGCAATATATCCAATCTGCTCAAATACAGACCAAAAGTATAAATGACTTGAAACATATTTTGTGGCAAACATCAAAAGGGCTACTGACTAGCAGCAACAATGCTCATAGCAAAACAGTTATAGATAAAAAATTAAATAGAGTAAGCTTCATTCATTCCTAGTCCACGTGGTAACTGGACTTTTTCTCTTTGTACAGGGAAGCGTAAGCAGCATTAGTAAACTTGTAGGTCTGGTCATAAGGGAACTGTTGACAGCATTATCAACCAACCACAATGCCTTAACTTTTTCCTACCCTCGTCCATTTTCTTCGAATTATTGACATATTAAAGAACTTTCCTCATTCAATTACCTTACCAGTCAGTGACATACTTCAGAAAAAAAGATATATGAAAGAAACAAAAGAAGCAGGACAATGTAGTCGCCAACCTCTGAAATCAGAAAACAGGAATTATCTGTAGCTGAAAGCGTCACACTAGCTCCCAACTAATAACCTGAGAAACAAGAGCGCTGTCAATCACAGAAAAGCCATAAATTCGAGTAGCAAGAAACTTAATTTAAAAGGAAAATAAACAGATTGAAAAGAAATGAGGAAAAAAAGCATTTGAAACAAAAGAAGAAAAATGGACAATAAAGGACAAAATTCAAAGTGATGCAAATGCAGATCTATAGATCAAAACCTGCTGCAATTCATCCGAACACTAGCGAGTAGACTCTGTACACAGAATCAGTAACCACAACAACAAGAGCCAACGCAGATACCTTATTAGCCGCTGATCTATCAGTAAACACACAAACCCACTGTCCTCTCTCTATCTAATCTATATATCTGAATTCTTTTCTCTGAAACCTGATAAACTCTCCTTCAATGAACTTCTAAATAGTGAATTAAGCCGGCAAAAGAAACAAAAGTAAATTTAATTAAAAATTGGGAAGAGTCAGCGACTGAGTGAGTGAGAGAGTGTGAGGCTAAATTACGCCGAGGGTAGATGTTATTATTTAAAATATTATTTTTCCAGCTCAAGCGATGACGTTTTCAGAAATCGAGAGAGTCAATCACGGGATGGGTCATAGCCATTGGCGCGGCGAATGCGATTGCCTCCCCAGCTCACGTTAGCAACGATGGCGTCTAAAATTTGTGTACAGAGACAGACCAGTGTTAATATTTAAATTAAAAAATAATTCTTTTCACATTGTATAAATTCTATTGAAACAACATTGAATTAAATAAGCTCTGATGAAATATCTTTTAATTTAATTACTAATTAATCCCAAAAAGGAAAAAAAAAACAGATAAAGTACTGGCATTGTTGTTTGAATTAAAGTTGAGGATTTTTAGGCTATCGAATAAAATATTTTGATAAAGAATAAAGAGACATGAGAAGGAATAACAAGTGGTAGAACTCTCCAATGATTGAACACGGTCTGGTATTCTTGGGATTGTTGTTTTGCTTTTGTGACGAGCATTAATATATTCAACTTGACGATAATCAATATTAACAATAGTTTAATCTATTGAAATTACCTCTTAAAATTGAAAAAAATGATAATGTGTTTTTTTAGGTTATAACAAAATCTAAACGTGTCCATTTTTTCCTGTCTATTTGCTCTAACAAAGAATTGAATTTTTGTTCTTGTTACTGAATTATTAAGTGAAAACGCATATTTTTATACAAATTTCCATTGGTCAATGTACTTTTTATTATTGGACAAGTTATATTTATTTAAAATGTCGATTTTATTAAATACAACTTTTATATTTAATCTTGTACTTTATTTTTTCAATTTATGAATGCCATCTACATATTATAATACTATACATGTCTATAAGTATTTAAGGTAAATGGTAAAAAGGACGACTCTTAGGATTGAAGAAGCTTAACACCTAAAAATTTTAAGAAATTGGAAACCAAAAGTTGAATTGCTTCGAGATTCACTTCCTCTTGTAAGTATTGAAATGTACATCTACTTCCGCGAATAACCCTTGTTTATAATTGTAGAAATAGATAACAGAAGAGAAATGTTGTTGTACCCCAGAGCTCAACTATTTGGATGATATAAAACGTGAGCGTGTGTATTGCCTTGGACGGTTATTTTCATAAACTCTCATTAGTTATTATTGGTTCATTTTTATTCTTATAATATCTCAAAATTTTCCTATTATACAAATCAAGATATACTTAAAAGCTAAAATATGCTCGTAACTAAGTCATGTTCCTCTAATCAATCTCCTCACTTTTTTTTCATTAATCTTTTTCAAATTAACACAAGAGGCTACGATTTGTTTTTGAGAGATAGAAAAATGTGTTAGGAATCTGTTGGCTCAATAATCACTTCATCTGGAGGTCAGATGATGAAGTTATGGCCAAAAGTCAACCCCAATTATTGACATAACTTTCACTAGAGATATCAGGTTGTGGTTGTTTAGGAAGATTTCAAAGAGGACTTCGAGATCTACAACTTTCGTGAAGACCTTGAATTTTTTTTTTGCCATTTAGAGGGTCAAAATCGCTTTGTCTGGCACTTCGTTTGACGCTTCGTCTGGTGCTTCGTTTAAAGGACATATCTTTTGCATCAAAAGTCTAAAAATCCTAAACTTTATATCGTTAGAAAGCTAAGAAAAAGATATACAACTTCTAAGAAGACAACTCTATCTAATTCAGCCTAGATCAATACAGATTATTCCTAGAAGTTTCAAATCATATTTTAACCCTTATTCTATATTTTCACTCATCTGCTATCAACATCTATATATATGTAAAACCAGTAACTACAATCACAACACCAGAATCCAACTTTCAATTCCATACATAAAACTATCAATCTAAACAATTTTTACTTAAAGATAATCCATCTCAAAGGCCATCGCGCAACAAAAATTTTATTTCCAGTCACATTAACATTTTGACAGAACAGAACATTTTACACATATATATATGAAAATCTTTGCAACTTTTTCTGTCAACTCTCGACAAACCTAGTCTTAACACAACTTTAAATTACAAATCCCAAAAAACACATCAGTAGCAAAATGCAAAACACTTTCATGGATGCTCATGCTTGAAATGATTCTAAGTGCCAAAAATTTTTGATCTACCTAGTTAAGTTACAAATGATAAAAATCCTTAGAGTCTACCGAATTTTGCAAGTTAATGCTAATATGCTTTTTTTCACCTGAGGAGTGGAAAAATAGTGAGATGAGCTAGGAAGCTCAATGGCTAATACGTTTATAGCCAGTGATAACAAACCACACATAATCAAGTATATATATCTATAAACCACGTGCTAGACTTAGCAGATCACATTCAAAGTTTAAGACTTTCAGATATATCTAAACACATTACCACACAATTCAGCTCATATTTTTCATACAATCATCACAAATTATCATTCAAATATGCTCCATATCAAACAATTTAGATGCAATGCACAAACAAAATGACTCAAGAGAATCATATAGAACGAAATGGCGAAACAGAAGTTTACATAATGAATGAAATGAGTTCATTTTTCAGAGCTCATATGCCACAAGCGAGCAGCCAAGAGAAGGCTTAAGGTTAACGTGCACGTGACGAATAAAATAGTATCTCTCTTACTCACATAGCAGATTTCAGATGCATACATATCACAAATTATCATTCAAATATGCTCCATATCAAACAATTTAGATGCAATGCACAAACAAAATGACTCAAGAGAATCATATAGAACGAAATGGCGAAACAGAAGTTTACATAATGAATGAAATGAGTTCATTTTTCAGAGCTCATATGCCACAAGCGAGCAGCCAAGAGAAGGCTTAAGGTTAACGTGCACGTGACGAATAAAATAGTATCTCTCTTACTCACATAGCAGATTTCAGATGCATACATATTATAGTCATATTTTTCATGCTTCTTAAGTTTCTGTTTTTACTTAGCATAAAGCAACACAATTCTTACAAACAATCATAATATAAATCCGGAGTATATTTTTCCCCACATTCACAATGAGTCAAGTCAAACATTTATAGCATTCATGCACATAAATATTTTTAGCTCATCATCACAAAACTATAAACATATTACCCACCCATGTATTTACTTGATATTTCCAAGATCAAGCTTGCCCTTCTCCTTGCTCTTGACTTCGACTAGCTTGATTCCCTTTAAAACATATATTTTCATTTAATCAACACACACGAATGAAACTTTCCTTAAACCTAACTATCCATGAATGAGCTTAAGCTTGATCTATTCTTGATTTCCCAAAAACTAAGATCTACTTAAGTTCATAAAAGAATCTAAGAACATAGTTCTCTTATTCCTCTTCTTTCTCTCTCTTCATTATCGTCACACAATACATATTTTCTCTACTTCCTTCATCTATCAAAACAAAAAGAATAGGAAAAGAATATCTAAAAACTCACCTAAACTTTTTCCTTCTTCTTCTTTCTTCTTTTCTTTCTTTCCTTCTTCTTCCCTTTCCTATACTTCGATTTCTCCTTCTCTCCTTCTAGTTTCTTCCATGACTCTCGCTTTCTTTTTATTTCTTAACACACATGACTCTTTCTTCACTTCTTTGTTTTATTAGCGTAAGTCCAAAATTTTAACTTTCCAATATTACCCTTCCTTATCAAATCTAATTCCTACAATCTCCTTATCTTCATTTTAATTATATACTTTTCATTCATGTAAACATACGAAAATAATAATAAACCATATTAACTCCAAAAATTTTCTAATTAATAAATTCTAACTTATTTTCATGCTTGATAATTAAATAAATTAAATCCTAAGAAAAACAGGACCCAACAAATGCAATAATGTTCTCTGTATTTCTAGGTGTGCATAATGTTATGTACATCTATCTATTTATACACTCTAGGTGACTACATCTAAAGAAACAAATAAACTAAATATTACATAATATTAATGTACATGATTCTAAAAGAAAAATGAAGGCTAAATAGATGTTGATAGTTGACTTTCAAATATTACATTAATATCCTCCCTCAAACTTAAGGTGGTAATGAATATGATGACTTAAGTTTTGAGAAAAATATCTTAAAAATATCTAAGGCGGATGTGATTTGGTGAAAAGATCAGCAATTTGTGTTTGAGATGAGATTGAGACAAGATGTATAATTCTATGAAGCACATGATGACAATCAATTTTGATGTGTTTAGTTCGTTCATTAAAGATATCGTTATGAGTAATATGTATGCACCGTGATTATTATATAAGAGAGGAACTGTTAAAGAAATGGTGACACCGATGTTTTGAAGTAACTCCATTAAGGCTCAGTATTCTAATTCAATGCTTAAGTGATAGACAATCGTTTGTTTCTTGCTATGCTAAGAAATAAGAGATGTGTTAAGAAAGATGTCGCAACCGGTAGTAGATTGGCGATCAGTTGTCCAACTAGTCGGCATCAGAGTATGCACGTAAATCTAATGTAGATGAATGATTGAAGTGAAGCCTATGAAACAAGGAGCCTCAAATGTACCAAAATATACAAAGAACAACAAAAAAAGTGAGCGATATGAGGTGCAAACATGAACTGACTAACAATGTGAATTGCATGAACAATATTTGGATGAGTGACAGCAAGGTATATAAGATTGCCAACTCATTATCAATAAAGTATGAAATCACTTAGACGAGTTCTATTAATGGCAGAGATATGATCTTTAGAGTTAAGTGGAGTGCCATCAATCTTAGTATCAGTAAGACCAATATGAAAGATAAGATCAATAATATACTTGACTTGAGATAAGTGATAGCCTAAATCATGGAAAGATACTTCAAGACCTAAAAAATAGCTTAGGGGACCTAAATCTTTCACTTCAAATTGTTGATGAAGACAAGATTAAAGAGTCCTTGAGTTGATTGTCGGTTATTATCATGTAATCAACATATAGAAGAAGAAGAGTTCACTCTTGATCTATTTTTCAAATAAACAAAACATGATCATCATAGTTGGACGTAACACCAAGATGGTTCATGGTGGAGTTGAATTTAATAAACCATGTTTAAGGAGCTTACTTAAGGCCATATAATGCTTTGCCAAGATGACAAACTTTATTAGGTGGATAAGCATACATAGGTGGAGGTTACGTATGTACTTCTTTATAAAGATTAACATTAAGAAAGTCATTATTGACATCCATCTAGAACAATTTTCAATGCTTGTTAGTTGTTACTATAATAAGACTACTAAAGTAATTAGGTGAGCAACTGGAGCAAAGGTCTCTTCATAGTTAATTCCATATTTTCAAGTAAATTCCATTGCAACCAATCGTGCTTTGTATCCATATTCTTGAGGAAACCTCTTTGTAACCAATCGTGCTTTGTATCTTTCGACTAATCCATCAACTTAAGTCTTGATTTTGTAGACCCATTTATAGCCAATAACGGACTTATCTGGTGGTAGTTCAACTAAGTCCCAATAATTGGTGTTAGAGAGAGCCTGTAATTCTTTCACTATTGCTTACTATCACAAAGGGTTAGAGCTAACCTTACGATAGGTGCGAGGTTTATATAGAGAGAAAATAATGATATAAAAATAAAAGTCTTTAAGAAGAATAGATGGTTAACTTACTCAAGATGATTGATCGAAGAGGTTGTGGAAACTCGGTAAATTTTGGTTAATGAATAAAGGAGAAAGAGCTAGTTGGTATAATTAGAGGATTCACAGTCAAAGAAGATATAATAGAATAAGGCGTCAGTTGTGTTAAGTTATTAGAGTTGTAAGATGTACCTGCAAAAGAAAAATCAGGAAACATAACTATGGTAGGGTTAGAAAGAAAAGTTTGCGAGAGGGTTCACTCAATTGAAAAATTGATATTGTGGAAAACATTTTATGTTCCCAATAAGTGACATGTTAAGAGATTCGAAGTTTTTGAGATTGCGGATCCCAACATCTATATCCTTTATACTCTATGTCATACCCTAGAAAACAACATAAGCAAGCTCTAGGTTTTAGGTTGGTGTGCTCGTGAGACTATAATAGAACAAAGCACGCACATCTATAATCTTTAATGGTATGATTGGCTCAGGGTAATAGGAATTCTATTACCCTTCTATTCCTACCTATCACTTATTCCTTTGTTTGGTTTATTTTATGACTATCGGAATAACATTTGTAAGGAATAGCCAATGACAGCCCCCTTTTTACGTATTCGACGCAATTAGGAATAAGGTCAACAGTGCCTCTCTTTGTCTTGGATAACCCATACCCCTCTCATATATTTTCACGCAGCCTCTCATCTATTTTCATGCATCCTCTCCTATCGTCACGCAGATCTCTCACTGATGCAGCTTCTCCTATCTTCATGCAACACCTCACTCGCATCTTTATTTCTTCATGCGGGCAGGTGGGTAGGCAAGCATCTGTTTATCTCCAAACCGAAGAGGTAGGTGCTCCTCTTAGTGTTTTCATTTAGTTGGATATGGATTCTTGGGTATGTGTGTGTGTGTGTGAGTATGTGTACATTTAGATTGAGGAGTTTTTGTGTGTTGATGAGAGGTGTTCTTCGAACTTGTTGCAGCGAGGTGGAGTGAAGTGAGAGGGTTGAAATTTTGGTTTGAAGATAGGAGAGGATGGGCTTTGAGTGCCTCTTTGAGTGTTCCACCATGATTGTTCTAATGGGTTTCAGAAACAATTGAATATTTGAGGAGTTATTAATTGAATAAGTTGTTCGTTTAACATAAATTTTGGGGTCTCTATGTTGTCCTAAACCCTTCACTAAGAAGAGAAGAGAAAAAGCTCTCTTCCCTATTGCACCAAACCCATCTTTACTCTTTTAGCTTGGTTTTCTTCTTCAACTTTCATTTTCCCACAAATTACTGTAATCAAGCTTCAATCTTTCTGTATAAATCTGCCTTCTCTCATGTGTTTTATAGAAAAGATCGAAACTTTTCCTGATTGTTGTTTGGAATTTATTACTTTAAATCGTCTGCTTTTTGTTTGATGATATGAAATTTGATTGGATCTAGTCTTGTTTCGGTTTTGGTTTCTGATTTGGAGTTTAACAAGTTAGATATGTACTAGATTATCATCTGGTTTTTTTTTCCCGTTCTTATCCATTTGGTGAGTTTCTACCAAAAAGATTCAACCTTTTGTTTTGTTTGCAATCGAGTTCATGAGTTGATGTTTGTGCAATGTGAAAGTGAAGTAACAAATGTGTGCTTGCTTGGCTAGAAGAAACTATGTGCTTCCTTGGCTAGAAAACTATTTAGCAGCATGATATTAGATACGGTCATGCTTAGTCATTTTCCATCATTACTTTACCAAATGAGTTGTTGCATGTATGTAAAGTAGTCATGATAAGATTGTAGGAGCAAGACAAATTTGGCACACTGACAATTAATAGACCTTTAATAAATTTTTTTGTTAATAAAATTATCTATGTTCGTAACTCATACTAATTGTAGTTTACTTAAATTGATATTTGACTTCATTGTTAGCTTTTTGCAATTGTAGTATATGTTTTAAAACATTGACTAAAAGCATGATTTAAAATGTTTAATTATTCTTCTTATTACAGATAGAGTTAGTGCATAGTGACTCAAATCTCACAATCAAAACTGATTGGCACAACCTATTAGACTTAATATTTTTGTTTGAATAAGAATCGTTTAAATTAATTTGTCACGGATGGGCTTTTATTTCTTTGATTTAAGTGCCTACTAGCTAAGACAAGATGTGATCATTAAAGCATAAGAAAATATTTAAAAAACGCGCTAGCTAATTGACCATAATGAAGAATTTAGACAAGGTGTGAATAAATGTTGTCTTGGAGTGAATAAATGTTGTCTTGGATCTGATTAACAGGTTTGTGGAACATAAAAGCAAAAAAGAGATTAGGAAAATTATTTTAAAATATATAATTTTAATTTGGCCTGAAATTAATTTTCTAATTAGAAATTATTTCCAATTATCTTGACTCCTTTAATCAAATTTAATTGAAAACAATTTTTAATAAATTATTCTTCTATAATTTAGAAAATACGTCTTTTTCAAAATTATATAAGTAACTCATTCTAATCTAATTTAAAAAATTTCTAATCTAATTAGCAATTATTTTTTCTCAATTAGAAAACTATTTTCTAAAATTAAAAGGAAACTACTTTCAAAATCAAACATAACACTTTTAAATTTAATTAAAAAAGTCATGAGATATAATTTATTTGGAGATTGATTTCTTAATTAATTAGAAAATCTTTCTTTAATAAATTAGAAAACTATTTTCAAAAATATTAAAGAAAGC
>JAOSBN010000008.1:7228324-7261662 GCA_027563595.1 Erythroxylum suave | reverse complement strand
TCTCAATCAAATTGAAATAAATAAATTTAATTAAGAAACATCTTTCTTAATTACCTAAGAAAACAATTTTCTTAATTTTAAGGAGCCTAAATAATTAGTTTCAATCTTATTTTATAAACTACTTCTCTAATTAATTAATTTCAATTTAATTGAAAATAATGAATTCTAATCTTAGAAATCACTTTTCTAAAATAATTAGGAATGAATATAATTATTAATCTTAATCATATTAATAAAAATAATTATCTTAATTTTGGAATTGAATGACTAATTTAATTTAATTTATTAATCCAAACCCTTGAAAAAAAACTAAATTTCAAAGCATTCCTAAAAAAATAAACCATTTGAAAACAGTTTTTCAAAAATTAAAAAAAGAAGAAGATGGGAATTGTTACATATGCCAGTCACGTCTTGTCTAGCACGTGCCCACCGTCTTCTCCAGAAACATCCCACGTTTCTTAACCATGGCTCCCCATTGATCAATTCGACAACCCCACGTTTTAAAACCGTTTTCCTCACGTCGTTGGTGCCTGCACTATCCACTTCACCACTGTAATATCCCGATACCTATGTTAAGGCTAGAATAGTAATTTATGAGAAAATATTATGAAATTATGTACGTCATGCATAAGTTAATTGTGACATACACATTTATTTGTACATTCATATGATTGTACATGAATTCATTGACATTTCTGGGTAAATTTGATTTATAAGTGAAAATTGTGGATTAAATTGGAGTGTAATAAATATATTTTGGTAATTTTGGTATATTTTGGATATTTTGAAATTTTTGGTGATTTTAAAAAAATATATATTGAAATTTAGATCAATTATGGTGTGACAAGTGGCAACATATGTATATGACAAATGGCTTGTATATGTAGAGACATGTGGCAATAATACATGTGTGACAAATGGCAAATTGCGATTATTACAAATGGTGAATTAGTGGAGACAAATAGCACACGTGAAGGACATGCAATGAACCCACGTATTATTATGTTTTAGTTAGGAAGAAACCACTATAGCTTTTGTTCTCCAATGAAACACTCAACACCGCAATTCTCTTCCCTGTTCTTCATCACTGAATAACAACTTATTATACTTTTGTGTTGTTGATTTCCCTTTCAGTGCTGGATTAATTGTTGACTCAAGTAAGTGATTTTAATGTTGTTTCCCCACTGTAAATGAATATGTGTATGAGAGGTTGGAGAAGTGAAGTTTTGGTACTGAATGAACTAAATGAAAGATTTGTAAAATATGGATATGTTGTTTTTGCATGTTTGTGGAAAAATAGGCCATAAGTGAGGTGAGTTTCGAGCTAGTAGAATCTTTTAACTGTGTTTAGGAAGAGTGCAGAAAGTCAGGAAAAATGATGAACATACACTCTGTATTTTACTGTACATGTGTGAATATATGGTTGTTTACTATTCATGTATGAATTCGTAGAAAATGAATTTTGGTGAGGTTTTGATATTGAGATGAGATAAAAGAAGTGATTGTGTTGAACAAAAGATAAAGAGAAGGTGCAGTAAAATAGAGAGTGTGTGAATAGTGATATACAATTGTTAACTGATCATGTTGAATTTTGATTTTTGGTTTATTGTTGAGTTGAAAGAGGAGTAGGGATTGGCTAGTCAATTCAATGAATTGAACTTGTTAATGCATGAGTTTACTGAGTGTTGAGTATTTTGAACCAATAAAAGAAAAATGAAACAAGTGTAGTAAGCATGAAAACGCAGTAGAGAGAGAGAGAGGGAATACATGGGATTTCGGATTTATGATTGTTGAAGTGTAAATGTGATTCTGACTTATTTAGAGAGTGATTTGAAGTTAGAAATGCATGACTAAAAAAAAAAGTTAGAAGGGTTGTGTTTAGTCTGGAGAAAATGGAAAAAAAAATGAAATGAAAGAGTTGTTTTGGTAACGAAGAGAAGAAGAAAAACTGGGTTTGGGAAGAAGATGGAGATTTGCGTGCTAGAGGGAGAAAGGTGGTGGTTGCATGTGTAAGTTTATGAACAGAGTATTTCATTGAACAATCCTAAGTCTTTTGGCTATAACTTTTTTCATTCGAACTCCAAATGACTTGAAACTTAGATTAATGGATTCCTAAGACAATTTTCTTTCTCTCCATAAAAATTTAGAGCTATCTGAATTGATTTTAAAGTGATTGATAGGATGAAAGTGTGGAAGTCTGCTGGAACATTATGAACTGGAAAATTTTCATCAACATGTTTCAGTATTCTGATGATAACTTGAGTTGTAGATTTTTTAATGAGTTTATTCATGATTCAGATTAAACTAGAGACATATTTATACAACTTTCTTGAAGAATTAGACTTTTAATTCTGTCTCTAAGAATTTCAAAATTGGCATGTAATTGAGTCTCATCTTAGGCTGTAGCACTACCAGGGAAAGAAATCATATCATGTGGTTATTGGATAAACTATATTGATATAGGCCGAATTAGACTGAGGTGTCTTCATCAAAGTTGTAGATTATTCTCTTAGTTTTAAATTGGTATAAATTTTGTAATTTTTGGACATCTGAGCTGGAAGATATGAGTTGTACAATTAGAGGGAATGATCATATACTAGCCAAAAGGTCAAATGTGCATAGTTTGTGGTATTTTGTGCATAACTCATCGAATACTAAATCAAATTAGATGATCTTGGAATCATTAGAAACTTAACACACTGTAGAACAATTTTTTAGAAGACAGTTTTGCCTAATTTTTTCATTTACCCTATCAGATTAATTATGCAAAGTTGACCTGGAATCATATGGGAAGAAAATCTGAAGTGATCAATTAGGTTATGAAATTGATTTCACATTGTTTTATTTTGGTCCAAATTATAAGCACCAACTGATATTTATGAGGGCTTTGATATCTGATCGATTTCATGATGATAATTACAATAAGATACCCGGAATTGTCATTGAATATGCATTGTGCATACTTTCTATACATTGATGTGTATAAAAGAACACTTGTACATTTATGCGAAAATGTGATATTTGTGAATGCATTGTGTATGTTTTAGAAGAGCACATCGGACGTCAGTTGGACATTTTTGGGCCATCCAGGCAATAGCTTCTTGGAGCATACTGTGAGTCAACCTAAATGATTTCCTAGGATTGATTTAATTTGAATTTAATTTGATTTGTTAAACTTTCAATATTATTGAACTGTTTGCGAATTGTTTTTGGGTTTTGGACCTGAGGTTCGAGGAGTTTAATAGTTGGGCATGTATTCGGAGTGTTTTGATTTGATATGAATTCGACATTTGATTCTCAACGAAAGTTTAATGTCGGACTTAGGTCTGATGACTGTGAAATCTTATCTGAGCATTTGTATAAGATTGTCATCTATGAGATATTTAGAATTTGTTGCATTTCATAAAATGCATGCTTAGATAAAGGCGTTGTGTCTTAAGTTGCCAGTATGAAGCGCTTCTACGTAGAGCTTTGCTCCGTGATATATGTTCGGCATGTAGAGCTATGCTCCGTGATTCTGTTCTGACTGAGCCCTATGGGCCAATATTTGTATAAATATGTGATAGGCACTCGGTCATAACAATAAGAACGAATATGAATCTCATGTATATAGCGTTCATATAAGATTGACATTCATGAATCATTTGCAAAGTTGTAATGAGTGACCATATGTTATGCCATGTTGTGTGAGTATTTGAAATATTCATGTTCTGTATGAATAATTGTGAAATATGTAATTGTGTATGTGAATCCGGTGAAATCATCAATAATGGTTTACTCATTGAGTTCTTAAAACTCATAAAAATTGTAACGTGATTTTTCAGGTACAAGACAAGAGACTTAGTGTTTATTCTAGATTAAAAGAACATTTTGGACTAAGTTATCTCAAAGGTCTGTCAGTTGATGTCAGAGAGTTATAGCTTTTATTTTGTAGTTTTTGCTAAAACCTGTATGAGATTTTGTAAATATTCATCTAATGGAAATAGTGTATACTTTGTGAATGAATACAAGGAATGGTTTAATTTGATGTCTTCTGATTATATTAGATGATGCTATATGTAAGTTGGATTTGTTTTGCTCTACCATGCCATTATCATAGGATATGTACTTGAATATTCTTGAATGTTTGGGTATATACCTTGTGGTAGTGGATGTTGCAACCACTCCTTCCTCTTCGCTGCTTGTGTTCGCCTTCGATGGGCGTTAATGGCTACGCCACTAGTGACTAAACCAGTGGTGATGCCACTAGTTTTTTATCCTTCAACCAGCAGCGATAATCACCAATGGTTCTGAAGAAGGTGACGCTTGCCGCTTCCAAACTACCATTGACAACCAAAGATCACAACACCTGCAATCAATAGCGCAAAGGCAACAACCAACAAATCATTGATCTGGATTTTGCCTTCTTATTTTTCATATCTGAGTTTTCTAGATTTCACCAGCCACAAAACACAACCATCGAGCCTTCTTTCAAGCAATACCAACAATTTCCAGCCACCACTCCATGGGCACAAGGCGTTGCCAGTGACCCAGTAGCGTGGCCAATGATGCCATCCAATGGCGTCATGAGCTACCCATTGGTGTCACCAGCGACGCCACTAGTTGATTTCCACTAGATTCAATCCTTCAATGCAAGCAAGACCTTATTCCAACACAAAAGGAAAAAACAACTCTTGCTTATTCCATTACCCAACAACTATAATAACAAAAGGAAACACAACCGTTCTTTAACGGCCACTTAACAAATGCATAGTTTATTTACAGAACCTACAGTCAAAAGCAAAATCAAACGTTGATGTTGTGTTTCCAGAAGATTGAAAAGAAAGGGGAGTTTTCCAGAAATAAATAATAATAGAGGCATTGTTTTTCTTTAGGTTAACAAATATTTCCAGAACAAAACTTGAATTCCAGATTCACAAACTCAATCGTTGGGCATCTCTATGCCTCACTTATTCCAGACACAAACCAATCAGAATGTGCTTATCTCGTGTTCAGAAGCATACACCAAGTAAAGGAGACACGCAATTAAAATTTCCATAAACCAATTTCTGGAAGCAAGAACAGTGAGATGCGGTTTTAATTTTTTAGAAACTTATAACAACAATAAAAACAATTTTAAGTTCAGACTATGAACTGTTCATATTCCAATTCAATTCCAAACTAATATGATTGACAGCAATCAAGTACATTTAACCAAATCATAGAATTAAAATTCATCTATGATATCACTGTTGGGAAACTGGGTTGAAATCTGATCCCGACCGCAGCAAAATAATTACGAAATTTTTGCACAACCTTTGATTTCCCGAAAACCAAGATCGCTTTAATTCTATAAATTGGTTTAACACAAATTGTAATAAAGTAGAAACTTAATTCGTACCTTATTTTGACGCTTGATCTTTATTTTGTCATATCCCTCGAATCGTTCCTAAAACTGATCCGTTTCAACTACTGTAGTCGCACAAATGTTCGACTTTAAATATTATCCACAGAATGAGTTGAGAGAATTGTGTAACTTTTACAGAGAGGGTTAAACAAGAAGTATTAGCTCTATAGAGCTTAAGCTTATCTATAATAAGCTTTGAACGTTTTAGTAATTGAATTAAAATTAAATTCTAATTTCAATTAAACTTTAATAAGAATTACAAATAATTCTAATTAAATATCAATTATGCCCGTGAAAGATTCAATATCTCATTTGATCCTTATTTATTAAATATCTCATATTTAATTATAAAGTTTATCAAACTTACAATTAAGTTCAACTTGATTAAATTAACTTTGTTCGCTTCAACCCATTCTACATGTGAGACCTATTAGGTTCCTAAATATGTTGACAATGACTATAAATTCTAATCCTAATTCATAATTAGAATTAGATAAATTAAAACTCCTTTTAATTTATCTTTAATTCTCCAATTAAAAAATCTATAATCATAGATCAAGATTGACGACTAGCAACGCAACATGACCATCCAAATATTTAAGAATGTCAAAGTGGTTTCGACTAACCTTTTTCCTTGTATGAATTTTCCGTATAATTCAATCCTTTTATCAACCATTATTCCAATTAGACATAGAGTATGAAATTAATGTCTACTCTATTTTGAGTCCAATCATATTAATTTTCAGTTATTAGCTATTAATTCAATTAATGATATTTGTAAACTATTTACAAAACGTCATTCCACCTTGGCCAAGGATTTCCTGAATCAATATTAATCGAAAACAATAGAACATTCTCCCTAATTACTTTAGGGTGATTTATCATATCTTGATCACTCAACTACCTCCATATAGTTCATGCTACATTCAATGACTACCGATTAAACGACCTATAATTAAATAGATCATAAGTAGCATCAAAACATAAAAATCCTCGTACAAGATAACTTTGATGACCTCAAGTCAAATAATCACTTATATAATCATCGCAATGAGAATTTCATAGATATACAAGTTATGTTCCACATAAATTTCTCATATCGGGTATGTTCAATGAACTTGTCCTTTAGCAAAGACCCACATTTTTATTTAAGTATTATTATACTTTAGCTTATGAGATCGACTACTTCCTTCATAAGGGAAAACAAAACATGTGCTAGTCTTTTTTATGTTTTATTAATATCCAATCTTAATAGAACAACGACTAGGAATATTTCAGAATAATACATAAATACAATATGAATCTTATAATTATCAGCTCACTATAATTTTATTTGCAATATACGATTATTCCATAAACTTTATCATATACATTTAAACATGTACAATATAAATAATGTCTTTTAAATAACTTAGTACTAAACTACAACTAAAGTAATTGCTGTAAGGCATAAACCAACGTAAATATGCTTAACGAGTATCTCGGTTAAGGTTCAGGTGTATTATATTCTTTTACGTCAATGTATACCTGATCACCTCTTTTCCTAGAACGGCCACCCGTTGTTGGACTCCTTAGCTCTATTGGAAATTATGTGTTCAGAAGTTTATAATTGAGCATGTGGGGATTACTAGTCAATCATCAGGAAAAGTAATCCAGTGGAAGCAAGAATCTCGCTTTCGCAGCTCTATTCGCAAGATGATAGTCCCTGATTTTGGGAACTGTTACAATCCTAGAATTACAAGAGCTGTAGCAGCATTATGTGCAAACTCTAGTAATATGCCAAGTGTCTATATTCTGCGCATGTTTCGTAAAAACAGAATAGGGACAGGCAAATGCAATTCAACCAATCTGCGTAGGGATTGTTAGGTTGTTGCAGAATATAATAATTCTGATTAATACACCATTCAGCGTTAATGTCTCTACTGGGGCAAATTTGACCTCACCTCACCACCATCAATCTCCTGTGCTCAGTCCTCTCCTCCCAGTCCCACCCATCCCACTCACTCATACTGACAATTGTAGGCTTTTTACGAGTCTCCACAACCAGGTTCATTTCAGTCTTCAACAAGGACTTTTATTCCCGGACAGATCTCATGAAGATTTTGCCATATGTTACAGTTACTCGCCTTAGGTTGGTTGGGTTTTGTTAATCGAGTTCTATAAAAAATAAACGGCCACCACTGCACCATTATTCCATACATGTTGCACATTCAGCGAGGATTAGTAAATTTCCATTCTCTAATGACGTTACCTGAAATGTTCCGAATGAAATACAAACTCGAATAACTCCCAAGAACACGCATACCAAAAACAAAGCCATCCGCACCAATATCTAATCCTCTATGAGTTCAGGTTGAGATGTCAAGACAACATATACTAATTCAAACACGACACCATGTAATTTCACCTTTAAGGATATCTAAAACAAAAACATAATAGAGGCTTACATACTAGTCATAAACTTCATTACAAATAGATCGAATTCATATAAGAACACAAAGTCTTATCCCGTCTGTTAAAATTTTTCATGATCGTCACGTGTGTCACAAAATTATCAAACAGCTTTATGAATTCCACCCCGTGCGTTGATCCTTCGAACTGTATCCTAAGACACACCAATTTAAGCTTTGAAATCAGGTCCTTTTTAATCAGTTACTGCTGAGCACACTGGACCCTCTGTGCACCGCCAGGCATATCCTCATCTTCATCATATGCCTCCTGCTGAGCCATCTGCTTCCTTCTCATCTCCTCTTCGATGTTAACATCATGTAGAGTAGTCTCCTCACATTCATCTAGCTCCATGTCCGTCAGTTGGCTTGTTGGTTTGGATGGGAGAGTCGCTTCAAGTGCCTTAACCTGGTCGGGACCCAGTGACTCAGGGAACTCAACCGTGAAATGGATGTATAGTTTTCCTTTCATGAATGGCCTCTGGTACATAGGCATGCCCTCATCATTGATTCCCTTGTATGAATCTGCATAGCAATAGCAATGTAAATTAGGAGAACATCTAACAAGAGATCGCTTCAGATGCATGGTTCTTTTCCTCTACTTACCTGGTTTAATCACTTCACCAGGATTTGATTTGATAAGAAGCTGCCTGCCATCCAAGTGGGTCAACACAAACTGGAATCCACATAGAGCCTCGGTCAGAGACAGGGTGTGTTCCACAAATAGGTCATCTCCCTTCCTCTTAAATCTAGGATGTTCCTTTTGTTGAAGCACAAAGACTATATCACCTGTGACAGTATCAGGCTTCAAAAAGATCAAAAGCAACAGTCAGCCTTATTATTTTATCTCAAAACAAACTGGGGCAGGTAATCATCAGTAACCACAAACAACATACCGCCTCATCAGCTTCCCCAGGGAATGTGATTTTCTGTCCATTCTGCATTCCCTTCTCCACTATCACTTCCAAAACCTTCTTTTCAGGAACAACTTTCTCCCCCTTACACTGGGTGCATCGGTCTTTATCACTAATAGACTCACCAGTACCTTTACATTCATTGCAAGGATGCTGCATCTGTTGAATCATGGATGGGCCAAGTTGCCTGATAGTAACCTTCATACCAGTGCCCTGACAACCACCACAAGTCATTGAAGCTCCCGATTTCGATCCCTTTCTGTAGCTCAAACATTGAGAAAAACCATTACTTTAAATCCCTAATTAACATACAGAGTCATCAATATGAAGACAGCCAAAACACCCACCCTTTACACTTGGAGCATATGACATTTCTAGAAAGAGAAAGCTTCTTTGATATACCAAGGTATAGGTCCTCCAGTGAGACCTTGAGAGGATGAATTACATCCTCCCCCCGCCTTTGCCTTCTTCCCCTACTACTTCCACCTGCCTCAAAACAACTTCGTCACTCCCCATACGACATTTACAAGGTTAACCTGCTAAATAGAACAAAATGAATTAAGCATACCTCCAAACGGGTTGCCACCTCCAAAGAACGATTCGAAGATGTCGAACGGGTTGTGTCCACCACCTCCACCACCCATTCCTTCCTTAAGTGCGTCTTCACCATACTGATCATATATCTCACGCTTCTCAGGATCACTCAAGACCTCGTAGGCCTGAGCTAGCTCTTTGAACTACAATACCAATTACACAACTTCAATAGCCAGACCTCACATTTCAACTATTATTTTAGCGTCTAATCCAACAAATTCACAACCACTGAAGTACCAAATCGATCTACACGCACTTAAATCTTGTGATTAATTTTAAATCTAACGACCCACAAAAAATCGTCATATTTGCAACCAAACAACAAAAATAAATAGAAAAGAAGAATCTAATTCCCCCAAGTTCTTACACCGACACTTTTAAGACATGAACACTCATAAAAGGGCAGATTTTATACAAAAATAATACCTTCTCAGGATCGCCTCCCTTGTCAGGATGGTTCTTAATGGCAGCTTTCTTGTAGGCTTTCTTGAGATCGTCTTGTGAAGCATTCTTCGACACTCCCAATATCTCATAGTACTTTGTGTTATCGCTCTTCTTCGGCGCTCTCCCAAACATCTTTACTCGATACCTTCCAAGTCCAACGATCGGCTGTGAGATGCTCTGAGTCCGGGCACGCAAAGAATACCACAAACAAAAGGCGGAGACTTTAGAGACGAAGTATAGAATTTATATGGTGTAAATCGACGGCTGAGATTGCTCACAGAAAGAAGGATCTAGAATTGGCTTTCCGCTTTGTTCTTTTGTGTGATTTGGACCGTTGGATTGCCTCCTGATTTTGTTCTAGATACTTCCGTCGTAAGGTGCAAGTTATCGGACATTATGCTGCCCTCTTAAACGGGCCAAATGACGCCGTTTCTCGACTAATATCTTCCTCCTTAAGTCATGTAAATGGTTTCCAGTGGTTAATTACTATTAAAAAATAAAAATATAATTATGTTAACAATCAGCAAATAAGATAAATAGAGCTGGCATTCGATCACGCTGCCACTATGCCTTAAATATTTCGGCTGAAATAGCCACTATTGGGCCTGTAGGAAGCCCAAATCCCACCAGAGAAAATTTTTGCCTAAAGTCAGGACCCATTATCTATATATATATATATAATTTCTCGGAAAATATAATAAATTAATGTACACGCATACAAAATTACAATTAAAATTTTCGGTAATGCATCATTAAACCAAATATATCCAAACGTCCCGCTAAGCAGGGTATGGTTTCGGTAATGCATCATTGATTCATATAAAAAAGGATGAAATTGGTTTCCTTGTGTGTCTTAATTGTTTGAACAATACCATTCATCTTCTTAGGTTAGGGTTCAAATATTTTATTAAAGCATACATTTTAATCAAAAATTTATTTAAACTATTAAAAAATATATGTAATTATGCTTTCTTAGTTCTAAAAAAATAATATTAAATTATGATGAAACGAATTTTTAAAAGGACAAAACATTCGTTAGGAAAGATAGAGAAATTATTGATTGAAATTCTCAAAAAGACAGAAAACTCACAAAAAAGAAAACTCCAAAAAGTATAAAATCATTGATTTAAAATTTAAAAAAGGAAAAAATCGTTGATTTAAAGACTTAAAAAAAACACAAACATCATTAATTTAAAGTCTAAAATAGATAACAATTTGAATCAATTAAGTATACGTTTCGATTAAATATAATGAGAATTTTATTTGAGAAAATTTTTTCATTTATATAATATTAATTAGGGATAGGAGTACTTTTTTCATTACATTTTTCTTAATTATAAGAAATGAAATAAAGCTTAGTCAGTTTTACAAATTAAAAAATGATAATTATTAAAAATTTTGAATTGTTCAATTTTTTTTTAATTTAAAAATTTTCGGTTCAATTTACTTTAATAACTCTTATTGTTAAAATTGATTAGTTTATTAATTAATCAATTTATTTTACTAAATTGATAAATTGTTATAAATGAAAATAAATAAATTAATTTTTACTTAACAATTTTTAATTAAACTTAAAATTATTTAATTAATCTCTTTCAATCATATTTAAAAAGTTTAATTGTATTTAATTTTTAATATATTTTTAAATTTTTATTTACTAATTTTGCTTTTAAAATCAATACAACACATAAAAAGCTGCATAATTTTGGGAATTCCAAAAAAACATGCATAGATTTCCTCACCTTATTTGTCACCAAGCCTAGTTATCGTTTGTTTTATAATTCAAACACATGCCCAATCAGAGCATCTGCAATAATTCCATACGAAAAGACATATTAAAAAATTATAATAAATAAATTCTATGCCTTTTTGGAATATTCATTCGAATTTCACCTTATACGTCTGATTTATTGTATTTAATTTTTGTTTTCCCTTCCTTCAATCTTGTTCACAAAAATTAAAAAAGGAGAAAGAAGGGAAAAGGGGAAAGGGCTTCGTTGCTTCTCTGTCTCTCTCCCTTTTCTCTCTGTGCATTTCCAAATTTATAGGGAGTGAAAGGAGATATGATCTGCATTTGCTCTGCTCATTTCTGAAATTTTAAGGATAGTTTTCATCTCTCTCTCTCTGTTGAATGGAGAACGGTCATTGCGAGGATCTCTCCGTTTCAACACAGCGACTCGACTCCGACAATGACCAGCGAGTCTATTTCGTTCCTTTTGGGTCTCTCTCCCGTCTCTCTCTCTCTCTCCATAATTACTACTTCTTCATTTACTCGGACGTGTTTCTTTTTTTTTTGAACATGTAGAACAAAAGTTGAGTGCCAAGTTCCCGTTGTGTCATTCCATTGTAGGTGGATATGATTGGGTATTATGCATATTCATAAAGGAAAAACGTTTCAAATCTGAAACCAAGGGAATGGGTGAAGAACGTTTGTCGGGATATTCAAATGTTGTGTCTGTATATGATTTTTGAACGAATTGTTAATTTTATGAATGGAGGCTTCTGTTTTTTTTTTTTTGATTTTATAATGGGGATTTTCCAGTTTTGATCAATCTGAGTGATGGTGTGATGTTGATCGAAAATTGAAATGACCGTTTCTCAGATTTAGGGTTGTTGTACTTTGCTTTCAATAATCTTTTAGGCTTAGTTTGGTGTTAAAGGATTTTGGGGATTGAAATGAATTTGTAAACTGGTTTCGATGTCAGGTGGTGGAGGGAAGCCCAAGATTCAACGACGTCGAGTGAATCAGATGGGAAAAAAGGGGTGCTATACACGGTAACTCAAGGATCTTCTTATGGGGGTGCCATGAAGCTCATTAACAACATCTTCAACTCAGATCTTGTGTTTAGTCTGAGGAGAGAAGATGATTCTGTAGTGAATGGTGAAAACAGTGAAGTGGGTGTCTCGGGTCGGGATTTTGCCTTGGTTTCTGGGGAAATGTGGTTGAGAGCACTTAAATGGTGAGTTTCATGATCGATTTTTCTACATTCGTTGTTTTGATTGTATTAGTGAATAGGAGCTTATTGTGAGAGTATGGTTTTTAATTATCACGTATTTGTGCCCGGGTTACTAGCTGGTGAATTTTGCTTTAATTTTGGCCAATCTCGTCTATTCTCTTAGCAGTACTCTAGGTTTCTGCAAATTGTATTTAAAAGTAGTTTACATTAGAAGCATCGTCATTGCCAGTTCCCTTGATGCGCTGCAACTATAAACATGGTTCCATTCTGTTTTGAAGACTATTGTTCTTTTTATGGTGAAGTTTCATTGAGTGCTAAGTGTGGGTTGCATCTATCTAAGATAACCATCAGAAGCTGCTGTGGGATAAGACGAAGTTTGCTAATGTGGTTGATGTTACGTGCGCCAACCAATCTTACTCCATTTTTTCAACTTCTAGAATTGCTTCCCTGTTTTGGAACATGGAGATGTTTTCTACCTGGTCCTTAAATGATCACTTGATGCTTTTTGTATTTTTCTTTCCCTTTCAGGCATAGTGACAGTAAAGCTGCAAAGGGTGGGAAAAACTTTTCTGCTTCAGAAGATGATATATCAGATGTATATCCCTTACAGTTGAGGCTATCTGTATTGCGAGAAGTTAATTCATTGGGAGTAAAAATTAGCAAAAAGGTTAGTTTTAACTTATACCTGCTCTATCCTTTTAGGTTCATCCTAAGGCCGTGTGTTTCTAAATGACTGGGATTTGGTTATTTTGCATTTGGCCAACCATTAAGAAAGAGTCTTCATCTGTCTGAATAATGTTGTATCTTGCATACATATTAAATTCATGAGCAGTCATGTGTAACGGTTGTTGAGAAAAATGGTCATTAATCATGACTGATGAAAAGTATATGAACATTTTTTAAGCAGCCAAAACCTTTAGTTTCTAATGCCAAAATAATACATTATAGATACCCTGTTTTGCAGATATTATTAGATTGCCTACTGACAATCTTGTTCCATGATATTCATATCCCTTGAATGTTCTCTGTCGTCTGACTCACCTTTAGTTTAACTTCTGGTGCTTTGCTATCTTTGGAGTTGCCATTCTATTTGTTGAGGTCTTGAATGTTTTATATCTTTTACATTATATTCATTCAGGACAATTCAACTGAGCTTTTCAAAAGAGCCTGCAAGATCTTCAGTGCTGATATTGAGACGGTAATATATAGAATCTCTCTCAGAAGGAATTGGTGTAGTTTGCTTGAGAAGTAGGAAAGAACTTATTAACTTCTGCTGTTTTACAGATACGTCTATGGGACTTCTCTGGACAGACAACCCTATTTTTCATTAATGATCGGAGCAATTCTCCAAAGGACTATCAGCGGCAGTCAGATCAGGAGGTAAGTGGTGGATAGATTGTTTCTTAAAATGATATGATTGACAATGTTGCACTGGTATGAGAAGACTGGTAGACTGGAGGCTGGAAGCTGGGTTTCTGAATCAATTTTGTACCATTCTAGTGGAAAATACCTCCTGAAAAACACAAGGAGGAAAAGGATTTTAGACTTATATATCCTCCTTGTCTGTTCATCATTCTTTGATGTTTTTTTTTCATAGTTGTATGCTTATGAAGCTACTATTTGGGATGATCAAACAATTTCTTACTGAACATGGTGGGGCTGCCAAATACTTTATGCCTCTGCTCTTGATGTTTATGCATGTATATGTTGCTATGATGTCCAATTTCTCTACTTCTAAGTTTCTTGGTCTTTCTTATGAGACCATTTATTGTAACCTGATGAACATATAACATGGATTACGGATAACTGCATATGCTTTTGCTAGCCTCAATTTTGCTCCTCACACTTCTTGTGTCAACATCATAGGCAAGATTGTAATTGGATAAGAATCTTCTTGATTTTCCGTTTATCCACTTAACTGAACTCTTGCTCCAATCAAAAGCTCTAATGTTGGTCTCCCAACCTGAAAAATGACAAAGATGGAATTGTTTTTAGCTGTGTTGTGCTGTTCCCTTTGCCTAACATTCTGGCAGGGTGGCATTTCCTAAATGAGCTATAACTTAAGTCGTATTTACCTATTTTTACCTATTACTATTTGGAAATATACTTTAAGTCACTTGTTTTGTGGTTTGAGGCTGCTGAGTTTTTAATTCATGCCACTTTAATGCCTGTAGATTGTATCTTATGATTATCATTGTTCTTATCCGCAGATCTTCTTGGAGCTGCAAGTTTATGGGCTATCAGATAACATGAAGTGTAGAGAAGGAAGAAAAGAGGATGCTCAACATTCTAATGGAATACATTCCAATGGAATTTCTGCTATGAATGGCACTACTGGAAATACCAGTACCAATTTGTTTCGTAGTTCTTCCACACTCTTCGGAAAATCTGGAGAAGCTGGTTCTTTGGGATTGACAGGATTACAGAACCTTGGAAATACTTGCTTCATGAATAGTGCCATACAGTGTTTAGCGCACACACCAAAGCTTGTGGACTACTTCCTTGGAGATTATGGTAGAGAAATAAATCATGACAACCCTTTGGGAATGGATGTAGGTTATCCATTATCCTTTATCTATAGTTTATTTTGAAATAATCATCCTTAACTGTTAAAAATGGGGTAACGCTGTTGTCTATTATCTGTACTGCAGTTTAATTCCTTCTTTTGTTTCCCAATATTTTTGTCCTTTTTCTAGGGAGAGATTGCATTAGCTTTTGGAGATCTAATAAGGAAGTTATGGGCTCCCGGAGCAAGTCCAGTAGCTCCAAGAACATTCAAGTCAAAGCTTGCTAGATTTGCTCCTCAATTTAGTGGTTTTAATCAGCACGATTCTCAGGTCTGAATCTTCTTGTTCTCTGGCCTGAATGTTGGATTACCTAGTTTCACCTTTTGCTGTGGGGTTTTTGAGAGATCTGTTCTATGTATACCAGGAATTTGATTGTTCTTTTGGTGTAGGAACTGCTTGCCTTTCTGCTGGATGGACTTCATGAGGATCTCAATCGAGTAAAATCAAAACCTTATGTAGAAGCCAAGGATGGAGAGGGTCGACCAGATGAAGAAGTAGCTGATGAATACTGGCGGAATCATGTGGCTCGAAATGACTCTATTATTGTTGATGTTTGCCAGGTACAGCTTCTTTTGTCCATTCACTTGTTTTTCACTAAATCATGTTATTGCTTCTTGTTGATTGTAAATTGTTGTATTTCTTTCTCAAGACTCGATAAGTTTATTTTTGTGAGGCTTGCGTAGGAATAGATTATATCTCAATCTTTAGTTTGATTTGTAAATTATCAGTTTTATGGTCCATGGTACCTTGAAGTGACCTGCATGGTTGATCTAATTGTGGACGTTTCTATTTACATTTTAATATTTTTTAGTGAAACAATTCTAAATATTTCTTGCCCTAGATGAGAGCCCAATAGATATTTAAACTGAGGTTGGCATGAGTTGCTCTTACACTCTTCTGGTTGTGTTCCTATTTTATTTCACACTATTCTTTTTTCCATTGCAGGGCCAGTACAAATCAACATTAGTTTGTCCTGTTTGCAAAAAGGTGTCCGTTACTTTTGATCCATTCATGTACTTATCACTTCCCTTGCCTTCAACGAATACACGGACTATGACTTTGACAGTTGTCAGTACCGATGGAAGTAGTATGCCATTGCCATGTACCATTTCTGTGCCCAAGTACGGAAAATGTGAAGATCTGATCCAGGCCGTAAGTGCTGCTTGTTCTCTTGGGAGTGATGAGACCCTATTGGTAGCAGAGGTGCATTCTAGTCTATAAAAATCTCTTGAATTTTCTAGATATTTAAAAAATTTATCTATACATGTGCCATTTGTTTACTGAAGTTGGAGAATCCTACACAGGTATACAACAGTTGCATTATACGTTACTTAGAAGAGCCAACAGATTCTTTAAACTTAATCAGAGATGGTGACCGATTGGTTGCTTATCGATTGAAGAAATATGTTGGAAGTACTCCTTTGATTGTATTCATGCATCAGCATAAGGAGTAAGTTTTGCTTGATTCTTGCTTCGATCATTTAATTTGCATGGTTCTAGTTCTGCAGGGAAAACTCAACCCCCTTATTCTACTTTGTTGTTATCTTTGGAAATTGATTATCAGACTGGAAAATGCATGGACTAATCCCTTATTCAGATTTATGATGCCTCTTTCTTCAATATATCTGTGGTTTATATTTTTCTTCCTCTTGTTCGGACCCTGGAAGTTGCCATTGCCTTGGCATCAGAGAATTTTGCTGCCCATTCATGCAAATTCTTTTTGTAGGGAACTCTTAACCCGTTATACTTTTCTTGCCTTTTGTGTTTCATTCTTTCTGCAATGTGGGTGGGGATGGGTACAGATCAAAGAAATATAGGCTTGATGTAGGGATAATTAACTCCAAAATTATGTCCGAAGTTTAGACCATTTTGGCAGCCAAATTCTTTCTTGTGCTGAGCCTCTTGTTCGATTACATATAACTGGCATGATCTTAGGTGATGATCTTTATCTATTTAGAACTTTGATATGAACTTAGTTTTGGTGTTGTAGTCTGATATTATCTACTCCTGGCATTGTTAAAATGACTGTGACTTCTCTTCCGAAGTGTGTTGAATTGGTTCCTCTATTTGAGCTTGTGAATCACCACCTGGTAACTTTCTTACGCGATCATTTCAATTGAAAACAAAATATTGTTTTAGACCTTAGAACTAACATGCCTCACCAGGAAGTTTGTATGTTTCTAGATGCAGGTTGCTTGCATATATTAGAATCTAAAATCCAATAGACACTGCTATTTTCAAGTCATTATTCTTAGAAGGTCATATATTCTTCAGTGTATTTGTATTCATGCATTCTTCTAATGCTATGAAATTTTTGTTGCATCACTGCAAGCACATGTAACACTTGTTCCCACAATTTCTGGTGCATGAATGGACTTATAAAACATCCATCTTCCTCTCCAGCTAGTTTCATATGTCTTATTGTCAGCATTTGCACATAATATATCTATAACTGTGAGAGGTGTCATATCCTCTTTTTCACATTGTTTCTAGTCACATTTACTGAAGAGTTTCTCTCCTATACTAATATTTGTATTATCCTACCATACAAGCTCTCTGATTGATTCTTCAATATCAGGCATTACACTCATAATGCTAATTCAAGTTGGAAGGCTTTTGGAATTCCTCTTCTGGCAGCAGCTTCTAATATAGTAAATGGATCTGATTTCCATGATCTATACGTAAAATTGCTTGCTCCATTTCAAATGCCTGTTCATGGTGATTGTGTTGCCTCTGAAAGCACTGTAGTTGAAGAAGTTACAGAGGCAGTAGATTCCTCAAATGAAGAAGGCATTGATTCTCCTTTAGATGATGAGCTTCAGTTTTATGTAACAAATGACAGGGGTACAGTAAAGGATATCAAAATAGCGATGGATGAACCTGTGTCTATGACAGGCACAACCAGACGGTTTAATGTTCTTGTATGTTGGCCAGAAAAACATATTGAACTTTATGACACTCACCGTCTTAGCTCATTACCTGAGATTTTCAAGTCTGGATTTCATGCAAAGAAACCTCAGGAAACTGTTTCTCTTTACAAGTGCCTTGAAGCCTTTTTAAAGGAGGAACCTCTTGGACCAGAAGATATGTGGTCAGTATACATTATTGCTCAGAGAGCTATTAGAACATTTCTCACTTGGAGTGAAACATTATGGAAAGTTTGAGACATTTGATTGTTTGCTGATCGCATTGTGGAACTTTATTTCAGAGTGCTGTATGTTCTTTATTTCGGTTCAACTTTCAAGCACTTTAGGGTCCATATATGTATGAATCATAACCTTGCAAAAGTGTTATACATGCTTACTATGTGTATTAAACTATCAATGTCTTGAACAAGGGGTTGATAGCAAAGTTTTTGAACATGAGGAAGCTTGTAAGTGGTGAATGAAGTTTTTAAATCTTCTTAAGCTTTTATAATCTAGGCTTGTGGCACTTTTATTCATAGACATCGAGAATGCAATGCAACCGTTTTAGTTTATAGTTTTATTTCCTTTTTATTAGTACAGCTCTAGAAACCTATGTTTTTCGTTTGAGCTTTTGATCTGTAATATATTATCTTCATCTTTGTAATTTTTGTTACTTTATGTGGTTTTAGGTATTGTCCAGGCTGCAAGAAGCACCGGCAAGCTAGTAAAAAATTGGACCTTTGGAGGTTGCCAGAGATTCTGGTCATTCATCTGAAGCGGTTCTCATATACTCGGTTTATGAAAAATAAACTAGACTCATACGTGGAATTCCCTGTTGATGATCTTGATTTATCGTCATACATATCATACAAGAATGGTCGGATGTGTCACCGTTACATGCTTTATGCTATCAGTAACCACTATGGAAGCATGGGTGGTGGGCATTACACAGCATTTATCCATGTAAGTGTACCTTTTTGTTTTGGTTCTTTACATTTTCTGCCTTTTTTTGACGATTTGTGCAGTTGAGGACATAGTATACAGGTGTTGGTAGTACTGTCACATCATCTTGGTAGACTTTGAGGTTGAAATTGGTGTTAAAACTGAAGTCTTCATTGTTGATTTAGAAATACTATTGTGCCATCTAGGTGTTAACTCCTGTTGAAACCAAAGCTTGATGTAATCAGAAAGCATTAGCATGTTACTGTTTGAAGCATTGTTTTACTGGAAGTTTAGATACTTACAGGGGAAACGTAAAGCTCATAACATTTCTAACTTCACCAGTTATATGCTTGTTTAAATATGAATTTATCATTCTCTTTAACTGATATGGGCCTGCATTCTCTTACTGAGAAAGGCTTATCTGGACGGTGGCAGCTTCAGAGATTGAATACATTCTACTTGTGCACCCATGTGTTCTCTCTGTAATGTAATTATGAATTTCTTTGGGCAGATCCTCAATTTGCATGAATTTATCACAGAAGAATGGAAATGCCTATATCAGATTATGTAGTAATAGAGTTCCTTTCCTGACCTTACTGTTAATTAATCATGGCAAATCACTTGGTGTTATCTGAGCTTAGCTTAGTTCTAAAATGTTCAATTCTCTGCATTTTGATGTAGCATGGTGGTGATCGGTGGTTTGACTTTGACGACAGCCAAGTTAATCCTATCAGCCGTGATAAGATAAAGACTTCAGCTGCTTATGTTCTTTTCTACAGGAGAATTTTAGAGGAATGACCTTGGAGTAATTAACTGTTGACAAAGATATTGAAGCTAATGTCACTGGTAAAACTGTTAAACAATTTTGCAATCCATAGTCTTAAAAGTATTGTTTGAGGGGGAAGCATTTTGTTTTTCCTTCCATTATTTTGTTCAAATTTGTTCTGCATGGATCAAAGTGAAGAAAGATTTTTAGCATAAATTAGGTGCAGGCGATGGTTGTATGATAGAAAGAAGTGTAGAGAAGATATTGAAGTGATACTTTATAACTATTAATGAAAGAAGTTTCTGAGGGGATTGCTTTCAAGCCCAAAGAAAGTTAACTTATGTTTGCTCGAGTAATAACTTTTGTACAAGCGATGTCTAGAAATATTGAATATGTTGATGAGCAATTTCTGAGCTTTTAAAATTCAACCTTTACCTCTTATTTTTGAGTTTGTTGCATTATTTATCTCTTTGTTAATTGCTATGTGAAATGTGGAAGAATGTTAGTGGGTGGTGATTCTGATTTAGACGAAGTTGTGAGAGTTTTAAGAACTAAGCAATCAGTAAATAATGCTCTTAGGCGAATTTTCAGTATGTGTTCTTGCTTCCCTACCTTTAATTTCCAGGAAAAAGAGCCAAGTCTGACACAGGTTAGCATGTGATGAAAGCTGCAGTTGGGTTATTCAGCTGCATACAGAGGGAGCTTCGAAAATAAGTAGACTATCTTGCCATCTAATTACAAGGTGAAAATTGGATGAAAACAACATTTACATGCAACTACATTCAATGAAGATTTGTTGAATTGTAAACTTTTGTATGTGAGACGCCAGGGTGTTGCTTCCTTTTAACTCTGATTGTTACTTGGATATAGTTCTATTGTGATAAATTAGCGTCTCATGGCATATTGAACAGTGAAAGACTGAACTCTGAAGTCAAGATCAGCTCCAGCTTCTCTAAGGTGGCAGGTTCTTGCCATTTTATGACCTGATTATAGACTTACTTCCCTTCTGGGATGAACCAGGAAAAAAGTGTTCGAGGCTGCATGATACTGAAACTGAGAAACTATTGCACTTGAAATATATAATCTCCCCAACTTTTGATTTTTCAAGCCAAAAGCCAAAAAAAGGAAAGGCAACTCAGGTTATAACCATGTCAAAATGGATTGAACAGTTTCGGTAAATTAATCAATGAAATACCAAATACAAGTAGGATAGTCATCATAATATTGTGGCAATCAACTCTGCGTAGATTGAAATGTAAGCTAATTCACTGGAGTCTAGCTGATGTTATTGGCTATGATCATCGAGATGGTGATGTAGATAACTGATTCACTGGAGTTTATCTGATGTTATTGGCTATGACCATCGAGATGGTGATGTAGATGAATATTTTAGGCTATACACATTTATCAAAAGAGTCAAGACATCAGTAATGAAAACTAAGAATTTCTAGTCCACAGTGGCATATACTAAGAAGGATCAGCCATAGGAACACTGGATCTCACTGCTTAAAACTAAGTCCAATATGTAATGTTGACTGACGCTGATAATAGAGTATATTAGCCTTTGGAAATAACCAAGCGCAGGAGTTACTGGATTTCTCAAAATCCAGGGTCTGGAGGGCTTATTGTGGATCGTTGAGGGGACCTGCTTTCTGTTTCTCGGGTCGGGCCAGACAGAAATGACCGCTTCAATTGCGCCGAAACAGGTGAACATGTGCTCATGGTCCTGTAAGAGCCACGTGAGTCTTCCAGTAGCAGCTTCTGACAGGAGCAGCCTGAGTCGCCACTTAAAACTCTATACCAGCCATGTTCACGTTTGCTCTCGTCTCTTTGGCAGTACCTTCGTTTTTCATTGCATGTACTCACCGTTAACACTCACGCACTCTCACAAAATAACTAAAAAATTATTATATGTATTCTTATCTTCTGAAAAAAAAAACATTTAGAGTTAATAAATAATTTTAAATTAACTAAATTAAAATCACTTAATGACAAATTTTTAAAATGAAATAATAAATTTGTATAATATAAAATTAATCAACTTATCTTTATTTATTCGTAACTATTTCTAAATGGATTTAAGTAGCTCAAGGGTGGATCTATTTGATCTTAAATACCTTCAATTTTAAATCGTTTCGTAAATAACCTAATTAATTAAAATATAACAATTTAACTACTCCTTTAAATTCGTTGCGTAATTCTAAAAGTTAAGTTTATTTTCAATATTTCTTTTATAAACTTAAATTTTTATATAACTCCAAGTAAATTTTGTTTTATAGTTTTTGTCTATTTTAGTTTGTTTCTTTAAAAAAATAAAAAAATATAACAATTATATGTTTATTTTAGCCTAATCTTAATTTGATCTTTTCGTTAGATTTGATTTGCATGACATTGATTTTAAAATTTATCTTTTTAGTATTTAGATTGTTAATGTATAATGTATATACATTATAGATTTATGTAATAATTAGAGTAGTATATTCTTATGTGTATTTTTATGCAAATTCATGAATAAATATTTTCTTGTGTAATAGTTTTACGCATAAAAAGAAATACAAAACATTTTTTGCTCAATGTATTTCTTCAATTCTTGTTTCTTTTGTTCAACCCTATCATTGAGTTAGGAGGTACTTAAACAAGATCTTTGTTGTACTTATGTGGCAAAACAAGATCAAAACAAGCATTGCAAAGGACTTAAGAGTTTGGTAATTAGACATACGATTATACAAGCGTTCATAAGGAGACATATTATTTATAGTAGACATAGGAATACGATTGATAATATAAACAATCGTAAAAGCAACTCTTTCTTGAAAGATTTCTTCTCTTTTTTTGTTGATGATATGATTATCATTGGCGACAATTCTCAAGCTATTTTAACCCTCAAATCATTTTTACATTAACAATTTGAAATAAAAGATTTAAGTAATCAAAGTTTTTATTTTGATTTTGAAGTCTCATATGATGATCTGAATATTATATGTCACAAGCAAAGTATGCCATGGACTTTATCTCTTCAATGAGCATCACTAACACCGAAGCTACTACCACTCTCCTCGAATCCAATGTTTAACTCTCTACTACTAGTAAGAATCTCCTAAATGATAGTAATCTTTATCGTCAATTAATTGGCAACCTATACATCTCACTCTCTCATGTTTTAGTATTGGCTATGATGTTCACATCATTAGTCAGATTCATGTCAACACCTCACGCTACTCACTTTTTTATTGTTCATTATATCCTTCGGTGTATTTAAAGGTAATCTCTTTCATGGTCTTCCCTTTTATCATTCATCTCTATTATAATTACAAGCATAGTTAAGAATTACAAGCATACTCAGATGTTGACTGGACTAGAGATCCAATTAATTGACGTTTAACTACTAGATTTTTTTTAAACCCCCCAATTTTATAGCTCGATAAGAAACATTATCTCTTGATATAACATAGATGTAGCATATCGAGCTCTTATAAACATAAACTTAAAGCTTCTTTGAATACGTTGTTTGCTTCAAGAAACAGGTATTTTCTCTTCTTGTGTAACTCCTCTTTTGTGATAATCTTGACGTTATACAAATTGCAAATAATGATGTTTTTCATGATTGTTGCAAATATATTGAAATCGATTATTACCTTGTACAATACTACGTTATTCAAAGAACTATTCAGCTTGTCTCTACTTTATCACATACTCAAATTGCGGACATTTTCAAGAAATCTCATCCATCTCGGCGATTTCAAGAACCTGCTTTCAAACACAAGATATCTAGCTCCTAAATACCTTAATTTTGAGGAGGGATGTTAATGTATAATACCTCCCTATATAAAAATTTTATACACACACAAAAATACAAAATATTCTTTGTCAAAATTACTTTTCTTTCTACATAAATAAAATTTAATAAATTAATTAGATTATTAATATTGTTTTAATTTACTTTCGTTTATATTGATTCTAGATCATTACTTTTTAATTTTATTTTTGTCATAATCAATTTACATTTATTTTAATTTTTTCATAAAATTAATTTCATGTTTAAAATATGGATTTGAAAAATATGTGGGACTAATTGGTGAAAGAATTAAAATGACTCAAAATCATACAAAGATTTAAAAAGATTTGATTTGTAAAAGAAAATAAAATTAGGTTTAAAATGGAAAAGAAAGAAATATGAATACTTGGAGGCCCAAGGACGACAAAAGAAAACAACAAAACAATAAACAAGAGAAAATTTGGTACATAAGAGAAAAATAAAAAATAGAAAACAACAAGCACCAAAAAGGGAATAAATATATTTGTAATAAAAAGAACATATAATAAAGGGAGAAGAGCTAAGAGAGAGTGACAACCTAATACATGGAATTGCTACGAGAGAGATGGAACAAAAAAAAACTAGGGAGAAAGCATACCAAAAAAAAAAAAGGAGAGGACGAACTGGTTGTTATATAATTCACCATTTTTATAAGTGTGCCTCACTAGAGTGGTGTGCTCATATTGTCTAGGTATATTCATTGCTTTGTTGGGTATGGAAGGGGGAGATCATAGGGATAAAACTACTAGAAGTGAAGTACTAATAACCCTCTGCATAACCTTTGCCATCTCCAAAGTCTTAAGTGGAGGGATATACAACATCTTGGGTCCTTATCTCATCCTTGTCTTTGATTGTAACGCTTGCAACCTTTGTATGGGCTTTTTCCCTTACTACAACCATTACCTTCATTAAGCCTAAAGCCATCTTTAGAGTTAGCATTGACCCTCTCTACGTCAGTGAAGGTATTATCATGATCTAATGGGTCTTTCTTCTTCTACTCTTAAAATTTTCTTTACTATAAAATATTACTCACAATTTAAGGCAAATGTACCTTTCCTTTATATTAGACAGAGTGAAGTTTTAACCAAAGTTTTTATGATAACAAAACATGTTACAACTAAATTTTTTTTTATCTTTGGAGATATTAATAAGATAATACATGAAATAACAAGTTTAGTGGATGAGTAAAGTAAGCAAAGGAGTCAACTGAATTAATGAGCAATCAAAAGATAAAGAAAATGAGCAAATTGGAGCAAAAATGTAACTTAAGAAGGTTTCAAGGGACTTCATATGAAAAACCAAGGAAAAGAAGGAAGCATATCGAGATCTAAGAAAATTATTGTAATCCTTCTTATAATCATATCTTGTCATTTCAATAAATTAAAGATTCAATTATTACATGATAATTTTCATATAAGTCATAATACATAAATCGTTTCATAATCAAAACCAAATTTGTTTTAATCTTTGAATAAAACCTCTTGATCTTTAAACAAACTATTGCATAGTTTTATAAATAATTTTAAGTCAAGTTTATGTCAAAGGAGTATGTTTTTATGGTTGAAAGAACTTAAAAAGTTTGCAAAAAAATTTTTTTCAAGTATACAAGTCGACCAATCTAGGTCAATGGTCAACCAATGTTAGATTTTTTGGTACACTGATTGACCAATATAAGTAAGTGGGTAATTGGTTTGATTTGATAATGTGTATCATAATCTAGTGACTACACTGATCAACCAATATGAAATAATGATTGACTAATGTATAAAATTATCAATCAATACTATTGTTACTTGGCACTATAATGAATATTTTGTATTATTTTGAATATAATAGTTCACATATGAAATGTGGAAGAAACCTGGATATATTATAAATTTACTAAGAGCAATGAGAGGCTAAAGAGTGCACTCGAGTATATTTCTGAATTGTATAAAATGTATTGAGTCTCAGTTCATTAATATGAGCAAGAAAATAAAAAATTTAAATTGTATATGGTTATGCTAGTATAGCAATAAGAGAAATTACTTTGAGTTACACTTTGTGAGGATTCTTCTTGACCTTGAATTACAAGATTTGTAAATTGTAAGGATTCCTCTTCACTTGTTTCAAAGAAGATATTTTATGAAGGATTCCTCTTTACCAATTGAAAGAAGAAGATTGTATTCTTAAGTGGAACTTGAGGAGTAGACGTATGTTAAGAATTATTTAGCTAAATCATTATAAATGAATTTTATCTATTTTCTCACTCTTATTAATCATTATTATAATTTCTTTATGATCATCGTATATAAATTTCTCATAATCATTCATTAGAATATACAAGTCATTTCTATTTTTAAAATAGGATAAAAAGTGAATATACACAATTCACTCCTCTTTTGTATACCATATGGGGACCAATAATTGGTGTTAGAGTATTTCCTATTTATTGCATAGATATTTCTAGTGAAATTTTAGAAAATATCACTATGACACAATTTGATTCACTTTTTAGCCATAATAGTCAATGCATAGACTGATATCCTTTTGTTGAAGATTACAATTACATTTGCTTGAAAACTAGGATAAAACACCTCTTTTTTAGCAAAAGGGTTCATCTTTGGGTAATTGAAGAGAATAGTCCTTAGGTCCCAATAGGTACAATAATTGTAGATAAACTGAAGAATAAAGTACTAAAGGATATAAATGAGTGGAGCAATACTGATAAAAGACTCGTCACGATAAATAGAGATGTGATGCATATTTTTGTTTTATGCTCTTAATATAAATGAACTCAATATTGTGTCTATATGTGAATTTGTCTATGAGATATGACATATACTTAAAATCATACATAAGGACACTAAAGTAAAAGAGAGAAAAATAACCTTATTAATGCATTAATATAAGTTGTTTCATATGGAGAAAAATAATTCAATTTATAAAATGTAATTTCACTTCATTTATACGATTAATTCTCTTAAAGGTTTTGTTAAGACTTATAAAAATATTAAACCGGTAAGAAAATTGCTTAGGATTTAGGAGGCAAAGTGACAATCATACAAGAATTCAAAGATTTGAGTACCTTACTATTAGAAGAGCTAGTTGAATCACTCCTCACCTATAAGATGAAGATAACTAAATTGCATAAAGAGGAATTGACTCTAATAAGAAATGTTGAGTTGTTTACAGTCTTTAAGGATAAGAAAATTGATGATGAGTAGACCTCTACAAATGAGTATAATGAAGATGATGTTAATCTAATAATAAAGAAATTTAAGAAGTTCTTAAAAAACTTGTGGGATAAACAATTGAAAAAGAAGAATAAGAAAGCACTTAAGGTCGTATGGGATCACACAACTATTTTCGAGAGTAAGGAATAAGATATTATCGTGACAAGTATGTATTTATGGTTAATAGCAATAAAGTACCCTCTTATTCAAATTTTTATAAGATAATGATTTTTCACATACAGAGTTAGTTTAATGTCTATAAGTATGAAAAGAAAGCATGTATCTTCCAAGAATAAAGAGGTCCAAAAAAATTTAGATGTATATATAATTAAGAATAAAAAACTAAAATATGATATTTATGATATGATAGAATATAAGAGTGTGGTTGTTGTCAATAATAAAGTTTGGATGATTTGATGTATGACAATGAGACATTGAAGAGAAAGATCAATATCTTTAAAGAATCATTGTCTAAGTTCAGTCTAAGAAGTGAAAAATTGAATAGCATACTTCGATCTTAAAAGAGCTATAATAATAGAGATGAAATTAGTTTCACTTATGAAAGTGCACCATCCAAGACTAAGAAATTTTTATAAGGGGGAAGATATGATGAGCCCATGTCTAAAGCATTATATGATAATTTAACATCTAAATATGTACAAGAATCACATATTCATCCATCATCATCTAGCTCTTAAGCAAAAGGAAAATTCTCTTTTTATCAAAATAATATGAAAAGGCTCACATATAAGCATAAAGGCATATGTTTAATCTCCTATATATCCAAAAAAGAGTATTATAACACCTACACCATTTTTCAAGACCTAAAAGTACATATATGTCACATTCGTATAGGTCATACTCGTATAATTCGTATATGTCTAAATCATTTTTTGTGAAGAGAATTTTATAGTGATTATATACATATTCATAAAAATTTCTCATAAAAAATTATTCTTGTTAACTGAAAAAAGATAAAAGATGAAAAAGGTTTAAGCACTAATCTCTAAGGACCTAAGTTTGTATGATTACTAAAAACATTTTGATTTATTTTTTTTATGGGTCAATATCAAGTGGCAATAAATGAATACCAATAATTGGTATCACCTTCATTAATATCAAATGAGGAATAATAATGATATGTATAATAATGTATTTTATAAGAAAAATCATCGTGAACCCTCACATAAGTCAAGTAAGGAGGTAAAAAGACCAATTATTGAATAAAGTGATTAAGAAAAGGAGGTAAAAAGACCAATTATTGAATACACTTGTTTTCATATTGATACCATTTGATCATACTGACTTGGAATAAATATGAAGGGAGATAAAACATTATTTTATACATATAAGGAAGAAAGACGTATTGAACTTTGAAATTAGTATATGAGAATTATAAGATTTCTCATTGATTTTATAAATTTTTTCCATGTACTCTTTGTCCATATGATAAGAGTTTTTGAAGGGGGAGAAGAAAGTTAATTATTCTTTTCCCTTTTATTGCTTATAAATTTATATATCATATATCCTTTTTAATGTTGACAAAAAATGGAAGAGAATGGTGATGATGAAACTTAGTCATTTGAACACACATGAATTAAAGGGGAGCATGCATTACTTATTACTTTATTATAGTGAGAACATACTAAATGTCATTTATTTTCTCCAATATCACCAATTATTTTTTCATTATCAAAAAGGAAAAAAATGTTGAACTAAGTAAGGTTCCAACTCATAGTTTGATGACAATAAAATATGTTACCAACAATATTGGTGATATTAATAAGCTAATATGTTAGAGATCAAGTTCAATAGAAGGGTAAAGTGAGTAAAGGAATCAATTATATCAATTGAGCAATCAAAAGATAAAGAAAATCAGCAAAGTAAAGGGTATATGCAACTTAAAAGAGCTTAAAGGGAATTCAAATAAAAAACCAAAAGCAAGGAGGAATCAAGTATATTAAGATTTGAGGAAATTATTACAATCTTTATCATACCCATATCCTAGTCATTTTAATAATTAGGATCTTAATTGTTGTATGATCCTTTCTATATAGATCATAATGCATAAATCATTTCATAATCAAGAGTAAATATATTTTAATCTTTAAGGAAAATCTCTTGATCTTCATATAAAATTTAGAGAATTTTTGAAATAGTTTTGAATCAAATTATTGACAAAAGAGTGTTTTCATCCTTAAAAAAACTTGAGAAGTTTAAAAAACTTTTTTTAAGATACACTAGTTAATAAATTTAGTTCAATGGCACTGGTTGACCAATTTAAGATTTTTAGGTACATTGGTTGATCAATATAAGTGATTAGCCAACCAAAACATGGTTTGATAACATGTATTGTGAGTTTATGAATTAGTCAACCGATGTTATCATACTATTCGTTATAATAGTTAGTTTTTTATTTCTTAAAATTATTTTGTGATGTTTTGAGTATAAATAGACTATATAAGTTGTGGAAAGTATCTTAAGCATACTAAAGAGTTATTAAAAGCTTTGAGAGGCCAAAAAGTGTATTTCAATATATATATGCATTGTATAAATCATATTTAAGCCTTAGTTCATTGATATAGACAAGAAAGTAAGTTTTTAAAGTTGTATATGATTGTGCTAGTGTAGCAATTAAAGAATTTACTTAAGCTACACATTGTGAAGTTTCTTATTGACTTTGAACAAGTTTATAAGGTTTCCCTTCAACAGTAACAAAGAATAGGTTATATAGACAGTTCCTCTTCATCCATTAAAGGAAGAAGATAGTGAATTCTTAAGTAAAGTTTGGGGGGGTGGATGTAAGCTAAGGGTTATCGAACTAATATAAAGGAGTTTGACTTTATTTCCTTACCTCTTTAGATATTATTGTGATTGCTTTGAGATTATCATATATAAATTTTTCATAATCATTCTTTAGAATATACAATTCATTTACCAGTTTTCTAATAGTGATTGAGGAAATTTTATTTTCAATCATAATTTTTCCTATTTTAAATTGATCTAAATAAAAATATTTCAATGGTCTTCTAAATCAAATAATAAGATAAGTAAAAGAAGTAACTGTAGCATAATTGAATTCATATGCAAAGAGTGTGGCTATATGTTGTTTATTTAAACACCAAAGGAAAGTAATTTGTGTCATTTAAAAAAAACAGCTCAATAGTAATTTTTCTGTCGTCAAAATCTTAGGCAAAGTCATTATCGCAAATAACCATTAAATTAAAGTCTTCATAAAATGAGTAAAAAATATAAGTCAAATGAACTTCATAAGGCATCTTTATAAATTGACAAACAAATCCAATTACAAATAAGATACGTGATTATATTCAATTTACTTCCATAGGACTTTTGAACAAAGTTGAATGTACACTCTCTTACCATTAAACTTAGATAGCTTTGCTCCATACTCTATAGAAGTGTTAATCAACATAATGTCTAGCTTATTCAACTTTTTAGTAACTTTTAGCTTTTTTAAGTGATGAAAATTTTGTCCTCCATTTATTGTACTTTAATTCCCAAGTGGTAAGACATCAATCTCATAACACTCATCTCGAACTCTTAGGTTGTAGAATCTTTAAACTCTTTCAATAAATTTAGATTATTTCTTGTGAAAGATAAGATCATCCATATAAATAACAAAAAAAGTGATATTTATTCCTGTCAACATGAAGAATATATTTATATTTAGCTTATTTCATTTGAAATATATGATTATCCATATAGATACAAACAAAAAAATGATATTTATATATTTTAACATAAAGAACACATTTATATAATCATCTAGTAAACTGTTATCTTAGAAATAATTTTTAGTTAGGCTATTATCTTAGAGATAATTTTCATATAATACCTTTTTTAACTTTTAACATTTTTTCCTTTTGTCCTTCAAGCACATATCCTGTTGGTCACTAAATATAGACCTTTTGTTTTAAATAACTATTGAGGAAAGTAGACTTGACATCTAATTATTGAATCCTCCAATGATTTTAAATAACAAGACATTAATAAATAAATTGTTTCCAAATGAGCAAAATGGTTGAATAACTTTTCATATTAAAAGCCTTATTGTTGCTTTGACAACAAGTCTTACTCTATACATCTCCACTTCACCTTTAACATTTTTCTTGATCTTGTACACCTATTTGATTCTAATGACATGATGACCACTTGAAAAAGAAACAAGTTTTTATGTGTCATTCCTTTTATGGCTTGAATTTCCTCCTTCATTAAATGAATTTACTTGTCATTGTTTCAAACATCTTTAAAATTTAAAGGCTTAATATCTGTAAGTAAGCAAAACAAGTTAGGATCATCATAAAATTTGTCAAGTTTTTAATACCCTTAAGGTCCTATACTTAATGGTGAAGGAGTGGATGATAATGCCTGAGATTATAGAACTAGTAGGCCGGCGAAGAAGAATAACTTCCAATTTCTTAAACAATCTCATATTCTTCTATATCTTCAAAATATGAAAGGAAATCATAAGATCCCTCCATTTCAAAGCTCCAAAATCATATAATGCTTATCTTTCAAATTTGAAATCTCTATTAATGACGATATTTCCATTGCTTGGATTAAATCAATTGTATCACTTTGATTTTTTTTTTCATATCTAACAAAAACAAATTTCTTACTTCATTTTTAAGTTTGGAACTTGCTTACTTTGGAATATGAATATATGAATCAAAGCAACTCTCAAATGTCATGTAAAAGGCTTTACTCCACTTTACACTTCTTGTAGAGTGACATTTTCAAATTCTTTATTGGATATGATTTAAAAGATAAACCATATATACATCCAAACCAGAATTCTTTAAGCAACTTCTTACTTTTCAATATGGTTCTCTTTATAGTTAGGAATGTTCATTTCTTTTTCTGTTACTTTACTTTTAGGGAAGATTTAGCCATCAAGGCACTATAAAAAGATAATGAATTTACAAAAGCTCTTAAGTTCACTAGAAACAAATTCTCCTCCTCTATAAATCTTTAGGGCTTTATGTTGGCCCCAAGTCTCGATATGGATTTTATAGTGACTATGCGTCACCATTGAGATTTATTGGAAATAATAATAAATAGATTTGAGAATATATCAATAAAATAAAACATCACGTTTAATTTAATTAAAGTTTAGGCAAGGAAAATTTATGGTGAGACTTTTCTGGTATGATCAAATAATAATTTAAAACGTCATAAAATAATTTTAGACATGGAATTTAATTATAATAAATCATAAATTAATAAAAAAATTATTAACAATAAAAAACATATATAAAAAATATTCCTATCCCTCAGCGGAAGCAAAATAAATAGGCGAACAATTAAGATAAATGGCCTAAATTAAGCTTGACATTTAAATAAATTTAAATTTAAAAGACTTCATGGAGGAACCCCCTTTTTATATATATACTAATAATAATAAAATAAAATAATAGATATTCAATAAACAGATAACTAATAATTATATTAAATAAATAAAATTCATAGGGAAGTAAAAACAATATATGACAATTTAATGAAAAAATTATCATAGCAATGGACCTTCAAAACTCAAAAGAGAAGAAGTCACAGGCGTGACTCTTTACTGTCACGCCTTTGACAAATAAAAATAGAGAGAAGTGATATTAATTTAATGGCTTGGAGAGGAAAAAGTCACAGGCGTGACTTTTATCTCTCGCACCCGTGGGAGGGAGGCAAAAACAGAGGCGTCGTGATTGTGCACAATGAAAAGTAACAAGAAAACGAGGGGAGTCGGGATCATGTTGTGTCACCATCATGACTTTTAAGAAATTCTGGGACTGTCACGATCGTGCTTCATTGCGACCGCGACTTCTCAGTTGAACACTCTCACTTTCAAATAACATAACTTTTAATCCAGAAGTCCAAAAATTTCAAACTTTATATCGTTAGAAAGATTAAAAAAAAAGATCTACAACTTTTATGAAGACAATTTTGTTTAATTCAGCCTGTATCGACACAGTTTAATCATTTAAGTAAAGATTACCATTTTAGTCAAAACTTTGTGCACCAATACTGCTATCTTATAGAAGCCATAACTTTTGCATCTGAAGTCTAAAAATTTCAATCTTTATATCATTAGAAAGCTAAAAGAATAATCTACAACTTTTATGAAGACCACTTAGCCTAATTCTACCTAGATCAATGCAATTCGTTCCTGGAAGTTTCGGTTCTCGTTTTATCCTATTCTTTGTTTTCCATTCATCTGTCAACCTACATTTCCATTTCAAAATCCAATAGACCCGAAACTATCATTCAATTCCCTACATACAAAACTCCTTTGATAAACAATTGACTCCAAACAAGTCCATCCAAAGGTCTCCCAACATTCAACACAAAGACAACTTAACAGAAGAAAGAATCTG
>JAOSBN010000008.1:7199189-7224288 GCA_027563595.1 Erythroxylum suave | reverse complement strand
TTAATTCCGTGTTTTTTTGTAGAACTCTGCGAAAAAGTTTAGTCGATCTATTCAACCCCCCTTCTAGATCGCTTTCAATATTATGACTCCATTTTATTCTAATATTATGTTTGATAAAAATGTTAAGTTCTTTAGTTACTTTTGAAAGATCTTACAAGAAATTAAATTGTTAAATGTAACTACTTTTTATCCTCAAAACGATGGTCAAATTAAGGTACCATGTAAGATTTTAACTACTTTATTATATGCTATGATTCAAAATAATTTAAAATTGGAAAAATTGTTTGTTGTTTTCATTGAATTTTCATATAATAAAGTTGTTCATAATACTACTAGTCATTCATATTTTGATATCATTTATGGCTTTAACGTACTAACTCCATAGATTTGGTTCCTTTATCTATTCATAAAAGAAGTAGCTTGGATGGTAAAAAGAAAGATGAAATAATGAAATAACTAAATGAAAATATTTAATAACACATTGAAAAAAAATGAAGAATATACATAAAAAACTAATAAGGGGAGAAAGAGAATTACCTTTAAACCAAGTGAATAGGGATGCATAAGAGAAAAGAGAGATTCTCAAATCAAAGAAGATCTAAGTTGCAACAAAAAAAGTAATGATCCATTTTAAATTGTTGAACTGATCATTGGTGATACTTAATAGATCTTCCAAGAGATTAAAATGAGAGCACTAATTCTAATATTTATTATTTAACTCCTTTTAGTATAGGTAACCATTTGATTAGGATTATTTTCGAACAAGGAGGGAATAATAAGAATCAAGTGACCTTTAATCTGTTGAATTTGCCAAGTAGACTAATCATATAAGCAAGGAGGGAAAGACCTCAAGACAGGCTTAATGTTGTTATAAGAAAAGTGGCTACACATGTGGAATCAAATCAAATTGAAGGATAAACATTAGTCATCTCATTTTAGGATAAGGTTGAAGACTTAAATGTGAACTCGAACATACACTAACCCATGTAACTTTCTAGAAAACTCAGTTGTAAAACATTATTTTAATCACATGCATACTCAAAATATATCTAATTTCATAAAGTTATAGAACGATTCATAGTCTTAGTCATTATTCTAAATTAAAACTATTAGTATTAAAAAGTTTGTAACCAACATGAGCGGACATATGACTACATACCATGTTATGCCCATTTGAAATCCTAGTATTTTATTATTTAGTATTTAAGAAATATTTCTTTTTAGTTAGAATAACTTTGAGATATTTGTTGTTAGAGTGTTTTTAGAAATTACATTACCTGTTAACTTCGAACTTATCAAAGAATTCCTTCTTTATGACATTCAGCATTTAATGGCTTCACTTCTTGAGTCTTCATAATCAACTAGTCAATTCTTTTTTCATATGTTTTAGCTTTATTGAATTTGATTTAAACATGTTTATGAGTACACTAAAGTATATTCCTAAGTTCATATCACATAAGGTTTTTTCTCCTTTCAACTCATCCTTCATTAAAAGGAGTAAAGTTTCCTTGATTGCATCTTCGTCGGTTTTTACTAATTTTGCCTTATCTTCATTATAAGAAAAGCAATTTTAAGAATAATGTTCATGCTTACCACATGAATAATATTCAACTTGGGCCTTTTCTCCTTGTATTATTTATGTCAAAATTATCTTTTCCTCTTCCTCTTGCTCTTCCTTAACTACGTCAAAAATTTTGAGGCCAATTTTCACTAGAAAAATCTTGTTCTCTTCTTCCTCTTCCTTGACTCCATGTGTTCCCATGTCCTCACCTATGTCTATGTTCAATTTCATATACCAATTGCATTTTTCTAGTCCTCTACATGAAATTTGTTTTGTGTTTTAAGGACAATTTTGCTAGTAAGGGTTGTTCTGTTGGATTCTTTTTATCACAATTCATTCTTTCATCATGAATTAGTAAAGATTCGCTTTGTTGAACAACCGTAATATTGCTCAAATCTTTGAATTTTTCAATAACTATTACTACATAATTGAATTTTGAGTTAAGAGATTAGACCTTCGTTATAACTTGAAAATTCGAACAGTTTTACCAAGCATCTTTATTATATTCACTACCTCTGTCACTCTTGTGAAGTACTTAAAAGTGGATTTGTCCTCCTTCATATCAGTATCTTAAACTTAGATCTTAGGAGGCAGTTGATTCGCACAGAGGAATGATAATAGGAATAGGAATGAATATAGTGAGGAGTGAGAATGGATATTATTATTACAATTATGATTGTTGGTTAAAAGGAATGAATGATTACTATTACCATTAACAATGGTTGATTTGTAAAAATATGGAGAAATAAAAATTTATCATATTTTAATTAATTAATTATTTATTTATTTATTTATATTGTAATTATTCAATTACAATATATTGATTAATTAAAATATTGTAATTACTTTAAACTAATTATATTGTAACTAATTAATTAATTATATTTTAATTAATCAATTAATTACAATATTTTAATAAATGAATGAATTATATTTTAATTAATTATATTATAGTTAATTAATTAATAATAATATTTTAATTAATTACATTGTAATTAATTATTTAATTACAATATTTTAATTAATAAATAATTATATTTTAATTAACTAATTACAATATTTTAATTAATAAATGAATTATATTTTAATTAATTATATTGTAGTTAATTAATTAATTAACTACAATATTTTAATAATAAATGAATTATATTTTAATTAATTATATTGTAATTAATTAATTAATTAATTAATTACAATATTTTAATTAATGAATGACTTATATTTTAATTAATTATGTTGTAGTTAATTAATTATTATTAATATTTTAATTAATTATATTGTAGTTAATTAATTAATTAATTACAATATTTTAATTAATGAATGAATTATATTTTAATTAATTATATTGTATTTAATTAATTATTAATTATATTTTAATTAATTATAATGTAATTAATTAATCAATTCCTTTATAACAATGATACCCATCCCTCTAGATTTGGAGAGGAACGGGATATTACCTAAAAGTGGGTAATCAAAATAATAACCATATAATTATATCCTCTTACCAAACTTAATCTTTCATTCTATACCTATTCCTCTTTTGTCATACCCACTAAACAAGCACACCCTTAGAGTTTAACGTCGCACCTTCACTTCTCCTATCACTAAATTTTAGAGAGTTTCCATGCCTTCTCTAATGTGGTTTTAATGGCTATTTTCTCAAATATTTCTCCACCTAAAAATTAACGGAGGACGGTAAATGCTGTTTAATATTTCTTCCTTCCCTTCTTCGAGGCTTCTTTTTTAACTTAGTCAAGCTTATCTTAAAGCCTACTGTAACTCTTGTTAACTACGTCCCCTCTGCCTCGTGAACCGACAATTATCTTTATCCAAAGTGCATAATTTGTATAGTCGAGTTTAATGAGTTGTAGATATTATTGGAAAGATGTAGAGGCTATTTTTAGTGATAGTTGACTGTGATATCAACTTATTAAGATAAAGTCTCACAAATACTTACATATTCATACAGTAAAGTAAAAGAAATATTATTGTAATAGATTTTATTATTGAATCTTACATAAAACTAAATATTAACACGGGTATTTATAGAAGTAATGGGTAACTCTAGACTGATAACTTAAAGTCACTTAATGTTTGAATGCAGAATAATACCTTTAATGACACAATAAATTTTGCATAATAAAAAATTAACTAATTTTTTATTTTATCATAATTCTTAAATAATTCTCTATCATTGAAAATTAAATTTATTTAAATCTAAACACATGTAACTTTAAATAATTTCTTCAATAAGTTTAATTGAATAAAATTAGACCATTCAATTGCTCATTGAATATTATTGTAGAATTCTAGAAGTCAGTTTTATCTCCAAAATGCATGAATATTAAAGGTTCTTTGAACCGTGTTATATGTTTGTGGAAAATTTGAATCCGTGGAACAAGTCTCGTGCTCATATTGCCATTGATAGCTTCCTCTCATGGATGGGGTGGCCTGCATGCTTAGCCATTTAAGGTATACGTTTGAAGTGAAGCTCATGGCTTTACCTTTTACTTGTCGTGCGAAACGACTAATGAGTTCCTTCTGAGAACTCACTAACCTGGACTTTTGGGACACACTTTATCTCTTGGTCAAAATCCAGCTGTAGGTTGTAGATCAAAGGGGAATTTTATGTCGTCCCTTTATTTTAAGGATCTCTCTGTCACAGGAGCCTCCAACTTTACAAAAGGAAGATGCCATTATGCCACCTTGATAAGATTTCTAGTATTAGAACATGGCAATTCAATATTCCCCTTGGTTTAGGATATCAATCGTAACATGAGCCCGGTAGTTGATGACGAAGTTATTTTTAACATTGTTCTGCTGCAAAGTGCAAGAGGGGTCTATGACAGTTATGGCATTTTGCACTTAAAGGGTTTGCAAGGATGACGGTCTGGTTATGCCAGTAAACTTAGTTGGCGCACTACTTGTCCTTCAGTTCTATGGAACTGAGAAGCCAAAAGGACCTATGAGTTGAACGCAATGCTGACTGAGGCCAACTGAACGAAACCTCTCTCAGTTTTTCCAAGAAACCTACCTGATCAGGCTAAAATGCAAGGGATCATATGTATCATGTTTGATCAACCATTAATGCAGGGAAGAAATCCATTATTAAAGCCAATTTGGAAGCGTCCGCAGGTTCTTTTTATCTGCAGATATGAATATAATTCGAAATCCCTGTTCAGGAAGGCATCCTTCTCAGCATTTTTTTGTGCAGAACCCATTATTAATGGTAGGAAATATGCCTGCTGGAAATTGAAACTTTATTATTGGTAGGAAACAGAATCTGTAAGATATTACACAAGAACCAAATATTACATGAAGAAAAGCGCTAAGCAGCAAAGAAAGAGTTGGTAACCCCACTTCTTTAAAGAACTAATGGCCTCCCCTATACAGAAGAAAGAAATAAATGTAAAGGGAACGTAACACAGAGCAGTACAGCATATGGTCCTGGGCAAAAAGATGCCGTGTATTTCGGGATTTCTGTTTGCAATTCAACATTGATGCTTGAACACATCACTTGATTGTGATTGCCATAAATACACGAAGGTGGATTCAAAGATTTTGCCGGCCTTGCAATTCATGCATGTCCATTTTTCAGGAATGCCTTTGCGAAATACCTGCATATTGCGTTCCAAGATAAAGTGCAGAGAACCATCCTTTTTTTATGGGCCAGTTGGATTCAAAGAATCAAATTGAGTTACATAACAAGAGTAACCTTTCTCCTTTCTCCTTTCAAACCCTACCAATCATGTTCCTCACACCAGATATTCATCATAGTTAATTACATTATGGAACATATATTGCGTTAATGCAAATACAATTAGCAACACATGCATCTGAATCGCACCTGTAAGATTACAGTTCTATAATTTAAAAACTTCAACGTAAATAATAGGAGTATATTGTGAACATAAATACAAGGAGAATTAGTGAAAGGAAACTTGAAAAGCAAAAAAAAGGAAGATAATCTAGTAAAAATGCAGGATAAAATGGAAGAAATCCTCTATTCTTTAACCTAGCTGGCTTTTGGTATTGTGGACCACTTTACTTCTCATTCCATTTTTGTGTAAGATGTGACCTGACTATCTTGATGGTTGCAGTACCATAGTACGTGTAGACCCTGCAGCTTTGAAGACAGGACCACTATATGTTTGGTTCACATTCTGCTTAGAATTCTATGGTTATCACTTCACCCCATATGCATTCCAATTAGCATTAGCCCTTGGAATATCCATATAAGTGTCCAATAAACACAACAAAATGAATCCCCACATGAACTTGGTTGCACTTATATATGACTGTAGATAGATAAATAAAGTGTTAAAGCCTGATGTTTCTTTTTCTCTCTGATGAACCATTGACAACATTGTTGAGACGTGAGAGCAAGCATTAGCATAGGCTTTTTGGTATCTTCTTTCGATGTCTTTTCTTACTACTATTATGTGTTGGCTGATGGGGTTAACAAGCTTTTGTAACGAACAAGAACATCCACAAGAACAGTAAAGGGAATATAATACTGTGATGAAGTACTTGCACTGCTTTGAAAATTTGTCTGCGTGACTCACGGCAAACCTTTAAACTGGGAACAGTGTGATTGAAGCTTATGGACACCAACCTACCTGATATGGAACATCAAGAATTGAAGAATCTGAAAATTAGATTAAAATTCGGACTACCCTTGATCTTCAATTTTTTTTGGCACGTAGGAATTTTTTTTATTAATGCTATCTTTTTATATGAGTAATTATCAAATTGTTAAAATTTTAAAGTTTCTTTCTACCGTTTGACTAAGTTTTTAGTTGGGTTAAAATTATAATAAGTCATATTTTAAAGACATAGTTAAATTTAATTATTCAAATTAAAATATTTAGTGTTTATATTCTATTTTAAATAAGAGATATTAATGAAGAAAGATAAATATTTAGAAATCATCTTATTGATTCTAAACCACTCTTTAAACTTAGATCTTCTTTCTTCGTGGCTGTTGTATTTTTCTTTTGTACACTTATTGGGGAAATGACTACAGCAATGCTCTTCGTCGTAATTAAGAAATGACCCATCAAGACTAATCAAAAGAATATCCATCCTTAAGCACCCTTAAGTCAATTTGTTAGTGGCCGCATGAATTTGAAGAATAAAGTCACCATCTTCTTGCTTCTCCACCCCCCTTGGTTCCCTATCTATAACCTCTCTGGTAATGTCATTTGGAGAAATATATAAATCAAGGGTCAATTTGCGTTCCATAATTATTTCTTCTTTATTGTCTCGGCTGCTGAGCTGAGTCGAGTCTTACCATTTTAAGATATCAATTCAAAAAGGAAAAGGGTGTTGAATATCAGGAAACAAACGTGTTTAGTGAATCGTTTGCTTGTAGAAAACTTTCATTTTCAAGTCATGATCTACGTTTTTATGTTCAAAGACGAACGATATTTGCTTAGGTACGTGATTTTAGCGGAACCCTACGGACAAGAGAAGATGATTCATTGGCTTTGAGAAATGATTAGTGAGCAGCAGCGGCAGCAGGGATAGGGGGCATGCGTGTGTATATATATATATATATATTGAGAGAGAGAGAGAGTTATCATCATGTTTAATAGTTGTTATGTGGTTGCTAAAACATACGAAATAGGAAATCTGAAAGTATCTCCAGCATTGATGTTGGCAACGAGAAAATGTTGTGTCACTACTTGACCTTCTCTGTCCGCAACTTCTGCCAATACTGGGCACCTCCTGTTTTCTAAATGCCACCCGAGGAAGAGAGCCCTACCCTCTCTGTCTTTCACTTTTGTGTTAGTGTTTGTGTTTGACATGACAGCCCAATCCTCACATTTGTAAATCCATAAAGTAATAAATATAATCTATCCTTTTAGACATGACTCACAGCCATCCCCACATACACAGCCTCCACATAACTCCAAATGACCAACTACACGATTTGACATATCAGATTCTGTACTCTTAGCTCTTTCCCAGCAGACAAATCTCTCTCTCTCTCTCTCTCTCTCTCTCCCACGGCTTTCTATCTATCTATCATCATATCATTTCTACGAGCTTTTTGTTGCAGTGCATATATATATATATATATATATATATATATACTACTTACACTAATTAACATGTTACGCCTCTCCCGTATCATATTTTGATTCTTCATTTTCTGTCGCGAAAATGAGGTTTCGTAGGTTCAGGCCCCACTTTGAGACTTCTTTACAGCTACAATCAACGGTGGAAAGCGACTACTTTTATCACAGACTCTGATCTTTGTTGCAAATTGGACTAGGGTTTGTTCACGTCAGCGTGACAGAAGATGCAACCTTTGACAAGCCTCGGTAAGTAAATGAACTGTATAAATGCCATGATCACGTTCTAAGACAGACAACCAACATCTTAAGCAACGTAATTACTGATTAACGTTTTGGAAATTGGACAAGGGTTTGTTCACGTCAGCGTGACAGAAGATGCAACCTTTGACAAGCCTTGGTAGGCAAATGAACTGTATAAATGCCATGGTCATGTTCTAAAGACAGACAACTACATATAAAAGATTTAGTCAACATTAATCAGTAATTACGTTGCTTAAGAGTTGGTTGTCTTTTTTATGACAAACGGGAGTGATTGACATATAAAATTGACCAACCCTAGAAGTGTTAGAGTTTGAAGCGTAGTTGAGGAACAATATAGGTTTTGGTAAATAAAAAGACAAAAGCACTACAGGAGGTAATCCTGTGAACTGGAGCTATACGGTGCAGTAATCCGTTGCGAATGTTACTGTATATAATACCATTGGATACTCTTATGTATGAAAAAGATGCCTAAAAAAAATGCTATAAGACAACTCTTGTTAATTACGCTTGTTTTTCCTGCCAAATCTTGGAGGCTAGCTAACTCTATCAGTAACATCGAGTAAAACCATATTGTTTCGAACGGAAATATATTACAACTTGGCAGGTTAAAACATGCAAGATCACGTTTACGATCACTAGTCCATTTATGGTTACTTACTGTACTTGCAGGCGGGACTGAGAGCTAGGAAGTAGTATGTAAAACGTCAAAAAGTAAATAAAACGATTTGCATACAACAAACACAGCACTCATCACCAGTGGTGATAACTCATATATACAAAGATAGCTTTTTGAAAAAGAAACTTTAAAGATTTGAGATGTCATGTTGGTGGCCCTCTTTGGCAGGCTACAGTAAACAAGGTGGCTGTCCATGTTGTCCTCTGTGGATTACTGTGCATTTGTATTGTGGATGCTCAGAACAGAAGAGCGACATTTAGATATTTGAATATACTGGAAGGAAATGAAACACATTTAAACTATTCCACAGAATGTTATGTACTTCAACTTACAATAAAGTTCGAGGCTTTCACGATTAAACCATATATAACGCAGCAATTAATAAGCATAATGGCAAATATAGCAGCTCCTTGACAGAAAGTAGTGTCGTAAAAAGGAAAACACACACATAATCGAAGATGGTTACGAGGTTTTCAATAGGGTCTTCCTATATCTACTTAGGAGACTTCTTCTTCAACCTCCCTTATATATAGTTATATATGTGGGAACGCTATGGTGAGATATATATGTTTATACATTGAAAAATCCATAACCTCTCCTCACAGAGTACCATTGATCTCGTATAATCCATTGGGTTTTTGAGGACCCTCTCCTGCAAATGATTGGTCCAACTTTGCGTGTTTGGTGTTGTCCAGCTTCAAGCCAAAGTGAATATGAGGAAAATGTGCCCACTGCCAAACAAAGGCGATATGTACTCGTCAATAAATAGTAATATTACATATAATAGATTATAAATTCTATCTAATAAAAACCTTTCTTTATACTACATTATTATGTAATCAAATTGGCCAAAAAAGCAAATGATTTTATTTGGTGCATCATAATTTAACGAAATTATAAATTAAGTTGCTTTTGTTGGTACTTGATAATTAACTCCTTCTGAGGAGAAGCTCAACGAAGTTTTCGGTTGAATGAGGAATGAATTACGCTTTAATGTTATTAACTTTGCATTCAAACTATTTTGTTCACCTCCAACTCTTTAACAACTTGCTTTCCATGTTATAAAAGGGATTCTTACTTATCTGTTTTCTAAGCAATTAGGGTTCGATCCTAATAATGTGTTACTTTTTACATAAAATTATTATAATTAAGTTTGGGTCAACTATTGCCAGAATGACTAAAATTAGTTATTTAGATAGTTGGCTCCTTACTAATTGTAAAACTTTTAACATTTTTATGCTTAATCAATATGGGATACTTTAATACTCCTCCTCAAGTACAACTGGGACTGGACATTTAGTTGTCATTTAAAATAAACACAAAGATAACCGGACCAAACCATCCCCTCTGATACCATATTAGAATTGAACTTAGGTTAACTATTACTAAAATAACTAGAATTAGTTATTTAAATAGTTAGATCTTACCACATATAAACCCTCTAGCAAAAACATAGTTAGTAGTTGAAACTTGGCAGTAATACCGTTTCCTCTGTGTGCAAGGCTTCACGTAAATAATGGTTATTAGTTGAGAATACAAAGTTAAAGAAAAACACTCGAATATCACATTCAATTGTCCTAAGGCAACATTTTTTAATTATTGTTTTTATGGTTACTAAGTTGATTTTACACCAATTCATCTGTCAAAAAATTGTTTGACGTTAGTACCAATGCCCTAAAGCAAACTTCCTATTTTTAGCATCATATTTGTTGTTAGATGATACGTCAAGCAAAGTTTTCATGGGTATATGTATTGCATTCAACCACTGCATACTATATAGGTATTGATGTCTTCCGCAAAGTAACCAATTTGTGCCTATCTTTCACTTTCATAAGTAATTTGACTAAAAAGGAGAAGTAATTGACTAAAATAAGGACAAGATCAAAAGCATAAATTGATGATTAAAAATATGTATTGAACTTATTTAATATATTTGTATGAGAAATGAATTTATTTAAAATATGTATTAAATTATTATCTATATTTAGGCAGCAAGTATATTTTGAAAAAGCATCAAACTTAAATTATCATGGTCTTACATTTTTGGCTGCCGTGCTGAAAGCTTCCCTGTGACTGATCTCGGGATTACTAGCCTTGATCCTTTGAATTTCCTCCCTGAAAAACGATTTGCAGTCATTAGTTATATTTGTGTAAAAGATTGCACACTAATTCCAAGTTGACAAGAAATTGATTCAATCGTATAAGTGTAAAAGACTTGAACTAAATAATGGTTGAATAAATATGAATCTGACTTCCAATTGTTGATAATTAAATATGTAATTGAGTAATTTCTCAAGATTGAACAAATTTTAAAGCCATCATGAAGGTGATGATTTTTGTATGCACATTATCATGCATACCACTTATCAGAAAGTTTTGAGAACTTACTTAATGAATTTGTTATATGCTGAAGGAACACGTTGTCTTTTCTCCGGGGCTGCATGCATTGGGCATGAAACACAGAGACCTAATTAATGTCTGAACATGATCAATTTATCTAAAGAACTGAAGAATAATGAATAGGGACACTACTTGCAGAATAAGATTAAGGAAATCTTTACCATCTAACACTGCTCAACCGATAGACTATACAAACTAGATCATTCATATCGAAAGTAGACTATGAGAATTAAGCGGTATATACTTTTTTATATACGATGCTTGAATACCCCAAATTTTGTGTGTCAGTACTGTTGTTTATGTGCTTGAATAACTAGCAGGCATTGTTGAATTTAACCATTATAAGCCACAAAACTCTATAGAATTCAAAAACGTTTGCCTACTTCAGTATTTTGTCTCATTGTCTGTAATTCTTCCTTCTTCTTTTTTTCGTTTGGAAAACATTACATGTTTTTCTTGTAGACACTTCGTATGTTCTAGGACAAAGTAATAATTAATTGTCAGCTACAATTCATAGGTAAAATCAACACCTTGAAAGCTCTTAACATGGCATGTGACCATGACGATGAGTTTGACTCTCTATGTTTATTTGCTCTTTGCCAGTTTTGTGGAGCAACTTTTACTCGGACATTGACTCACTCATCTCAACTTGTTTAAGTACTAATCTCTTATGCATATTAAACCCACTAGAACTGTAAAGACATACCCGCATTTCCATAAATACGTAGGTATACGAAGTCATTTACCAAAGAAAGAATCTGTCAACTGAAAGATCCTTTATTTGCAAGAACGTGGGTGTAAGAGCTAAGCTTTTTATCCTCAGTATTCATAGTTTAACCTAGTACCGTATGCTTTAATCATAAAGAACGCAAACACAAAGCATTTATGATGTTTTTGCCATGTTATAATATCGAGTGCTGAGTTATATAATGCAAAGTCTATACGACCATATAAGACATGACAGTATACTGCATACAATTACTTTCCATAAGGGTATGTGTCTGTGTGAAAGAGAGGGGGAGAGAGGGGGGGGGAAAGAGATATACTAACGCCGAATCGGGGGCATTCTAGGTGGTTCGTGCTCGACAGCTTCAAATGCAGTAGTTTTGTTGCATTTGGAAGATGACCCACTGTCCTTGCTTAGATCTCCAGAGTCCAGCTGCAACTTCTGCAGGTTTTCCCCCCAAGAAAAACCAAGACATTATAGCTACAGTTAAACTCGGAAGTTTTTGGCTCGCATTTATTAAGTCTAAACAACTGTAGGTTAGCTCGAAAATGATTTAAAGGAAGTTTATTCACAAGTGGACATAAAATCAAAGAAAGACAAGCAGGTAAGAAAACAAGTCAAATCCAACCGAATGTGGAATAATTGTTATTGTCTTGTTCTATATTTTGACAAGACTATTAGGTGTTGTTACCCACTCAAATCCAAAACGGGAATTTTGAAAGGAAATAACGCAACGAAGTGTTACATGTTGCATAAGTTTTTGTAAGTTACCATCTTGCAGAGACACTAAATAGCAATGTACAATACTATAAGAGTTAGTCATAAGAGATAGTGTAGAGTGTCTTAAAATGGTATTAGTACCTGGGGATCTTGGAGAGGAACAGTCTGAAGTGAAGTTCCCATGTTCACAGACAACAAATTTGTACAATGCCCGCATCTAACTGTCACGAGAGTAGACCAACTTGTGCTGGGTACACTCACCTGTGAACAACAACCACTTTGATTCGTCAAGCTCAAGCTTCTGTTGAAACTTCTCTCTCTCTTCTCTCTATGTTTATTAAAGACGATAAGACAAGCAGCATTACATCAAGACCGAAACAGTGTGCTTTGTTTAATCAAAAGATTCCACCTTCACCATGGGCTGAAATCTTAAGATCCTAAAGACTGAAGAATAAGCAACACTACAGTAGCCCCATGAATAGCGCATAGCAGAGCAGCGCCCAATACACCGGCAACTCCCATCATATGAAATGGGTTCAATGTCCAATTATGATTCCCAATTCAAGAAGAGTTAAGGTTTTTTCCTTTTTATCATGTAAGCTCTATTTGAGGCGTTAGCCCTCCATGGTACATTAGCAAACACCTAGCTGCTGGTAACATGTTCTGTGATCCAGTGTCAGATGTTTGATAGTTAGATCAAGAAACGAAGAGCAATGTGGTAAAAGGAACTAGATTTTTTATATGTTGACCCGATTAGTCAATGAGAACTCTATCGAAGTCTTTCCATTTTGATCACCCATTTAGAAATAATCTCAAAAGGTCTCGGAGATCTCAAAGTTTTCATACATCAGAACAGCAAATGATAAAAAGCGAAAACCTTTTCCGGAGACATCAGGAAGCATGCAAAAGATCGGAATAGGAAGAGAAGAGAAGGAGAAGAGAAGCTCGTTACTGAAGTAAAAATATAAAAACTTGTATGCACAATCAAGCAAGTCTGAGAGAAAAGAAAGAGAACAAGAGTTGGTGGCAATCATCTAAACAATTCTTCTCAAGATCGACGAGTACTTTGATTGTTGTGGTGATATGTATGTTAGCTGGACTCTAAAGAGAAAAATGGCTGTTCTTTTTGGTCTGTAAAAGATTCCAAGGCCCTTCTTACCAGTTACCCACCCACTTACCTAACAGTACCTCATACCTTACAAGAGTAGCTAGAGTAATAACTAGAAGGACTTGACTTGCCCTAAATTTAAGTACCTCTCCACAATATCTCTTTCTTTTCGGTGCTCCTGACTTTTGCCTGACACCCATCGTAAGCAAAGATGATAAAGGAGAAAATAAAAATAGCCTTAAGCTAGAGAGAGATGAAAAGGACATGACTTGAACGAGAACCATAAAGAGCATAACGAATAAGCACAGCTATCAAAGATGGCAATGAATAAAGAGAGAAGAATCATAAGCAGAAATGATTTACTGATCTTTGTACAGTTTGTGCTTAGGATCTCCGTTTTAAAGACGGAAGCACAGAGACGGAGAATGGTCTCGAAAAGGGGTTAACGGAGGCTTGCTATGACGAAAAAAGAGGCTGAAAAAGGAGAAGTAAAAGAATTTCGATATTTGATCTTGACCCATGAATCTCTGCTTATCGACCAACTCACTTCCCTAGTTTCTTGGGGAAAACGAGAAAGCACCACTTTTGTATTTAAAGAAGACAAATCCTGAGCTTATATAACCAGATGATCAGTTTTGTGACTGAGATCAGTCGCCAATTCTTTGGTATGCAGTAACAGAAGCACCCACGTCTAAAAAAGAGGAGACAGAGAGATCTTAAAAAATTTACTAGTGCACCCAGAAAGGCCTGTTCTTTAGTTTTGGGAGCATTAGCATCTACGAGTATGAGGGAATGTGTATCACCATTTCAAGGGCCGGCGCACAGGTAGCTGTGTACAAATGTACAGGCAGAGGCATTTTGCACCGATGAACTGTAAAAGAAAAGTTGAATGCGACAGTGGCTCGGTGGCTGCTTTCCATCTTGCTTACCTCAGTTTCTACTCTACCAAATACCGAGTAGAATATGGGATAAGCAAGAGGAAAAGCTACAATCTTACCTGGTTAGAACCCTAATACCTACCTATATAGCCCTAGTAGATATAGTCATCCTCAGTGACACGAGCAAAATTGGACTGGCTTCTTTGTCTAACCTCTTGTCTGGTTTTTCAACATCCAACTGCTGAGTTCTCAGACCATAGTGTCTTAGCAAGACTAGGTTTAACACGAGGCAAAACAATTGCCCCCCAACAAACCTTTGACGATATGTAAAATATTTCCTCGTCTTGATTCTTGTTGCAAGTTTTACGGAAATCCCAGTTAGAAATTGCGACAAAGAATGACGTGTGGGATATAAAGGTTCTTCAATTCTCTCGGTAAAACCAAAGAAGTTCTTTGATCAAAGGTCTTTTCAATGGAAATTTACTAGAAAAGACAGTAGAGGTCGGGTTATATATTCTCCTATGGACCGAATCCTCCTTCTCACTAGCCTTTCCAACTGAATTCAACTATCTATTCAGACACCAAATTTCACCAGAGAAAGCTCCTTGTGATACGATCTTTACCAACTGAAATGAAACGACTACGAGACAAAAATCCTTAGCCCTTAGTTGCAGTTGGTCGCAAGAGAAAAAGAACATAAAGCAGTAGTGTATCCAAAGAGTATATGAAAGAGAATTCAGCGTTGTACCGCTAAAATGGTGTTGCAAAAGTTGCAGTGCACATAACAAACACGTTCAGACGCCAAGTCCAGTGACATTTCGTTTAATACTCAAACTGAAGATAGAAGGCTCGGATCAAGAAGATTTCTCTAACGAAGAGAAAGATGTATGAGTATGACACAGAGCCAAAGATCAGGGATTTGATAAAAGAAATGGGCACAGAGACAAAGAAGAAAGATACATAGAAAAAGGAAGTCTGTGAGAGAGAAGAAAAAATCAAACTTGCTATGAGAGAGTGAGAGAGAGAGAGAGAGAGATAGCAAAGTTACGCAAATAATGTGTAAGAAGAAGATGGGACAATACTGGTCGGGAAAACAGGTCTGAAAGTGGGGTGTTAGTGGTTTCTTTGTAATGAGGTGTGGTTTATAGGAAAAGGTGGATTCTAGATTTATGAGAAGCGAGATATCGGGAGAGAGTGGGGTTGGGGGTTTTGGTTCGGGTTTGGGTTTGGGTTTGGGTTTGGGTTGATATGATTGGAAGAATGAATGAGTGGGTAGGAGTCACTCAAAAAGAGTTTTGGCTAAGCTTGGCCTTTGTTTCTGTAGCGGCCGAGGAGGGGGGCGTGACATTAAATGCTTTGGAATGTTTAGGGATGAGTGAATACAGAGAGATGAAGTTATGGGCCCTTCGGCTCTATAGTCTATATATACTCTATACACTTCATGTTATATGTCTTTTTTTTCTAAAAACCTCTTTATTCTTGTTACTGTTGTTAACCTCAACTTTATTACCTGATTACAACGTTTTAACACACCCTAAACCATACTGTCTGTTGATTGATCGTACAAATGACCCCTTTTTATCATTACCTCTTTCACAATTTGGTTGGTTGGTTGCAATCAAAGTAACCGGTTGGTTATGAATGATGTACTGATTTTACATATCATACAAAATTCCGCATAAATAATATTTTCGAAAATTCATAGGCCATTTAAGTCTGTCTTTTCACTAGTTTCTCCCAACATAATTTTAATTAATAGACATATTATTCCAATTATAAACTTCATCTGAATTTTAAAACTTAACTTGCATTAAGAATTTTATTAATTCAATCAAACACAAAATAGGAATAATATCAACATTTATTATAACTCTAAATCGATAGATTTAATTTGCCGGCTGACACAATTAAAAAAAACTACTGATTTATGTCATAATTAGAGAAAAAAAGGTTAGGAATTGCCTTATATATGAAAGTCGATCCCCTAAAGAATTGAACAGCGGTAAGTTTAAGTGACAAACAATTTTTAAAATTTTCTCTATCATCATAATTTGAATTTTGATATGTAAATTTTTATTTAAAAATAGTCTCTTTACTAATTAGAGATAAAGTTGTATAATACTAGACTTTTTTTTATCATCGCGTATTAGTAGGACTTTTACCTAGTAGTTGTTGTTGACGTTGATGTGTAAATTTTCAATGTAAGGAAAAACACAAATAATGTTCCTATGTATTTGCATTAGATAAACAATCTCTATATGTATAATGGAATTACAATTATTAAACTTTTATATTTTTATTTAGTATTCAACTTTTAAAAATTATAATTTAATTTTAAAGTTTTAAAAATTGGATAACTAAATCTAATAGAGCAATTGAGCCATCTAACGTGTTAAAATATTAATGAAGTCAATATTTTAAATTGAGTATGTCAAAAAAAATTGTTTCAGAATTAATTTAAAATTAGAAAGTAACACTTTTAAATTTATTATCCCATGCTTGTAATTATTTAGAAGCATTGTTCAGTAGTCAGTCTTCACTTGGTAGAATACAGGTAAGTTAGAGTAGTTCATAGGCTATAGGCTATAGGTTAAAGAAATACAATCTTAATTATTCCAAAAAAAAGGATTGCTAATTATTATTTAATAGTTATTACTATTCATTATTATATTTAAAGACATCATTATAATAAAATAATTATTTATTAAAATGACGACTAGTAATAATCATCAAATAATTAATTACCATGTGCACCCGGATCCATATCTCACTCATTCATATCACGCTTAACATCTTTATTGTATATGGTATCAAAAGTAATCATCCAAACCTAAGCTCTGAAGTGTTAGAGATAATACAGTAAAACTCGTGGAGTGGGTCCGAGAACAGCATGCTAGCTAAACTCCAACCAACAGGAATAATGTCTCGATCCAACAATAGAGAACTCATATCCAACTCTTACAGATTCAAAGGAATGGAGCATTCAAAGCAATGTACAACCTCAAACACTCAAAGCTGCACCGTCTCCACCACTAGAGAAATGAAATTTTTAGTGACCTCTCTTGTGCCCATATGACACTTGAAGACCAATTAGTTTTGGGCTCGGGCTCCCTATAGCTGGGTTGGACTCGTATACAAAATTATTTTTCATGGTTATGCATATCATTGAATTCTTACAATGGGCTTTATGGTCTCGCATTGATTAGACCGAGTATCTCGTACACCATCTTTGTTTTGTAAATTCTTACTTCAATTGAATCTGACATTATACAAAATGTTTAAGTGATTATTTTAACTTATAAAAGATAAGATACGGTTTATTCTATGATTTAAATTTTTTTAAATTTTAATTTTAAAATTACTGAATGAAACTTTTTGTAGTTTTTTTTTAATAAAGCCTCATCATTTTCACTTTTGTTAAAAAAATAATAACAAAACATACGTGGCATAAATATCATATTTCAACTAATTAAATACTACTAACTTGGCAACCTAATTCAACTATTAAATTCGATTATAATCAATTAGCCTTTAACGAGTCATTAATTTTAGATAATTATTATTTTTAAAAGTTAGACTAAACATTAAATTATTAAAAAGAGATGTTTAAAATTTAAATGATCAATCAATATTAAATCATCATAAAATTGAGATATAGTAAATAAAAAGTAAAAATTATAATAATAACTAAAAACAAATATAAAAAGAAAAACTTTATTTAAAAAATATTAATATCCATTAACGTATGATTAAATAATAATAACTTAATAATTCAAACTAAAATTTAGCTCTAGAATAAAAATTAAAACAATATTAACAATTATATTGTATTTTTGAAGGAGTTCATGTTTTATTATCATAAAATAAATGTTATAAACTCTCCAACAATATTTAAAAACTCATAAATTACGCTTTCAATCATAGTATTTGCATCAATATTGTCTACTATATTAAAATAAATTATAAAACCGTAATGTATGAAATTGATTTCTATTATAATAAATTATAATTTTAATTTTTAAATAGAGTAGGATCAACCGACAAGTAGTAAATTTTCTTAATTCATTCATTATGAAAAATGCATTTTCTTTATAAATCACCTTTTCAAGTTTATTATGATCAAGATTGAGCAATAATTTTTCTTCTTTAATATGATAAATAGTGTGGTCAATACAATCAATATCAATTAAATCATACGTTCTCTTCTAAGTAAATGCTTTGTAAATGTAGTAGAGAAATTATAAAATCATTAATAAAAGTATAAATATGTCAAAGGCAATTTAAACAAGGTCATCGAATCCTTGACGTTCCAAGTCATTTTATTTCTCTATATGAATATGTTAAAAAAAATGTTCTAGTTATGCTTATAACATGATATTGAAGCCAGTTTGATTGAATATTCTAACAACAAATTTTCTCAATGTTAGATTGCTTTCACTAAATAATCTCCATTACTCAGTTATATTTTAAATTAATAAATTAAAATTTAAAAATACATAAGAATAATAAGTAAAAGATAAAACTAATAGAATAAAAATTTATCAGACTATATTTTTTTATCATAAGTTTTCTTTTTGTAGATGATATAGTTAAACTCTCTAATCCTTCAAAATACAATTAAATTTCATTTGTCATCTTTGATTGCTCTTTATTAAAGAAAATATCTCTACATTCAATTATATCGAGAACATCACCCATAATATCAACTTCTATATATGCATCTCCATTGTAGATGCAACAAGGTAGATCATGAGCAAGACGCTTTTCCCTTTACCAATAAGAAATATTTGTATAACACTAATATGATTCTTCCTTCCCTTTAAAAGGATTGTTAATTATTTTATGTTTATGAACTATATACCCTAAATATTATTTCTCATATATGACAATAACTCTCAATAAACTTATAAGTGAAATCATAACCTTTATAATAATCAAGCAAGTTTGTAAAATTTTATTATTTAGAGTAATAGTATAAACCTCTTTTTCTTTCACACCCTTAAATGACTTATGAATTAAAAAGTGTTTACTTGACGCTAAATTTTGAAGTACTTATTTATGATCATAAATGTTTTTTAAAGTTACAAAGATAGTAGCAAACCTATTAGCAATATGATGCAACAATCTCAACCTATTATTCTTTATTCATAATCATGATAATAATGTAAGGTGATTATACAAAAATAATTTTGATCTTAGATGCATGTGAAAAAATATTAGAAATATGGTCCATTACAATCACTATTTTTCAAAATGGGATTTAAACAAGCAAACACATAAAAATTAGTAACTATTTTACACTTTAATTGTATAAAATATCCAACTAATACATAATTAGTTGCATTATTTTTATTATTTCTTCTTCCCCTTAAAAAGATTCATAAATGTTTTACAAACTTTATGCCTACTATAAGATAAATACATAAGCATATCAAAGATGGCTTCTCATTTGAGTGTATAATCATCGATAAGTTGACAATTTTAAGCCCATAATTTTCACAATAATCAAGTAAGCTTCTCAAATTTTATTATCTGAAATAATAGTGTAAACATCTTTTCCTATCAAATCAGTAGGAGGTTAGGTTTAATGTTTAAAGGTTTAAACGGTATTAGATAGTCATGAAATTGGTATGTGATAATAACAAGTAAAAATTATAACATTTAAACAAGATAACTTATTGAAATAAGAATAAAACATTAATCTTTGTTAATGTATAATATATCTAATAATTTAAACTAAAATTGATTCCAATATAAAAATTAAAATAACAGTAATACCTAAAATTGAGTTTTTGACAAGGGTTATATTTCATCATCATCATAAATTTCAAATTCTCAAATACTATATTTAAAGACTCGTAAACTATACTTTTATCGGAAGTTCCTACATCAACATTTTCTTCTGCATTTAAATAAATTAGAAATTAGTAATGTATAAAATTGTCTTCTATTGTAATACATTATACTTTTAATATATGCCTAAAATAAGTGTCAATCGACTATCAATAGATATTTTTAATTCATTCGTTGTAAAAATTACATTTTCTTTATAAATTACCTTGTAAAATTTACTATAATCAACTGATGGTTCTTCTACTTTAACCAAAAAATCAACATGATCATTACAATCAATATCAAGTGGATCATATATTCTCCTTTTTACTAAGTAATTTGAACACATAATAGAGAAATTATAAAATTATTATTAAAATTATAATTAATATAAAAATAAAATTTAATCAATAAAATATTTATTTTTCATCTTCATATTATAACTATTATAAATAAATCAACGAGTCTTTGATATTTCAATCGATTTCATTTCTTTATGTGAATATGCTTAAAAATTCTCTATTTACATTCATAACCTGATGTAGAAGTCACCTGACTGAGTAATCTAATAGCAAGTTTTCTCAATGTCAAAGCACTTTCATCAAATAATCTTCACCACTCATCACGACACAATTTAATCTCATATGTCACATTTGATTGCTATTTGTTAGAGAGAACAACTTCAAGTTCAATAATATTAAAAAGATTGAGTATAATATCAACTTATGTACATACATCTCCACTATATAAGTAATTAGAATTGATAAAGTAAGCTGTTAAGTGGATCATTTAAGTAAGCTATTTATTTTAAAACCAATCAAGAATGTTTTTGTGAGACTTGTACAATTTCTCATTCCCTTTTTAAAAATTCATAATTTTTTTTTACAAACTCTATATACACCATCACATATATCCCCCCAAAGATAGTTTCTCATCTGAGTCAATAATCCTCATCATCCTTACAAATGGATCCATAACCTTCACAATAATCGTGCAAGCTTCACAAATTTCATTATCTTAAATAATAATATAAACCTTTCTTTCTTCTACACCTTTTGATAATTTATGACCTGAAACATGTTTACTTGCCACTAAAATTTAAGGTGTAGTTTAATGTCAAGAAAAACAAGAAGCTCCTGGTGAATTTTAAGAACAGAACTATGAAAGTTTAAATTGACTATTTCCTTGTAAGGCATAACGATTGACCTAATTGTAAAACAAGGTGATACTTAACTCTTGCTTGTCAACTTAATATAGATTGTTAGTTATGGATCTTACTATTAAGGGTTGGGGGAAGAAGAGAAGTCCTAGGAAGTGTACTAGAGTCAGATGGTGAAACTTAAAGGGGACGCAGTGGAATAACTTAGGGATATAATAATATATGGAGAAGAATGGAAATTAAAGGAGATGCTAACAAGATGTGGGAGAGAGTAACAACTCTTTTAATGAATAAAGCTAAAAAGAACTAGGGTGTTTCTAAAGGGACTAAGGGTAGTAAGATGGAGTCTTGGTGGTGAAATAAAGATGTACAAGAAAATGTTAAAATAGAGAAGTTTGCCTATGAAGCTCTATTATATAGCCTCACGCAGGTAGAGAGGGTAGTCAATAAAGAAAATTACAGACTAGCAAAGAAAGAGGCAAAAAAGATAGTCTTAGAAGCAAAAGCAGAGCTTATGAGAAATTATATAAACAATTGCAAACTAAAGATGGAGAAAATGATAAATTTAAGTTGGCGAGAGATAAAGAACTGAAAGCAAATGAGTTAGATCAAGTTTATAATTGTATAAAAGATAAACTAGGGTAGGTGCTTGTGGCTGAAAATAATGTAAAGAAAAGATGACAAAAATACTTCTATTGTCTTTTTAATGAATGCATAGAGGATAATATCTTTTCAGATGATCATAGCACGTCTGAGAGATATTGTAACTTTACTTATTGCCAACAAAATCACAAGAGAAGAAATTAAAAGAGCTTTGAGGGAGATGAAGAGTGGAAGGATAGTAGGGCCTAATGAGAAACCCACAGAGGTGTAGAAAATCCTAGAGATGTCAAAAAGGGCCCGATTCGACTTGATTTTGGCTCGAGTTGACCAAACCACAGGTCAACCATGGTCGGCCCGGACCTGACCCGTGGCCCAACGTTTTCTTCAAAAAAATGGCAAGCCGGACAACCATTGACATCTTTAGAAAAGCCTTGTCGAAGCCAAGCTTTTTAATGTGTTCTTTAAGTCTACCAAAATGTCGGATGAGTGGAGACTTGGCATATTAATTCCTTTATAAGAGAACAAAGGGGACATAAAAAATTGTAACAACTTAGAAGCATCAAACTACTTAGTCACATCATGAAGTTATAGGACAAGGTGATCGAAAAGAGAGTAAGAAAGGATGCACCAACTTTGGAGATCTAGTTTGGTTTTATGCCAGGAATATGAAGGTCCACGATAGAAGCTTTACATCTCCTTAAAAGATTAATAGAATATTACAGAGAAAGACAATGTAACCTACACATGGTTTTTATTACGATTGCTCTTGGAATGCCATACCTACAAAAGATACGAGAATGTAAAAACTTGGCAAAAGTAGAAGCATCATCTTTTCTAGTTGGCACTGCCTTTACCCACCTAGACACATAATCTACTGCGAGTAATATATATGAAAACCTAAATGACGGAGGAAAGAGACCCATAAAATCCATGACCCAGACATCAAAAATTTCACAAAAATGCATAGGTCTTAAAGGCATTTCATGCTTTCTGTCTAGACTCCCAAACCTCTGGCATTTATCATAAGACCTGCAAAAGGCATAAGAATCTTTGAATAAGGTAGGCTAGTAAAACCCACACTCTAAAACCTTCCTAGTAGTCCTATTAGCACTAAAATGCCCCCCGCAAGATACAAAACCCACACTCTAAAACCTTCCTAGTAGTCCTATTAGCAGTAAAATGCCCCCCGCAAGATACAAAATGTGCAAAGGTAAACATAGAGTGGATCTCATTGCTAAGAACACATCATCTAATGATCTAATCACTGCATTGTTTCTAAGAATTGAAGCACCCCAAATATAGTATCTTGGCTCCCTCTTCAGCTTATCAACCTAAAACTTAGACGTAGAAGGAGGCATAAGATCAGTAAGAACATAATTAACAATATTAGAGTACTAAGGCTCCTGAACCGCCAAGGCAAAAAGTGCAAAATCAAGAAAGGAATCAACAATAAGATCAAAAGACTCAACTCCCTCAGTGCCTTCAGCCAATCAACTAAGGTGGTCAGCCACATGATTCTCTACTCCAGCTCTATCTCTGATTTCAATATTGAACTCTTATAACAACAAAGCCTATCTTAGCAGTCATGGTTTAGACTGGGGCTTCTTGAACAGGTGCCGCAATGATGCATGATCTGTAAAAACAACCACTCGAGAGTTTACCATATACTATCTGAACTTATCTAAAGCAAAGAAAGAAAAGATTATAGCAAAATGTACCTTCTAGATAGTGGTCTAATTTACTTAAGTAGAGTTAAGTGTCTTGGAGATATAGGCTACCATTCGAGATCACTTTTCCTCCCTATAACCAAGCATAGCACCAACTGTAAAGTTAGAAGCATCACAAAATAGTTCAAAGGGCAAATCCCAGTGAAGTGCAGTCAGAATAGGAGGTGAACAACTAAGGATTTCAAAGTGTCAAAGGCATATCTACATTTATCATCAAAGTGAAAATCAATATCTTTTTTCAACAATGTAGAATGGGGTAAAGCAATTGTCCCCACATACCCCAAGAAAGATCTCAAATCTTTAAGACAAGTAGGATAAGGAAGTGAAGAAATGATTTCAATCTTAAGAAATGATTTCAATCTTGGCTCTATCAACTTCAATCCTCTTTTGAGAGATGCAATGACCTAACACTATGCCACTATCTATCATGAAATGACATTTTTCATAATTCAAAACCAATTTTTTCTCAATACATCTACCAAGAACTCATTCAAGCCTAAGCAAGCAATCATCAAAGCTATCACCATAAACGGGGAAATCATCAATGAAAACCTCCATATTTCCCTCCTATAAATCACTGAAGATTGCCATCATAAACCTTTGAAAGGTGCTTGGAGCATTACACAAACCAGATGGCATCCTTTGATAAGCGTAGGTAATAAAAGGCATGTAAAAGTAGTCTTGTCTTAGTCTGCAGGTGCAATCAGCACCTGGAAGTAACTTGATAAGCCATCCAAGAAACAATGGTGAGATTTACTAGATATTCTTTCCAACATTTAATCAATGAAAGGTAATGGAAAATGATCCTTCCTAGCCACTTCATTCAACAATCTATAGTCTATACACATTCTCTAAGCATTTTGAACTCTTGTTGGAATAAGTTCATTACTCTCATTTCTCACTGTACTACTTATACTGGACTCACCCACTCACTTTCTGATATGGCATATTTGATCCCTGCACTCAATAACTTAGACACTTCCTTTTTATCCACATCATGAATAAGAGGATTCAACCTCCTTAGTGGCTACTTAATTGGCTTGGACCCTTCAGCCAAAAGGATCTTGTGTGTGCAAACCAAAGGATCAATCCCTGGTATGTCCCCTAAAGACCAACCTATAGCTTTTTAATATCAGAATCAAAACAAGATGATGCATTAAAATCATGCGGAATTTAAATCCAACTATCTATCTGTTGGGACCCGATCCGGGAACCGAACCCCAACCGGAAAACAAAACGAAATTTCCATAACGGAGACGAATCGAAAGCAAATCGAAAGCGAATCGAACGAAAGACGAAACAATAATCGAAACATATAGAATCAGCAGCGGAACAAATGGTTCATTCGAACCCAAACAAAT
>JAOSBN010000008.1:7185142-7199089 GCA_027563595.1 Erythroxylum suave | reverse complement strand
AGGAAAGGCATTTCTAAACGCCCATGGACCACTCAAAATTACTATTCTACCCTCCCCATCGGTGATGGGATGTTACATTATTTATGATTTTATTTTTCTTTTATTTATTTGATTTGACATGAAGTTTCCCTTTTCATATTACCATTTTATACATATCAAAACAACCACATCTAATCACAAGTTAAAGCTCTCCTAATCATGAACTAGGGAGTAATTACGTATTTTTCTTTTAGGATCAAGGTTTTATAGGAAAAGGTTACAAAGAAAAAGGTTAAAATTTTGCAATAGGCTCATAAGGGTTCCCTAATGGTTTGTTGCATATAAAGGTAGGAGATTTGGATCAAACAAAAGTCCCAAGTGCCTTTATCATTTTAGTGCTTGTATATATATTACATGTAATCTCAAAAATATAAAATAAAAATTCTAAAAATCAAAAGTCAAATAAGATAACCATATTTGAAAGAAAACGTATTACATGAAGGCTTAATTCTCGCTGGATACTCTAATCAACTTAAAGTATCATCACTTAATAAATTTGGTTTCCTATAATTTCCAAAGTTAAGTTTTCATTTCAGTCACTTAATCATATTATGCACCTAATTTTTAACAATTAATCTCAGCTAATAATTATGAATACCTAATGTCATCAACCTTAAGTAACTAATGAAAACCTAAACACAAAGCTAAAAAGAATGATAAAAGTTTAATCTTAGAACATATCAGCATATGAACTTGAAAAAAAATTCTTAGAAGTAACTTAACCCACATTTAAATATGACATTGCATTTAATTTCAAATAAATAAGATAATGAAAGCATATATGAAAGATAATGAAAATAAAGAAAATTTCTCCTTATATATGCCAAGTTGGAGAGGTAGAATCCAAAAGAGTCTATCAGAAAACATCCCATAAAAGAAATTAAACTAAAAATTAGTAAGAATCAACAGTATCTCTTAACTTCTTATTCTCACAGCAATGGCTCCACCACTATTTCCTTTTCGTAACACTTATGCCTTTCATCTAGCCAATCTTTTTCTTTCCCTTAACCTTTTTATTATTCCCCATTCTAGCTTACTATCTTCGGTTCCTTTGTTCTCCAACTTTGATTGGTCTCTTAGTGACCGTACTACTAGTTTTTGAACAAAGGAATCTAAATCCTTTTATCCTCCTTTTTAGTATTCCCACCCTACTTGATAACCATTAGCAACTTTCAAAAAGCCATTGTAATGTCCACCATCACAGTTGATCATCACCGGTGTCTTCTTGGTAAACATACATTGCTATTGCTTCTTGTTTATTTTATCACTACCTTTTTAATTAGATTCTAAACTATGGTTATGTATATTAGTTCTTTTCGATATCCTTTTTCTTTATATATATTTGAATTTCTAATTGAAAGTTCTTCAGGATTAATCATTGTTTCTCTTATTTATCCTCAACCATAGTCTTTACCCGAGCTTGTTCATTGTCACTGTATTGGCTACTAATTGAACTGTTAGTGATTTAATTTTCGGGATGATAAAACAACTTAGGGATAGAGTAATATATGTAGAAGAATAAAAATTGGAAGGAGATTTGAATATGGTGAAAAAAACTTAAGGATAGAGTAATATATGTAGAAGAATAAAAATTGGAAGGCGATGTTAACCAAATGTAGGAGAGAGTATCAAATTCTTTATGGAATACAACTAAAGAGATCTTGGGTGATTCTAAAGGGCTTCAAGTTAGTAAGATGGAGTCTTTGTAGTGGAATGAAGACAAAAAAAGGTTAAGATCAAGAAGTGTGCCTATAAAGCTCTATTAGATAACATCATAAAGGTAGAGAGAGTAGTTAATTTAGAAAGTTACAAATTGGAAAAGAGATAGGCGAAGAAAATAATCTTAAAAACTAAAGTATAGCTTTTAAGAAATTATACCAACAATTGGAAACTAAAAATGGAGAAAAAGATATATTTAAGTTAGGGAGAGCTAGGGAATAAAAAGAGAGAAACTTAGATCTAGTTAGTAATAAAAAAGATAAAGCCAATTGAGTGCTTGTGGCTGAAAATGACATCAAAAGTAGATGATAGAGATACTTATATAACCTCTTTAATGAAGGCATAAAGGACAATATCTCTTTAGGTGATCTAAGAACATCTGAGAGGTATTGCAACTTTACTTATTATTGACAAATTATAAGGGAAGAAGTTGAAAGAGTTTTGAGGGAGATGAAGAGTGGAAGGGTGATAATGCTTGATGAGATTCCCATAGAGGTGTGGAATAGCCTAGGGGAAAAGGGTCTTACTTGGCTAGCAAGCTTTTTAATGTGATCCTTAAGTCCACCAAAATGCAGAATCATTGGAGACTTAGTAAGTTAATTCCTCTATACAAGAACAAAGACATCGAAAGTTGTAACAACTATAGAGGCATCAAACTACTTAGTCTCACCATGAAGCTATATAAGAGTCTTACCATGAAGCTATAGGAGACAATGATTGAGAAGAGAGTGAGAAAAGATGCTCCTATCTTGGAAAACCAGTTTGGCTTTAAGCTAGGAAGGTTCATGATAGAAGTTTTACATCTCCTTAAAAGATTAATGGAATATTATATGGACAAACATGGTAAACTACACATGGTTTTTATTGATTTAAAGAAGACATATGAGAGGATAACTAGGGAAATCGTAAGGTGTCTCTAGAAGTTAAGGGAGTTCCTATGACCTTTATATAGTTTATTAAGGATATGTAGGAAGTGTAAAGACTAGAGTAAGGACAATAAAAGGAGATACAGAACATTTTTCTTCAAATATTGGGCTACATTAAGCTCATCATTGAGCCCCTTTTTGTTTACAATAGTGATGGACGAGCTCACCAAAAATATTTAAATGGATGTGCCTTGGTGTATGTTATTTACTAATGACATTGTTTTAGTGGATGAGACAAAAAAAGGTTTTAATGTCAAGCTAGAAGTTTGAAGGGATACACTAGAGTTGAAGGGCTTTAAATTGAGCAGTACTAAGACTAAGTACATATAGTGTAACTTTTCAGGCCATAGGGTGACTTTTGATATGGAGGTAAAGATTCTTTTAAAAGTTATACCATAGAAATAGTTTTTTAAGTATTTACGATTTATCATCTAAAGCACTTAAGAGATCAATGAAGACATAGTTCACTATATCAGATCAAGGTGGCTTAAATGGAGAATTGCATTAGGAGATTTATGTGACAAGAAGATACCACTCAAGCTCAAAGGTAAATTATGTCGCTTAGCGGTTAGGCTAGTCATGATCTATTAGGTGGTGTGTTGATCCTTTAAACAAGTGTATAGATATAAGCTAATGGTGGGGGAGATAAGGATGCTCCACTGAAAGTGCAACTTTATTAGAGAGATAAGGTTAGGAATGTAATGGTAGGAGGTCGCCAATATTGATGAAAAATTAAAAGAGACAAGGCTTAGGTGGCTTGAAATGTTAAGAGGAGACACTTTGGAGCTCTAGTAAAAACACGCATGAAGATTATACTTAGAGATTGTAAGAAGGAAAAAGGAATGTCTAAAAAGAAGTTGGGGGAGGGAGTGATCGATAATAATATGGCTATGCTAAATTTACCAAGGACATGGGCCTCAACAGAAAAATTTTGTGTACTAGGATATGGATAAAGGATATCATATTGAGAAGTATATTATATTGAGAGGTCCTTCTCTTTCTCATAATTCTTTTAAAAAATTTCCTTTTAGTCTTATGTCTTATACTTAGCCTAAACATTCAATATGTAGTACTTCTTCTTAGTTATGTAGCCTAAACATTTTCTTACTTAGCTTAAATATTTTCTTGTAATGACTTGTTTGATTCATTTGTTTACTTGTCTTCTTTCTTGTTTGAGTATTTATTTACTTATTTCATCTTCTAGTTTATTCTTTACCTTGTTCTATATTTATTGTATTATTATTATTATTATTGTTGTTGTTGTTGTTGTTGTTGTTGTTGTTCTTCTTCTTCTTCTTCTTCTTCTTGTTGTTGTTGTTGTTGTTGTTGTTGTTGTTGTTGTTGTTGTTGTTGTTGTTGTTGTTGTTGTTGTTGTTGTTGTTCTTCTTCTTCTTCTTCTTCTTCTTCTTCTTCTTCTTCTTCTTCTTCTTCTTCTTCTTTTATGTCAGTCTATCGAAAACTTCCTCTCTACTAGTTAAGGGTAAGACTGCGTATTACTGGATCTCCCTAGGCCCTATATATTAGCAGGATTTTCACTAGGTTGTTATTATTGTTGTTATGGAATGGTTACTTAAATGTTCCTTTTGATAAACTAGTTTTTTCCTCTTTTCATTGAAATGCCATTCTTAAAGGGTAGGCCTTGATTACACAAAATCCTTGGATGGACTCTTTCCACCCATGCCTTCATGTTTTTTGCTAAGTCCTGTTAAGATAAGCTCCATTAGTGTCTCCTCTCTTCCAGATTCTCAATCTTTCACCATCAAAGCTTGTCCCTCTTTAACATCCTTGCCCCCAGTCCTAATTCTTTCACTTTCACACCTGGCTCAATTCCTTTAGAGTTCCAGGATTTTGTTTTTAGTTGATGTGTAATTTTATTGTTTTAAAATGCAAGTGCACGGTGTTGTAATAGCTAACACTAGCAAGTATATGGATCAATCCCATAAGGATTAAAATTATTAGTATTAACCATTTTTCTATTATCTAGCCTAACAAATTAGGTGTTTAAGATAAATCAAATGAAAAATTTAAAAAATAAATTAACATAATTAACTAACTAAAACAAAGATTAAGCTAAGAAACAATCAAGGAAAACAATGGTAATTGAACTTCGAATCCCCCCAAGATTCTTATATAATCATGATTTCACTACTTAATTTAATCTATAATTTATTAGATCATTGAAATTCCTATCTTATGTTAATATCTTTCTCGAGACTACCAACACCTAAACCTCAATTGATTAACTAAAAACTCATTCTAGTTAAAACCTTTAAGATTACATTAATTGATTTTTGAATTGCATTATTATGATTGACCCTAATATAAAGGATTTATATGGATATGTCTCTAGGCTTGTATTGAAATCCTTTCAATTATAGTTGATCTACTCATAAAAAAAGATTTCTTAATCTTTATATGAAATCATACATGTAATAATATGCTAGCAATATTAATTCAAAATAATTAAGAACACATAATTGAATCTTAATGAAACTAAAGAATGAACTAAGTTAAAATAAAATCGCTATTAGGTTTATCATGGGGTTAATCTAATCTAAGTGCTAACAAAAGTTCAATTTATAATCATAACATCAAGACTAAAGGAGAAAAAATCTAAAATAACCCAAATTAGATCCCTTTATCTTCTTGAAATCCACTTTAGATTGATGAAAATTTACCCTAAATATAGTCCTTTTCTTGTTCTTCATTCTCTTTGTTGAAAATTTTTCCTATATAATAGAACTCTGAATATTGCAAGTATAATGATAGTACCTTGCAGTATTAAAAGGTATTATTTCCATGAGAATTATAAACACCTAAACAATTTTAATATAACTTTTTTCTAAGGAACTAAAAAAATTGATTTGAATTAAATAAAATAATAGCAATTGAAACAAATAAATACATGAAACAATTAAGCAATTAAATAAGTGAGCTACTATTAAAATTAGGATTTGATCAAAGTTGAATATTTAGGAACTATTATATCCTTATTTTCTTTCCCTTAATCTTGTTCATTCAATTATGTTTGATCCTAAATTTCCTAAGATTTTTATTACTCTCTCACAAGATCTAATCAATTAACTCTAATTGAATTTGATATTTATAGATTTGTAATCTCTTGATTAACAAGCGACTCATAACTTATTTAATTAGATATAAAGCAAAATAGCTTTCCAAAGGATATTCCTTCATCAATTCAATCAAAACTTGGGCCTTGAAAATTAATTTGCCAAAGTATCTTATTCAATCAATTGGGATTTCTTCTTAAATGTTTTGCATTTCCTGTAAGTTTATAGGATGGACTAAAGCTTTTATCAATTCAATGTTTGCAATGTTAGTGAATGGAGATCCTTTAAGTTTTTTTAAAGTTGCTAGGGGTCTTAGACAACAGGACCCATTATTCCCTCATCATTTGCGTTCACAATGGAAATATTGCACAAAATCACTTCACATATATTGAAAAAGCTCTCACCTTTAAATACCACTATAGATGTAATAAATTCGAATATTTCATTTAGTTTCATATGATCTCTTAATGATATATGGAGTAGACACAGTCTCAATTAGCTTGTTTACGAGATTAATGGAGGCCTTTAGGGAAGTGTCAGGGCTTAGCTACAATCCTGATAAGAGCTCCATCTTTCTATTAGCTTCTTCCAACCCTAATGGCAAAATTATCTTTACCTCATTTGGACTAAAACTTAAGTAATTGCAACTCAAATATTTGGAAGTATCCATTTCTACCAAAAGCTTAAACCTTATAGACTGTAAACCTCTTATTATTTTAATAGAAAGAAGACTTTATACTTGGTACAATAGACATTTGTCCTATAATAGAAGATTCTAACTTTCGATCAATGTATTAAATAACTTTAATGTCTATTGGTGCTTGTATTCAACATTGCCTAAGGAGTTATAGAGAGAAGTGACAACCTAATCTGGGACTTTATATGAAAAGGAAACTTAAATAGTACAAAGGCCCCATGTATCAAATGGAACATCTTATATCTTCTAAATAAAAAAGGAGGACTTAGACTAACTTCTATGAGAATCATGTGATTTATAATTTATATGTTTTAACTACAAGTACATAATGTAGTTGTAGCTAGCACTAAAAAATACAGGTCGATTACACACGGAGTACAAGTACTAGTAATAACCTTTTTTCTATTATCTAACTAAGATATAAGATGATGATTTAATTTTTTTAAAAATAAATTTGAATTGAAAACAATAATAAACCATAATGTAGATAATTCAATGATTAAACACAACATCAAATAGTTAGTACCTAGGTAACGAATCCCCTTAAGATCTCTTAAGTATTAACCCTTTATCATACAATTCAATTATTGATCATTAGATTATGGAAATTCCCATCTCATGTTAATATCTTTCTTAAGACTTTTAACAACTAATCCTTAGTTGATTAACTGAAACCTCTTTCTAGTTAAAACACCTAAGATCACACTACTTGATTAATAAATTTTGTTGTTAGGTTTGACCCTAATCTAGAAGATTTAAGTAAGGCCCCAAAGTACACCCTAGTTGAAATAAGACATGTTTACAAAAGTACATGTGTGATAGGAGCTAGAATTGTGTTATACATTAGAGAATTGAGCTATTCAAAAGTACAATTTTGACTAGGAAAATTTTTAAGTGGCAAGTTAAGTTGGTACATGAAAATTAGAATGACTAAGCTTATGAATTAGTGACATTGGGCATAGTTTATGCATTGATATTTGGTAGCATAACAAAAGGACATATGGCCTAGTTGAAGTGTTACAAATGGCAACTTAAATGGTGGGAAAATGGGCTTCATGCCTTGGTGTTAAGTGGCATGTTAAGCTAGTGACAACTAGCTGGTGATGAAGCAAGTTTCCGTTGGAGTAAATCCAGCTTTGTCCATTATTCACCTTGCTTCCTTCTCTCCACCGAAACTCCCATTTTCTCTCTAACTTCTGGAATTTTTGCTAGACTTTCGCTTATCATCGCTTGAATTTTGGTGATCTACTGAATCTAGAAAAGGGTCTACTAATTTTCTGTACTGTTGTTTTGTTAATGCTGAAATTTGCACATTAAACCTAGATATGTGTTGATTGCCTGGAAGGATTGGTTTGGCTTGATCTTTGGAGTTCTTTTCTTTGAAGTTTAAAGAGGTAAGAGAGTACTAAACTTGGTATCATGATAGAACATGTATTGTTTGATGTTTGAAGTGGATAAAATGTTCACTGAATTAATTAAGAATTGTGGTTAGAAACTTGATACATGCTCGGTACTTATTAGAAGGAGTGGTTTCACTAAATAGGCATCGGTATTTCAGCCATCTATTTTCCTGTAGACATCAAAATGGGATTATTTTAAATTTAGATTAAACTAGATACATTTATCTACAACTTTCATGAAGGAATCGAATTTGATTTCTGTCATTAAAGGTTTTGAAATTTAGCTCTGGTTGTTGTCCATGGTTGAGAATAGTATGTAGTATTTTGGATATAACTCATGTAATAATGAACCAAATTGACTTAACTTTATTTATTTTGAAACTTAATACATATAGGGACATTTTTAAGAAGAAAATATTGTCTAAAAACGTCAGTTTCTAGGTCAGAATAGCCATAGAAAACTGATTTAAAAACTTGTCCTGTGAAAACAATTGTTTGAAGGTTTCAGGTCACTTATCCCACAATTGTGTGAAATGATTAGGAAGGTGTTGTGCAATTGATGAACTATATAAGGTTCAGTCAATTTAAGTACAAAAGCCTTATTGATGGATTTAATTGCTTAATTTTGTGATATTCAAAATGATGGTTCTAATGTTAAAAGTAAAAGGCATTGATTTGAAATTAAAACCTCAAAATTCTTAGTACTATTTTTTGATTATGTTTATTTTTAGGAAACAAAAATAATATACAAAGAATATTAGATATTTATTTATTTCTATAATAGTAGTTTTTAAAAAAGTATAGGTTTAGGATCAATTTATATTCATAATTTACATCCATTAATTTAAATAATATTTTGATTAATCATAAAAATACAAGGATATATAATTAGATCATTTTTAAAAATTTATAAATTATTTCCTTCTAATATTAATAAATTTTCAATCAAACTTTTCTAGTATTAAAAACTATGCAAAAGTTCTTTGAGTTAAGATAAAAAGACCTATTAAGGGAAATAAGTGAATTTTAGTATGCACGACATTAGAGGACCAACAATCCCGTATATATTGATAATATATTAACTTGAAATAATGATGTTGTATTAACGTGGTTGACACATCAGCATCAAGGTGAGATGGCACATCCACATGACTTTATAGGACTTGCAATATCATTTGTTTCATTATATGCTAACATGGCGTACTAATATATCTCTAATGTGATTGCCATACTAATATGACATGTTACATTTGCATTTTCTTTAACAAACACAAGTAAAATAATACTTGATTAGAAAATTACTAATGTTGGAGATTCAATTTACAATAAATAATTAAGATAATTAAACAGACTCTCTTAATTTTTGTTTTTTTTTCTCTCTTCATTTCACTATCAGTAGCATGCTCTGTTCTTCTCCTTTTTCAATCCTTTTGCCCCTCACATTTATTCTCTTTACCACCAATTGTCCCTCTCATTTTCATTTTTTCTTTTTATGAGCTTCTTTCTCCTTTTTTTTATAACTCTCCCCCTTGTTATAGTTATTATTAGTTGTTTGTGTTCTTGTTATTTGTCATAACATATCTTTCAAAGTAGCTTCTTTTACAATCTCTCTCTGTTGAAATTGTTATTTTCTTTACATAAATGTTTGACTTTTTTTTTTTGGCCTTATGTATATGCTTCTAGATGGTTTCATCTAATTTATTTGTTTTTCCTTTTTTCATTTAGTTCTCAAATTTGTTTTATTTTTCAAATTCATCATTTTTCATATTATAGCCTAAGCCCCCTTACCTTCAAATTTACATTCTTTTTAATATCTATTTGCATAAAAACTATTTAAAAGTAAAAAAATCAATTTTAAGAAAGAAAAGGAAAAGTAATCGTTCTTTTGATAAAATTAAAACAAACCTAAAATGTAATCAAAACTAGGACAAATAAAAGAAATTAAAATACGAAAATGAATCATTACTTTTGTCAAATTTTCTGAAAAATTAAAACAAAAACCTTAAAATTGAAAAATTATGACATGTAATTTAAACCTAATGGAAAATATTTATGAAAAAAAGAATTGAGTTAAAAATAAAGATGAATTTGGTTGTTGGATAATTTTCTATTTTTTCTTTTTTGCAAGAACAAAATAAATGAAATATATACAAGGCAAAATTAAGTGTCTATATAGACAAAACTTAATTGGGTTAAGTTATTTTTGTAATGAAAAGATTATACATGTAATTGCTAACATATTGTATTACATAAAATTAATTATAATTAAGTCATGTTGGTAACAATTTTGAGTATGTATTTTCAAAAGTCTTAGTATGTAGTATCTTAGATAATTTGCTCCAAGATCAATCACAAGGTTGAAGAAAATATATTATGTATATCATAATTACGTATATCTTATAAGTGAAACAATATGACATCTACAATTAGCATTGACAATGCCTCACTCTTAAGGGAAATAAATTGAGAACAAATAGAATATATGAGAGCGAATATGCATGAGAACTCTAAACTCGTTAATTCTTTGTTACAAAACCTTAAAATCACCTTTTTCGGTGATAATTTACAAGCTATTCTATAATATGACTTCCAAATTAAATTTCAACAACAAAACCATGATTGACATTTATAATATAACAAAACTCATAATGTCAGCGTCCCATGCATCATTAGGGTGTACTTCAAAAGATTATCTCCTTTCTGAATAGTAATTAAAGCTATGCTTCTAAGATATGCTCAAATATATACTTAATGTCACTCAACATGGAATTAGTTAGCATGTTCTTGTTATATAAGATTTAATAATATGTTATAACGATCCAAGAATAATAAAAGCTTTTCACCAAAAATTGACTAGATTCTTGTAAATTTCTTATATGAATAATTATTATAAGGTGAAGTTTGTTATAATCTAGCACTTTTCATGGGTTTTAGCGCCAATTTTCTCAACTTGTGGCACTATTCTAGAATTTTTGAAGTCTAGTCTTTAAATTGATCATTTAGTTACCATCTATCCCAATTCCAAAACTGCAATATTAAACTGAGATGACGTGTATTGATATGCAATGTCACCTTTTAATTTATAGCATAGTGGCTCCCTTACTGAATCCTTACATTTGTACTTTGCTTTCATCTAACTCTCCATTCTTGATGTCTTCATGTTTTTTCAGAAGTTATGTCTATGAAGTATATAGTTTATTAGTTAAAAGAACAAAGTGATTAGAAAAATCTAGATACTCCTTTAGAATAAAAATATAAAATGACAGCTAAGTTGAAGGATTGATCTTATGTTTGTCCTTACAAATGTGTATAAACAATTATGATATTTCTAAAATACTACTCTTTATAACTTGTTTTGTTTATTTTAAATTCACTTTGGATCTTATCTATAACTTTTATCATTGTATATAAAGTTTTAGGATTCAATTCTTAATGTTTTATTATAAATTGCCAGTACACCAAATTATTATATTTCTATTAATCATATTTTCATTGCTAGAGCCTGAGTTCACTTATCAGGCATGTGATAACCTATCTCCTAGTTGCGGAATCTAGATTCTCAAATCCATTATTAAGCTAAGGTTGGCCATCTGTGAACATAACTCAATAAATAACAAAAAAATAACCAAATTCTCATAAAATCATCATCTTCATACTAATAGGCACTACATTAAAAAGGGCTTTAGGCAACAGACAAAAGTGTAACGTTAAATACAATTATTGTCGCCTTAACAAATTCATACCTTTAAATAGTGATGCTAGTATAAGCATAAGGCAACAAAAAAATTTGGTAGGGAACAAAATGAATAATGTTGTTTAAAATGTTGACTAAGGAAACAAAGCAATTTCAAATTATAGCAACAATGTTGCATAAATATGACAATAGTTTGAATTTTTATAAGAATATAATAAAGGACTTTTTTAGGCAAAAATTTGTAATAATAAATGGAACAATTTATCTTTTTGTTGCCAATAATATATTAATGTAAAAACAAACTCTTGTAATTAAGTAGACAACATTCATATAGACATTAAGAGCACTATACATACATCAATGTATGTCTTAATTACATATGTAATTACATTTATATTATTATATAGTCCATAAGAACTTGTAAAATTCAAACTTTAATATATTTAAAATACAATTGCCAAATATTACTAGCTAAAATATTCACCTATATTATCTTCCTCCATTTCATATGGAATGTAAGCTAATTAACCAAAATACAAAAAAAAAAACCAATATGTATACCACTCTTAAATCTTTTATTCAGTACTTCCTTATCCACTCTTAATCATCACCTTCCCACAAAAGAAAAAGGAAGTAAATAAATTTATTATAAAATTATTATCCTCATAAACATGTTACTATATCTAAGGAATAAAATACTAAGTATTTTATTGTGACCTCCATTTAATCAAGAAAAATAATGTAGTCCAAAAACTAACACAAATTTTTGTATTTAGGACAAAAATGCAATAATAGATAGCCCACCCAGTGCAATTTTCTCTGTAACAGCCTCCTTAAATGTGGCTTCATCCCAAGGACTAAAATTACATTAGTGTCAAAACAAAACATAGGAGGAATGTTTATAAAAGTGTAAATCTGTGAAGAATAGAAAAGTCAAATGCATATCAAATAAGTTGGATGTCTTGCACATATTGAAATAGCTAAATAAACTGAATGTCAAACCCGAAATAGATAAATAAACTATCATGATATAAATAAATACTGTGAATGTCATAATATCCAACAATAAGATTACACTAAAACTCAACCCTGGCAAGTGAATGAAGATTAGGGAAAATATGAAAGCCCATCAGAGTAAACATAGAGAATCTATCATTGAAAAGTAAGGCATTGGTGCCCACTTAATAATTACTACTAATCATCTTCAAGTGCAGTCCACGTAGGAAACTTGAATACATCTCTGTTGCAGTTGAAACACGTCCTCAAGTTTTACCGATTGAAGGTTTTTATCCTATCAGAAACATTTGGAAAAGATTCATATTTCAAGAACAATCAAATTAGAATCAGGACAAAAAAGCATAGGATAAACTTGCATACTCAATCTAAATCAGAATAGGAAAAGGGTTTGCTAAATCACTATCCATCACAATACAGATACACACACAGTTGTTCAATGTTATCCATTCATCATATCTAAAACATGCGGTTCAAAATGGACTAAAGCAATATAGGTTGCCTCTTGTATATAAGCTATAGGAACCTCAGACAAAGATACACCATCTTGACCGTAAACAAAATTAAACTTCATTTGTTCAATTTCCTCCAACCTAAGGTCCTCCCTCAGCAACTGTTAATTTATCATGCCCCGGGTCAATTGCATTTAGTTCATTCTCTCCTTTCCAAAAGATGGAAAAATGGTACCAATCTATCATGGAACTTCTAGTAACATTATCTTCTTAGTTACAAATATTAAAGAGCAAAGACATTAAACTGCCCAAACCTTATATCTATATCAGATAACTAGGGAATAACAAAACAAAAATACCTTGTCCATTAATGTAGTAGGTGCTGAAACTTTAACAAATGGTTGCAATGATGAACTATGTGGGTCATAAGACCCATACTGAAGTAGATTTTCTCTGTACAATTGTGGTACATTGCCTTGTACCACATCATTATTTGCTAAACTCCCACTAATCCTAAATCAAACCTATATCTCAACAATGTTCATTCCATCATATTCATCATCGTCAGAATGGTCAACAATCTTGTTCACATATATTCAAAAATGAAAAACCAAACAATCATTGTAACATATTCAAAAACTTGATCAAAGGACCACGATCCCTTTTTGACAAATATTTGGCAACCTTTTGACCAATCTCTTTCTTTCCCACATCATTGAACGTTGCAGTATAACATAAAAAGAAAGAGGTTCTGTCTGATTTTGGTGAGGCAGGGCGCTGCTACTTGGATCCATAGGATTGGTTGATTTGAGCACTGAAACACCTGCAAAATAATAAGGCACATCGGGGGTTGACTGTCGGTAGGCCCCTCCGACGCTCAAGTTAGACTTTTTGGGAGAGTTTTGGCGGCTAGTGAATAAAGAATACTAGGTTTT
>JAOSBN010000008.1:7174598-7185042 GCA_027563595.1 Erythroxylum suave | reverse complement strand
GTGTGAAGATTAGAAGAGGAGATACAAAACATTTTTCTATAGATATTAGGCTACACCAAGACTCCTCATTGAGCCCCATTTTTATTTGCAGTAGTGATGAATGAACTCACCAAGAATGTTAAAAAAGATGTGCCTTGGCATAAGTTATTTGCTGATAACATTATTTTAGTCGATGAGATAAAAGAGAGTGTTAATGTTGAATTAGAAATTTACAGGAATAAGTTAGAGTCGAAGGATTTTAAATTGAACAGGAATATGATTAAGTACTTAGAGTGTAACTTTTCAGGCCACATGGTGGCTTCTAATGTGGAGGTAAAGATTAATTTAGAAGTTATACCACAAAATGAGTGTTTTAAGTATCTAAGATTTATCATCCGAAGCAATAGAGAGACTGATAAAGACATTGTTTACCATATCAGATCAGGGTGACTTAAGTGGAGAAATGCATCAAGAGTTTCATGCGATAAGAAGATACTACCTAAGCTCAAAGGTAAATTATATTGTTCGGTGATTCGATGAACTATGCTCTATGGGGTGGAGTGTTGATCCATTAAACATGTTCACAGTCATAAGTTAATGGTGATAGAGATGAGGATGCTTTGGTAGATGTCAACCTTACTAGAAGAGATAAGGCTAAGAATGTAATGATAAGAGACAAATTAAAGATAACTAATATTAATGGAAAATTAATAGAGATAAGACTTAGGTGACGCTCTAGTGAGAAGATGTGAGAAGATTGTACTTAGGGAGTATAAGAGGAAAAAGAAAGCCTAAGAAGAACTAGAGGAAGGTGATCAAGAATGATATGACTATGTTGAAACTTACAAAAGACATGACCCTCAATAGAAAACTTTGGCGTATTAGGATACGGGTAAAGGATCTCACCTAGAAAGGTCCTTCTCTTTCTCATAGGTCTTTTAAACAACTTTTTTTGAGTTTTATTTCTTGTATTTAGCGTAAACAATTAATATGTAGTACTTCCCTTTTAGTTATTTAGCCTAAATATTTCCTTCCTTAGCCTAAAATTTTCATATAATGACTTTTTTGTTTTATTTGTTCACTTGTCTTATTCTTGTATGTTTCTTTATTTACTTCTTTTATTTCTATTCCTTACCTTGTACTATATTTATTGAATTATTTATTTCATATTTTTAGCTATACGTATTTATTTTATTTTATTATTATCTTTTACGTCTATTTTTATTTTTATTTTATTTTATTACTTTATAATTTTAATATGCATTCTTTATTCTTTATTCATTTTCATTTTTACTTTATTTTGTATTTTATATTATTTATTTATGCCTCTTTATCAATTGAGGGTAAGGTTGTGTACTTCTGAACCTCTCCAAACTCTGCTTATCAACCAGACTTCAACTTAGATGTTGTTGTTGTTATTGTAGTTTATGATCGCAAATACTTTTCAATGTTATAAATTTAGTTATAAATCTAGTAGTAGTAGGAGGCTTAATCTCAATTCAATTTTCTTGATTTCTTAACCATGAAAATAGTATAAGATAATACACAAAAATTATAATCTTTGATGCATGTGGTGAAAGATTAAAAATATGGTTCATAAAACCAATATCCTTTTAAATGACATCTATACAATGAAAAGTTAATGAAGATCAATAAATATTTTCATACTTTGATTGTAACAAGTACTTAACTAATATATAAATAGTTATATTATCCGTAATAAAGTGCAAAATATTTTTTATTCCAACCACCAAACAATTTCATAAAATAGTTCAAATAAATTTTGAGCACTTTTTATTATATTAGAAGCATCGACAAACTTAATAAAAGTTATTACAAACATTACAGTAAACTAATAATTCAATATAGATTATTTGTCTTTGATCAATCCACTCATCTGACATAATAATGCACATGTTTTTCCTAATTAGACTTATATATATTTATGATTAACTAATATTCCTTTTTTAAATCTTAAAGCAAAGGTACACAAATCTCATAATAAGAAGGATGCTTAAATCTTAAAATTATCATTATTATATCATTTATTACTTCTTGAAAATAAGGTAAATTTAAAGCATTTAAAGAACTAGATAAATTACATAACCATCTAAGTCCAAACTCTTTTACACTATAAAACAACATTCTTATCAGTAAGAACACTCTCTGCACTAGGTTAAGAACTAGGGGTGGTTTTTGGAGGAAAATAAAAATATATATCAATAACAACTTTCCTCTTTTTTGTTTATATAATACTTATTGCACTTCATCATTTCATAAAGATATAGGATGAGTCTCTTTATTTTCTTTTTTTAAATATTTTTACTTATTGTTATTGAATAATTTTCTTTGCACTTCATCATTTCATAAAGATATGTGATGGGTCTCTTTATTTTCTTTTTTTTAAAATATTTTTACTTGTTGTTATTGAATAATTTTCAATCCTTTCATGTACATCAAATGGTACCTTTTAACAAGAAGCAATATTACCCTTAACATTATGAAGATATTCTACCATTATATAAATTCTTCTCTATTTAAATATTTTACCATAACAGATTCAGTTATCTTGAATATTTTTATAAGATTTATGAGGAAAAGAAAAATAATTTCATATTATATCAACCTTATCATGAGTAGATGATATTTAATTCATTGAAATTTTTTTGATGAACTTTTATTCTCCATTGTAATTTTAACCTTAAAAATACAAGCAAAATAGTTTACAAATTGATTAACAAATTAGTCAAAAATTCTTTTAGAATATAACTTTTTATTCCTTAAAGCTTAATGAGTGTGGCTAGCAACCTTTAGAAACTGGCTTTTCAAATAGGATATATACCGTTGATTAAAGTTAAATGGATATAAATTCAAAATGGAAACATATAAAAAGTTGGGAATTGTATATCTAACACTATAAGTATAATAAAAGAACTTATAAAATTATGAGTTAACTTATATAAAAGAAGAAATAAACTGCATAATTTCTTAAACATATGAAATGTTGTACCATTATGTATATGCTTAGTGATAAGGATTGCATACCAATTATGTTTCAAAAGGCTACAAAATATCTATTGAACTACAACAAATATGAATATAAATGCCCAATTAAAAGTTGAAACCTAAAAGCTAACAAGCTAATAGATTCAAACACATATAACCCAAAAAATCAATTGAAGTCACATTTTGTATGTTACGTGTAAGATATATATGCAATAGAACTAACATATTAATATATTATACCAAATTCTTGTAACATTAATGATGATGATATAGTTAATCAGAGGGTGAACTACTATCTAGTTCAAGCATAGAAATCCCTTAGTCAAATCCTTACAGCTACCCCATCCTCCTCCTCTCCCAAAATCATAAACATATTATTGTTACTAAAAGCCAAAGAAGCATCAATTGCAAATCTAAAAGAAGCATATATGCTACATTGTCTAATGAACCTTATTATATTCAACACTTACATAATAATATCACTAACCATTAGTTAATATGGAAAATAGAAATGAAGTGGTTTAGTTTCTTAAGACTTTTGACCTATTAAGTATTTTATACAGTAAAAAAAACACATGACACTTGCAATCAAATTCACACTAACTTTTAGCTTCAGTGAAAATTTGGTTCTTTCTTAATTCTCCCCTCTTTTCTCTTTCTCAATTTCTCACTTTATCTTCCTAAGCAATTAGTTCATGACTTTTGCAAGAAATTAAAACTAAAGTAGCACATAAAAAACTATATATCCTTTTGTCTATATATAACAACAATAACAATAATCAAGCAAAAATCTTGCTGATACGCAAAGTCTAGAGAAGCTCAGTAGTATGCAAACTTACCCTTAGTTAACAGAGAGACTTGTTTCCGAATGACACATGAAAAATAATCATAATAAAATAAATAAATACTTACTAAATAAAATATAAATTTAGAAATAAACCAAATAATACAATAAAGATAGACAAGATAAAAAAGTCAGTACAAGGAAAAAAAAGGCTAAGTAGGGAAATGTTTTCTTTCTAATGAAAATTACTTGCTAATTATAATTAAAGACTAAATCTACCTCTAACTGTATCTCCAACTCTAACTATAATTTCAATCTAACTTTAACAAAATTAAATATCTTACATTTGATATATAAAGTTTCTTAAACTTTACAATTAAGTTTAAATTAAATTTTCTATTTTAAATTATTCTTTATGTGTGACTATTAGGTTTTAACATACTGGTAATGATTATAAATTATAATTATAATTCATAACTAGGATTAGATAAATTAACTTTAATTCTCTAATAAATAATTTATAATTATAGATCAAGAATATTATCTATCAACATCACCTAAATAATAAGAATGTTAAAGTGGTTTGACTTAACCTATTCATACATAGTTATAATGTATAATTTAATTCTTTTGTCATCTAATATTCTATTGGACATAAAGTATGAAATTAGTGTCTACTTTATTAAATTCAATTATATTCATTTTTGGTAATTAATAATTGGTTTATAATTAATATTTTAAAAGATTTTTTAAATTTCAATTCACTCTGACCATAAAATTTCTTAAATTACTAATAATAAAGAATAATAGAAAATTTTTACCTAATTACTTTAAAATAATGAATCTTTTATTAACTTATTTAACTATCTTCATATAATTCATACTATATCAAAATATTATGATTGAACTATTTTACATAAGATAGATCACCAATATATTAAATATATGATAATTACGATAAGAGTTGGGCCGACCGACCCTCAACTTAGAGCTCAATCCAAATTCCTGTTATCAAGAGAGAACTATGATTCATTTTGGAATTGTTGAAAGATGGCTTTTAACCATTAAGTCTACTATATTAGACGAGGATGAGGCCTTACCCCCTGAGTTATACTTGAATCGAATGTATCAAATCAAATATGACTCAAATTACCTTGCCAATTTATAAAACTTCTTATCAATTAGTTAAACCTTAAAAGGCAATATCAAATTATCATAATAGTCTTTCAGATTGAATCAAATCTATTTATCTTATCAATGTTTGCGGAAAGACTAGGATTTAAATGTTTCTAATACGAACCAAAATAGATACTGCTTACTGTTAAACTCTATCGACTTTTAGTAAAGAATATTAATTTATAAATATCAAAGCTCTAGAAATTTATTTAATTTTATAAAATTTGACAAATTCGTATACTTTGCGAAGTTAGTAGTAATGTAGAATGGAGGATAGAACATGCTGAACAGTTCATGCTGAACAGTTCACCTTACCTAAGCACCTTGGAATTACAAGTACAAATTGAAAATAGAGACCCACCTCGTACCTACCACTTCTTGTCTTAATTGTTTTGGACTCCTAACAATGTTAGGAAGCAGACAAGGGCATGGTTGATACTTTCAACACCAACTGACACTCGATACCTCTTTCTACCACTCCAACAAAAAGCTAGTTGAGTTCTGGTTGTTTGACCTCTTAACTTACTACCCACCTAATCAAGTTTAAATCTTTATCTGGCTCCCACGGAGAAATCAATCTCAAGGCTCCGGATATGACTATAGCGAAGGTTTTTGGGTTTTTGTTTCTCCTTCTTGCCGTGTACTGCGGCGTCGACCCGTTCAAGCACAGTGCAATCTCGCAATTTCCAGACTTCGAGGCCTACAAGGTTGATATGCCTTTATGGTCAACTGTCCCAAATGACAAAGATCACCTCAACTTGCTCCAGAATTCTGAAATCAAGTTCTTGAACCAAGTTCAAGGCCCTGAGAGCGTGACTTTTGATCCTCATGGCCGTGGAATTTACACTGGAGTTGCTGATGGTAGAATTCTGTTCTGGGATGGTCAGCGCTGGAATGATTTTGCCTACACTTCAAATAACAGGTATGTTTCTACCTTTTGTTCCTTGTTCGACTTTTTAAAAATCTGGGTTTCTGATGTCTATACCTTTGTTTTCTTGAGCGCATTGCTTAAGAAAATTTCATTAAGGATCTTTAGACCAAACTTATGAATCATAACTAACTATAATTGAGGAAAATTTTAAAAGACAATATTTCGTGCTTGCAGTTGAATCAGGTATTTCTGATGGGTTCTCTAAACATGAAATTTGTTACTGTAAAACAATCCGAATTCTTGCCACAACCTTCATACTTCCTGCATTCTCTCACTTGCTTAATGCTAAAATCATGGTTGATTCGCCAAGTTTGTGGCTACATTAATAACTATAGTCATTCAAACATCTAAACTGGTTGTATCATGCAGGTTTTACATCATCCTGTGACATATATCCTTTCACGTATCACAATATCCATATAGATCCTTGGGGAAATATAAAAACTTCTAATACTTATTGGATAAGGTCTCAGTTAAATGCCAAACACTATAGCCTTCGTCATTTTTAAGTCAAACTTGACAAACAAGCCATAGTGTCCCTATCTTAGATCCATATGACAAATATACTTATTATACAATTTAAGTGTAAATCTTTAAGTCTCGGGTTGATATGTTCTTTCTTTTCACAAATCCTTTGTCAAACAACAGGACTTAACAATTAGTGTTTATGGAGTGGCCTTAGGTACTTCCAATTTCCTGTCACAGAATAAAATCAATAAATTGATAATTGTGAAGTTTTTCGGTCGAACGAATTAGGAAATACCTTGATAAATTCAACATCCAATGAGGATGGAGATGCAAGTGTCTATTTGATATACCATGGCACGAATCCACTGGCCAATAGAAAAGATGCAACCTAATGTCGAGAACCGATACACTCATGAAATCAAAATCAGAATATCTATGCTTATAAATATGCCTGTATCCTTTGTTCTACATATAAATTTATTAGCTACTTTCAAGAATTCATTCCTAGATTACTTTGATAATTTCCAAGTATTCCGACAGCAAACCTTGTATCAGAACAATTGCCTGTTTCCTAGTATATTAGAATACCAACAACAGTTGTATAAGCAATACTAACCATTTCTTTTCACACAATTTCAAAATAGAGCATAAGGCTAAGGAAACCTATAACTAAATTTTGTTTGTCTCATTGCATCAAAATTCACTATTAGGCCTGAAATATAACGAGGATCAGCCATTAATCACAATTCAAAGAAAAGAGTATAGAGGTGAAACAGTGATTGATTCCGGCTACCTGTCAATAAATTCATCTCTTGAAGGACCCCAATCACCATATGCCAAGGAACAAGCTTTCTGAAAATGAAACATCAAGTGTTTCTCTGATGTCAGAAACGTAAGAGTACCCCTCCATCTGCTGGGGTTTGAATCCTGGTAGCTAAATGAGACGAAGGAATATAAAGATATATAGTTCCTGATCTACCCAAAAAAGATTTCCATTCTGCACAGAATTGATTGGAGTTTCTGTTCCCATTGATATGGAGAACCAGTCATGCACCAAGGGGAAGATTATATTTCTTTCCAGAACAACAGAGTGCTTATGATTTAATTGTAGTTTCTGAATTTTGGTTGTCAGTCAAAATTTCTTCTGCTAGTTCTATGTTCATCCATCTTCAGATTTATTTTTAACTGACACATTTTTCCTTCTTTTTGAGGATTCAGGACAGGAATTTGTGACCATAAACCATCCCCTTTAAATTATTTGCCGAATGAGCACATTTGTGGCAGGCCTCTGGGGCTCCGTTTTAACAAGAAAACAGGTTATTTGTATATTGCGGATGCCTATTTTGGGCTGATGAAGGTGGGACCAGAGGGTGGATTGGCAACATCACTTACAACAGAGGCGGAAGGAACTCCTCTGCGGTTCACAAATGATCTAGATATTGACGATGAAGGGAATGTTTACTTCACAGATAGTAGCACTAAGTACCAAAGAAGGTAAGTTTCTGATCTTATTGTCTTTTACTGACAATTCGCTGTCTGAATTTACTTCCTCTAATGGGCTGATGTGGAAACTTAGGACAGTCATAATATGTTACAAAATCATTGGTGCTCCTATTGCCTCTTATGTTTATTTGGGCTTAGGACATGATATTGTGGAAATTTGATTTCGTCATCATATTGAGAATATTGAGATGGCAACTGGAATGTGATGAAAAAGATGCAATTGAGAAAAAGATCACGATCTCCAGAGGGCCTCCTGTTTCTTTCATGTGAGCGCTGTCACCTTCAAATGTTACATTGAAGAGAAAAAGGAAGAACAAAACTGCCTGAGTACCTATGGTCTGTGGATAAAGTTTTAATCCCAGGGCTTGACGTCATTGCTGTTTTTTTTGAATTAGTAGAGGTTTCCTGTTCCAAGTCAGAGCCCATGTAATTCACTCTGCAGTGACATCAAATGTAGAGCAAAGTTTAACTCCTCACGGCAATAATCTCGCTGCTAAGATTTTAGAAAAACGCAGCTACGCTTGTTTAAGCATTTGCACTTGCATAAGATTCATCCAACTTATCGGGATTCAGTAGATAGTGCTAATTGAACAAATTGTTGTTTTTTCTTTGCTTCTCTTTGGTCAAAATATTAATAAATGGTTCTTGGTGCACTGTTAATACCATCATTATATCTTTCAGGAACTTTATGCAGCTAGTATTCTCTGCAGAGGATAGCGGAAGACTTCTGAAATATAATCCTACTACTAAAGAAACCACTGTCCTTGTGGCAAATCTTCAATTCCCTAATGGCGTGTCCATAAGCAAAGACGGTTCCTTCCTTGTCTTTTGTGAAGGATCTATTGGCAGGTTAGTCCTGCTTCTTCTTTTGTGTTATTATAATGGAAATCTGTGATTGTTTTCCATCTTTACTTCTAAATGGTTAAGAAAATTTTCCGTAGCCCAAGATATACAACTTTTAGATGGATTATTCTCCATGTCAGATATAGGAAAGAGCGCCTAAAGTTATTGGTAAAATAAATGCTATTATGCATGTAAGCGAGGTTACAGGTTCTGCTAGTGTCTAGCTTGATGTGGATTCATGGTGTAATTGGTGTATTGATACTTACTTGTTTAGTGTATATGCAACAAAGAAATGCCTGCTAGTGGTTTTTGAAGCCCAGAATTGTATTTTTACCTAACAGTTGGAGAAGGAAGTTGCCTTGTTTTGTGGACTTTTCTATCAGTGGATGTTCTTCTTAACCATTATGGGAGTGTCGGAATGAGTTTGATGTGCTAGTTCTAGATGAAAAAAGACCAAAAGGGGGGAGAAATAATTGTAGCAGAGTTTACCTCCACATTTCATAGTCGAGCAACTTGCATTAGAACAATGTAACGACATATGTTGCTTGGTGGGTCTTGATGTTCAGTGGTCTGCCATGATTATAAGTGATAGGTATTGAAATAGACTTTTACAGCCCATGTTCTGGTAACGCCACCTTCTTGGGCATCAGAAATGCTTCTTTATGCAACTGTTGTTTCAGTTACGTCTCATACCATATATTTGAATGCAGATTGCGTAAGTACTGGCTGAAAGGTGAGAAGGCAGGAACTTCGGAGGTATTAGCCATCTTACCCGGCTTTCCTGACAATATTAGACGGAACGAAGATGGTGACTTTTGGGTAGCGGTCCACTGTCGCCGGACATATTACACTTACATATGTGCACTATACCCCAAGCTGAGGACATTCTTACTCAAACTCCCAATCCCTGCAAAGATTCAGTATCTGCTTCACATTGGTGGCAGGCTTCACGGTGTAGTTGTTAAATACAGTCCAGAAGGTAAGCTCTTGCAAATACTTGAGGACAGTGAGGGAAAAGTTATTAAAGCAGTTAGTGAAGTGGAAGAGAAGGATGGGAAGCTTTGGATGGGGAGTGTACTTATGCCTTTTGTGGGGGTTTACACTTTGGCTTGAGGACAAAGACAATGATTTCCTGGGATAGACAAAGGTAGCTGGCTCGTCGAGTTCTCCCTTGAGTATCTTTTTTTCGCCATCTAATCTTCCTCGTTTAGAAAAATCAAATTGTAGAGAATTCACCATATATCATTATCTCATTTCGGAGGGTGTATCACTTGCCCTTTATCATGCAATCATGCCAACTTCTGTGAATTTGCTTGCAATTGCTGTTTTTTGTTTTTAGATTGCCATTTAAATCAAGTAAAAAGAGGGAAGACAAAATTTTGGTTTAATTTGTCCATGGAAACAGCGTTGAAGTAACTTCACTGGAAGGGAGCAAACAATCATGTCAAACTGCAGCACTATCACTAGGATTCTTCGTTAAGTTGAATTGATGTTCAAAGAAAGCAGCGGAATTGTGCAAGGACCCCTGAGCAGATGCAGCTGCTTCTTACCACGCGATCCACTTCCTTAAAATTCCTTGGGAACTCAGCTGAAACAATTGAGGGGGCGCTTGGTTCACATAGAGCAATGAGAATGACAATGGGAATGAATATAGTGGGGAATGGAAATGGATAAATTATTACCATTGATAGTGGTTGGTTAAAATGAAGGAATGATTACTATTACCATTGATGGTGGTTGGTTTGTTAAAAATA
>JAOSBN010000008.1:7157081-7174498 GCA_027563595.1 Erythroxylum suave | reverse complement strand
TATAGTTAAATTAATCAATTATATATTAATTATTTATAATGTAATTAATTGATTAATAATGATATTTTAATTAATTATGTTGTAATTAATTATATTATAATTAATTAATTAATTAATTATAATATTTTAATTATGAATGAATTATATTTTAATTAATTATAATATAATTAATTGATTAATTATATTAATTCAATTATAATATAATATAATTAATTAATTATAATATATTATATTATAATTAATTATATTATATTATAATTAATTAAGCTATAGAAGTTAAATACACCAAGGAATGATTCCCATTCCTCTCATAATAGAGAGGAATAGAGTAATGGCTAAAATTAAGGAATGATAATATTAGCCATCTAATCATACCTTCTTACCAACTATTATTTTTTATTTCATACCCATTCCTTCTTTCTCATTCCCACCAAACAAGCATGCCCTGAGTTGGACGTTGTGCTTCTCCTCAGGCGGCTTCAAAAGATCGTCTCTCATAAACCCTCCATATCGACTTAAAACTAGCTTCTGCTTGCCAGAGATTCTTGGCCCATCAGACCCCCGTTGCATATTCTTAATGTACACAGCGCAAGCTCTGAGATTCAAAGAGACAAATTTAAGATCATCCCACATTAATTAAACATATACTAAACTTTAAAAATCATTAAAGGTTACAGCTTTCAAGAAGCTGATTGATTGGATAAAGAGAAGGAAATTTATGGTTTGCTTGAAAAAAAAGTTCAAACGATTTTCTGTACGAAGAGTTTATACCATTTCAGGGGAAACAGTGAACGATGTCGTATGGTACGGGCCTTTTTTTTTTCGGTCGGATCGGGTCGCGATGAGCAGTCCTAAGTTCTAACTTATATTATGTTAGGCATGCTAAAGCCTCCCTTGGTAATTTTAAACTTGTGGTTGTTAAGCGACAAAATTTACAGGCTTTCATCAAAAAAAGGCAAAACGTTAAGGTTGCGCTGGACTGTTTTCTCTTTGGTTGGTTTTGGCTCATCAATCTCAGGAGTGTTACAATTTGAGTTGTTCGTCCTTTTACTTGATTCAGATATGGTGAGTTTACGACTCACTTTTGTGTTACCTTCTGATTCGCTCCACGCTGCTTTTTGTTTGGTTTCTGGGAAAATTTGAGAACGAAAAAGCTTGAAATTTTGATTTTTTTTTTCATTTTCACGGGAAAAGACTATAAAGTAAAACAAAAGGCAATACATTTTTACGATCCCGACTAACTACGAGAGTTAGGGTTTAGGGTTTAATTGGGTTTTATTTTTCTGATCATTTTGAACCTTAACGTGTTTTTGCACAAACAAAGTTATGTTTTTATGGCATCACAGCAACGGGATATTAGGAAATGGTTGATGAAGCCCCATGACAAAGACAAAGGCAATGGGAATGCCGTTAAGCCTGCTCAATCTTCCCCAAACAAAACAGAGCAGAAACCTGAGTCAAAGCCTGAAATGACCGTAAGTGAATTACTTACTCTTTATGCATACATGGTTGCAGGCCAGTAATTGTTTGTTGAGGTCCATAAAGTCTTGAAATTTTGATATGCTAGTCGGCATTTTTGCTTCTGGTATATAATTTTTGGATGGTTGGTTTTAGTCGTTATGTAAAACCTTATGGTTTGTTGCATTGTTGCTAATATGTGTAGACAACGCTTTAGATTGTTATTGTTTGCATGTGCCACTTCAGTTACCATGTTTAAGTAATATACAGCTCATTTATATTGTTTGATATGGGTTCAGACGCAAAGAGGTCAAGAGAGTTCAGGTAGAAGGAAAACAAGCAAGTATTTTGCAGCAGACAAACAAGAGCCCAAAGATGAAAAAGCAGTGGAGGAACTTCCGTTGAAGAGGAAAACTCAAAGTGGTGGTGAAAAATCTGTGAAACTTCCTCCTTCAAAAAAGGTTCACAAAGTTGATGAAAGTGAAGATGACGACGATTTTGTAATGCCTAATAAGAAAAGTAATTATGTTGACATCACCCCTAGTAAAAAGCTGAAGAGTAGTACAGGTAGGGGAGTTGCTCAGAAATCTGTAAATGATGATGACGGTGAAAGTGATGATGACGATGGTGTTAAAGACGCTGATTCTCTTAAGTCTGGTGGAAGGAGTCACAGTAGGGGCCGTGGTGGTAGGGGTGCTTCAACAGCTCCCTCTGGTGGAAGGGGCCGAGGTGGTGGAAGGGGATTCATGAATTTTGATAGGAAAGACCCTCCTCATAAAGGGGAAAAGGTAAGATATCCTGTCTAAGGAATGAGCAGGAGTGGTTGCAATATTAGTTTAACATGGGTGCTGTTTTGTACTCAGGAAGTCCCTGAAGGTGCTCCAGATTGTTTAGCCGGATTAACTTTTGTTATTAGTGGAACACTTGATAGGTACTTTATTCCTCATTCTTTAGGTTGTTCTACTTTGCTTATTTACATGTTTTAGGTATACATGTGTGTTCCTGATCTTTTGAAATAGCATTTCCACATCAACTTACTTAGAAATTGTCTGGCTTTGGTAGCTTGCCTACTCTCTGACTTTGTGTACTGGTGATTTTGGCATGTCATGCGAATTTTTTTTTCCTTACCATATTTACAGTTTAGAAAGAGAAGAAGCAGAAGATTTGATTAAAAGGCATGGGGGTCGTGTCACTGGATCTGTCAGCAAAAAAACAGTTACCTCACACACAATGCTTTAGTAGTTTGGTTCAATAACTTCGTTGGCATACTGTTGATATTGTCTCTTTTCAGAATTATCTTTTGTGTGATGAGGATATTGAGGGACGGAAATCTTCGAAAGCAAAAGAGCTTGGGTAAGTTGCCCCTGATACAAACATTGTCATAGGTGCTTCTTCTAGAATTATGTTTTTTTTTAAATTTCTTTCTGCAGCACTCCCTTCCTTTCTGAGGATGGACTGTTTGATATGATCCGAGCATCAAAAGGCACAAAAGGCTCATCACAGAATGAGTCAAAGGAGTCTGTGGAGGAAGTTGTATCAGTTACAAAGAAAGGTCCCAAGAAAGCAGAACTGAAGGGTATGCAACAGAAACAAGTGACCTTTTCCCCAGATGCTACTTAAGTAGTACGCCAGATAGTCTCGGAATGATTTGAATTCTGGACTTTGGAAATTCCCAGTATATATTGCTTCTATGGTAAATTACTCAGTAGGATCATCTGTTTATTTGAACTTGGCTGACCTGAGGTGTGTTTTTGAATAGGTAACTCTTTGCCTAGGGATGGAGCCCGTAAAAGTTCTACTGAAACTTTGGAGCCAACAAAGCTGAAAGAGCAAGCTGTTGGAGACTCACTCCTGTCATGGACAGAGAAGTACAGACCAAAATCTCCAACTGATATAATTGGGAATCAGTCAGTGGTACATAGTTTATCTGTTAGCATTTGCGAATTGAACATTCTGTTAACAACCTAACATTTTATTTGATGTAAATCTGTTAAATTACTCCATATCTGTTTTGTAGGTTAACCAGCTTCATAACTGGTTGAAAACTTGGCATGTGCAATTTCTGGAAGGTGGAAATAAGGGAAAAGGTAAAAAACAAAATGATCCTAATGCTAAGAAAGCTGTGCTTTTGAGTGGAACACCTGGTATAGGAAAAACAACATCGGCAAAGTTGGTTGCCCAGATGCTTGGTTTTCAAGCTATTGAGGTATCATATTTTATATGAAAATTTCAGATTTAGAGTGTTTGGACTGGATTTTCATTGTGAGATCTTACTGATAGTTATAGCTATTCTCATTTTGTTGTTCTTTGCTTTCTATATACTATTTAGGTAAATGCCAGTGACAGTCGTGGAAAGGCAGATGCTAAGATTTATAGAGGAATTGGTGGAAGCAATGCAAATTGTATAAAGGAACTTGTCAGCAATGAAGCTCTGGGTGTTGACATGGATAGGTCGATGTCACCTTCTTCCTATGTTGTATTAAAACATAGCATGTAATTTACTCTTCCCACTGATATCCGTTTTAATGAGATTGTAGGTCAAAGAATCCAAAAACAGTCTTGATCATGGATGAGGTAGATGGGATGTCTGCTGGTGATAGAGGTGGAGTTGCTGATCTTATTGCCAGCATAAAGATCTCCAAAGTGCCAATTATCTGCATCTGTAATGATCGCTATAGTCAGAAACTAAAAAGTCTGCTGAACTATTGTTTGCTTCTCAACTTTCGGAAACCTACAAAACAACAGGTTTAGGGATTTGCTCTCTTTTCCTTCTCCTCTTCTCACCCCTATTATTCTTTTTCCTGTATCTGTAGGTTATTATCTTCGGTCTCCATGGTTGTAAGCTTTCAGGCTTCAGGTTAATTATTCCAGTATAAATATGCCATATTTACACAGTTAAAGAATCTTTGATGATGAGCGGCTTTTGTGTAGAACTGCTTTACACATGCATTTAATTGTATTTATAATAAAGAAGTAGCTTTCTAAATTCGAACATTAGCGTGAGCTTGTCTTATGAGATAAGTGGCTTCCAAGAATATTAGTGAAGTTCATAATTGAGCGAGGAATCAAGCCATTAGTTCTGTTTTTCAACTATGACTTTTCTTTCCGGATACTTTAATAAATAACTTTATGTGGGGAAAATTTATTCATATTCCTGTATATACTTCTAAGGTTGAATCAATATTTGAAGTTAATGAATTATCTGCAGTTGTCTACATACAATTTGTAGATTACGGGAGATTACTAATGATGAATTAAGAGCTTGATAAATGTAAATAATGCTAAAACATAACCTCTATAAGCCCTTTAATGATCTCTAAATTGTTTGTTAGTCAATACCTACAAGTTGTCAGCAGAGACATATTTGACTCTTAAATCTTCTTGTTTTAAGATTAGTCCATTTATCTGTGTTGCAAATGTTGATAACTGTTCATGTGTTGCAAATGTTGATAACTCTTTATGTAAATGAAGTTCTCATTCATTTATTAATGTTAATTTCACCTTATGAGATTTGTGCAGCCAAAGATTGTATAAATTAAATATGAATTTGGTGTTTTGTAGATGGCAAAGAGGTTAATGCAAGTTGCTAATGCAGAAGGCCTTCAAGCTAACGAGGTAAATGCTTGTTTAAGCTTTTCATTTTTTGTGGTTTTCCTTTAAACTTGGAGCTCGCTGTTTTTGAACTGTGAATGTCCCCTGGAGATTCAAGCTGTTATAATAACATTATGGTATTTGAATTCACAGTAATTGGGATACAGAAGATAAGAATTTGGTATCTAATGCTACTCTTTGTAAAATGGAATAAGAAATTTCATGCATCAAAGTACTAAATGGCCTTGTGGTAACAATTTAGTGCTGGCTTGCGTCTCCTGCCTCAGATTATAAGATCTTGAGAATATAAAACAAAACAAACGGAAGATTTCTTTTCTCCGATTCTTGCTTCTAATTTTAAGGGGATGTGCTGGTGATTAGGAGTCTATTCCATTTATAGTGGAAGGATGGATCCCATGTTGCAGGTTCTTGATTCACTTGCTTCTTGGTAAAAGGTAACTGATAAAATCAATCTGTGATTATTTGCCAGATAGCTCTTGAGGAACTTGCAGAAAGGGTAAATGGGGATATGCGCATGGCAATTAATCAATTGCAATACATGAGTCTCTCCATGTCTATCATCAAGTATGATGATGTCAGACAACGCCTTCTTAGCAGTGCAAAGGATGAAGATATTTCTCCGTTTACAGCCGTTGACAAGTATGATTGGATGATCCATTTTTCCTTCTAAAATGCTGTCTCCTGATCCTGTGTCTTTCTCTAGGCTATGATACCAGTTGTATTCTGCAATATCAGGATTGCATACGTTAAGTTCCTTGAAATAATATTCATGGGCTCCACTATTTGATTTATGCCTGAATTTGAAGAAAATAGGAAATTTTGCTATCAAAAGTATGAATCTCATCTATATACACGTATATAACTGGTCCTGCTGAGGAGACCAGACTATTCTTTATCCTAATGTGTTTGAGGGCAGTAAATGTAAATAAGCAATTGTAAAAGGCATATGATGCCACACAACAAAGGGCCAGAAAAGCTAGTATTTTGGTTGCTGAGTCTTTTTCACTTAAACTAATCCTTTTAGAAGGATGAATTCCCTAATTAGGATTAGTTGTATTCGAAACCTATTGTCTATACCTTCATTGCATAGAAATTTATAAAGATCTACCTGTTGATTTGAATGTAGATAAACAACCTAAAATTAATATGATAATACCGTTTGCACTTCAATCCCTTGCTTTTGATAACTGAATGAATTCTTGTGTTTTTTATTTCAGATATATGCTTGTTGGAATGTCTTATGTCATATTTTACTTTGTAGGCTTTTTGGCTTTGGTGGAGGGAAATTGAGAATGGATGAGCGGATTGACCTCAGCATGAGTGATCCTGACTTAGTTCCTCTTATTGTTCAGGTCCTTCTTGTTTTTGTGCTATATTTTGTTGGCAAGCTTTTATTATAAAACTGTAAATCCTATAAACTTGTATTTCTTTTTGTTTCAGCTGTCGGATAAGCTGTAATGACAATTTCAAACTTTTGACAGGAAAATTATATCAACTATAGACCAAGTTCAGTTAGCAAAGGCGATGATGGGGTGAAACGCATGAGATTGGTTGCTCGTGCTGCTGAATCCATTGCTGACGGAGATATAATAAATGTACAGATTCGAAGAAATCGACAATGGCAACTATCACAAACTAGTTCACTTTCATCATGTATTATCCCGTATGTCTAACAACGTTTACTAGATATGTGGTTTTTGCTAGGGAAGGCAAGCTGAGCAGGGCACCAAAACAACATCGTTTTGGTTGCAGCCCAATCCATTGCCAACCCTAGTTTTCACTATACCTTGGAAGTAGTTCTGTCTAATTTGCTGTTTTAATCAGTGCTGCATTGATGCATGGACAAAGGGAGACGCTTGAACCGGTAAGGAATGCCTGTCTTGCATGTTGAACAAATTGTTTCTTTGCTTTTCCATTATGTAATGGAGGATTGACCTTTATCTGATGTACATTTATGCGGAGAAAAGTTGAACACTTGATCTAGATAGCTTCATATAGTAGATGATACTAAAACTCTAAAGATGACTTCTAGCTAAAGGTTGTCAATGATCTCTGCATCGCAAAAGAGTAGAAGAGAAGCAAGCACCTTGAATGGTTTGAAACAGCATACAAAATGATTTCACTCTAAGTAAAGTTTAGAGCATGCAATGTGCCTTTCCATACTAATTAAAGGACCAGCTCAACTACCTTATTTTTCTTTTATGTATCTTATCTTTGGGAGCAGGATGCAAAATAGTAGCCTCAAATTTTCTTTTATTAGATATTACATTAATTTACATCATTATGCAATGTCTTTCATCTTTGGGAGCAGGAAAAATAGCTTCAAAATTTTTTTTATTAGATATTGCGTTAAGTTACATCATTATGCATTGAATACTCTTCATTGCATGTTTAGCCACTATAGGTGGATAATAACCAACCTAGCTGGTCTCACTGAGTATTCTTGAATAGCATTTGGTGTTGTGCCATGGTATGGAAGCTGATGAATATTTTTCCCCATGTCAGTACTCCTGGACATACATGAAAAATAAGGAAAAGACAAGAGAATATGGAATATATTGAGGTTTCTTAGATTTCTTCTTCAAGTTTGAGTTCTTACTGAACATTTATTGAATCACTCTGTGTACTCTATGTTTGGTTGTTTTTCTCTGCCTTTGAGTTTCTGTTGATGTTGACGGTGCATTGATCTTTGCTTTGACTAATGACTGGCCCTTACATTGACTTGATTAAGGTGGAATGATAATGCTGCTGGTCATCTTTGTTGTTTGCATGCTTTTAATGGGCAATCTGTGTAATTTTTCTATTATTTCTTTTCTCTACTTATACTGTGCAATGCTCGTGCTAACCTATTTGGATGGTTCTGTTTATATGTTCTGGTATCTTGTCATTCCAATGTTCAATGCTTGGATTTGATATATACCGGCATGACACTTTTATTCTTTTCTTATTACTGTTCCCTGTCATTATGAAATTGTATTTACACTTGCAGGGGGAACGCAATTTTAACAGATTTGGCGGGTGGCTAGGAAAGAACTCTACAACAGGAAAAAATTTGAGACTTTTGGAGAATTTACATGTTCATCTCCTTGCTTCCCGTGAATCTAATTTGGGAAGGTAACTCTGCTTTTGGATCTGAACTTGAAGTTATTCTATCCTTATGTTTAGATATCAACATTTTTAGCATTTGCTTTATGGTTTTCTCAGCCTGCTTCACTATATCTAAATTTAAGGAGAAAACTGCCAATTATTTTCTGACCTAATCCCTTCTCTTCCTTTTACTTCTTTTATTTTTTTGTTTCTTTTGCTCTGCTCGGTCAAAATTTTGTTATAATGTATGAAGAGGTGATCAAGCATCTATCTCCTTGCATAACGTTTCACTTTTAATAACATGCAAGAAATCTAGGATAAAAAGCATTGTGGTGTCATTGTTGTGTTCGTTACGCAATGGCCAAGGCAATGTTGCAACGGGTTTGTGTCCCAATTCAATTATTTTGTTTAGGTGTTTCGTCCCAAGTATTTTTTCTCCAAACCTGTTTCAGTCTCATTAATGTGAGTTGACATCATCAACAGGGTTGACTTTCATTAAACAAAGATTTAGTCTTTGATTAGGCATTATGGAATAACTCATGTGGACCAATTAGTTAGTCTTAATCCCTTAATATAAATTACTTGTCCAACTCCTATAAATTATATGTATAGTTGGGAGATAACTGAACAGTATACCATTAGTACTGATTGTGTTCTCTAAAGAAAGATTAAACTAGTAAAAGTGGTTGATGCAACCTCAATTTTATCTATGATTTATATTGCATTTTATGAGCTTTTGTACTTAAATGTATTTTATACTAAAGTAGATTGGATTATGAAGGACAATGAAAGAAATAAGCTGTGGAGTGAGAATAACTGACGCACAATACTGGCCTTTCCTCATGGTGCTACAGTTCTTATCCTTAAGTTAGATCAACCTTTAGAAACTATAATTAAATTAGTTTTCCATATATCCATTCTTTAATCTTTGGAAGTTGTTTAATAGCTTTCTCTTGTGTTATTGTTACAGGGAGACTCTCCGACTTGAATATTTTCCAGTTATTTTGAAACATTTGACTGATCCTCTTCGATTACTGCCTAAGGTTTGAAATTTATTTCTTGACCTACGGTGGTATATGTAAACAGATTGGCATCTTAAGAGGCCTTACTGTGCTTTAGTCTCCTCATTTTTTGTTTGTATTTATCTTCCGTTCTTCAGGCTTGTACATAGGAACCTTAAAATGATACAAATGAGGTGAGTGTAAAACAGCGTTGAAATCTTAATAAAACAAATGCAGCTTTCCTGGGCTTGGACGTGCATGAAATTTTAGTTAAAATATATGAGAGATTATTTCATGTTGCTGTTCATCACTGGCTTACTATCGATATTCACTAAGGGCAAGATCATTGGGATCTTGGTGATGTGTTTAGGTGACTAAGTCTTTTTTCTTTTAATCTTTACGTGAAGTGGCTGAATGTTCTTTTGTTTTGGTATAATGATCAGGATGAAGCTGTTGAGAAGGTGGTGCAATTCATGACTTATTACTCAATAACTCAGGAGGATTATGATACTGTTGTGGAGTTATCAAAATTTCAGGTAGCATCCATGTACTTTAGGAATCAACATTGTGTCCTTAATTGTCAAAAGTCTCGGACTTTATGGTTTCTTTATGTACAGGGGCATGCAAATCCTTTGGATGGCATAGCTTCAACTGTGAAAGCTGCTTTGACCAGGGCATATAAAGAAGAGAACAAATCAAGAATGGTGCGGTCGGCAGATTTAGTACCACTTCCTGGAATAAAGAAGACCTCCAAGAAGCAAATTGTAGCCACTGTGGAACCTTCTGACGATGCTTTAGGAGAAGAAAATGGCGACTTATTGGCAGAAAATGAAGAAGAAAGCTTTTCTGACACTGATGAATTGGGTAAAATGCCTTCCCTTTAATGGACAAGTGTTTTGATAATCTCAAGCTGTTTGTTTTTTGATCATCCTGTTATGACTGCTATTAGTCGCATTTAATGATTGGTTGCTATTCAGTTTTTTTTTTAGTTTGCCTCCTGACAGTCAAAAAGTAGAGTTATAAAGTAAACAAAATGCACATGACGCACTATGTTAACTATTGTAGTGCATTGTTTTATCAATCATATATCTACTTTGCACCAACTCTGTCGTATCATCATTGCCTTGCTAGGAATCTGTTTTAAGTAGGTTGATTCCTAGGGTCAATGATATGATAACCAAGAGCAAGAGGATTTGATATTCTAGGCTTCCATTGAGAAGAATTTCTATGTTAATGTCATATTCTTCACTTGTTGAATATATGATATCTCCATTTTTAGAGTTAGGACACACACCTAGGTTGTTAGATGTTTAGCTTATTATACGCATAATCTGATTCATTTGCCAACAAACAGTGTCCAATGAAGAAAGCTGTTTGGTTGAATGACTTACCACCAAAAAGGATTTAGCGAGGAGATAATCTAAACCTAAATAGATACTGGAAATCTTGCTTACGCTTCTTTTTGGAAGGGAATATCAATGTTGAGTTGATATATGACCAAGTCTTAGGCCTTATCCAATAGTTCAATCTTTTGGGTTGAGGGGGATTTTTCAAATTACAAGAACAATTATGTTATACTAAACAATAACCAGTTCCATATATTGAATGAATGGGCTATGTTCATTTTAACTTTTAGCCAAGGAATGATCTAGTTCTACATTTTATCAATCAGTTTAATTTTTTATCAATGGTTTCTTGACAAAAACACGGGAAATATTTTGACTGCAGAATTTGAATTAGTTGTAAATAGTATTTATCTTAGTAATTATTTCTTTGTCTGTCAGAAGGCAATGCTGACAAGAAGCTGCAAGATGAACTTCAAAGCTTAAAGTCCAAAGGTTAGTCACTATCCTTTAGTCCTGCTAAAATGGCTAGAGGTTAAATTTTCTTGAAGATTTTTGTTAGTTTGATACAAAACACCTATTCATTGAGTTTTGAGTGGAAAAAAAGGTCAAATACCTATATGTAATTTATTGTAGGAATTGATGTGGAGATGGAAATAAAGGACATAACACATTCAAGTGCTAAGAAGACCCCGACAGGCAGAGGTAAAGGTGGATCAACATCTGCCGAAAGGAAACCAGGTGGTAGAGGGAGAGGTGGTTCTGGATCTACAGAGAAGGCTGGAGGCAAGAGGAAGAGATGAGTAGCAATGGAAGGAGTTGTATGTGTTCATGCCATGACATATGTACCTAGGTTTCCATCCAAACTTGCATTTTCATTTCCTGTTTCTTAGATGAGGCTGGTAGGCAAATTTTGCACTATAGTGTGCCTGAGCTCCATCTTTCTTGGTTTTAAAATGGGTATACTCGGTTATGGCTTTGCTAACAAGAGTATTCGGTCATAAAATATGAATGCAAGGTATATCCAGTTTAGCTTGCACGTAAATGGCAATTTCACTTTGAATCTCTGCAGAAGTTCTAGTAATGCAAGTAACTTGAATAAACAGGAGATTGAGAAGTTTACTCGTTTCGTGAATTAAGATTGATACGAAAGATAAATCTGAAACAAAACACCGTATATCTAGAATTTCACATGTTTTGTGAATTAACACTCCATTTAATTGCTCAAATTCAATGACTCTGGATTCTTTATCGAACCAAGCTATGCTCATTGCTAAGAGCAAATATATCTAACAAGAAGCTTAACATTGTCGAGCCACTACAGTGATTTTTTTTCTTGCGAACTGAGTAACACCCTTAACGGACTCCAGTAATCTTGAGAACATCTGCCAGCCTTGAACTTGCGTGTTCCTTTACTTAAGCTTAAGCTGAGCTATCCTTTTTTGAAGTTGATTAATCTCATTAATTAAATCGAAAGGAGTCCCAGATTCCGCGAGGGTGGTGGTGTTGTTTAATTAAATCAAAAGTACCAATTAAGTTGATCAATCACTTTAACTCAGCTAGTCAAAGTGTAAAATGGTAGCAATTCAAACTCTATAGTTTAGGGAAAAACCAATTAGCAACAATAAGTGCTTCATGCCTTCATCTATGTATGAAATGCTATCAAAGGACTTGAATAGGAAACTACAACAGGTGATATACAGAGCATGCAATTTTACATCACCATGAATCGATGAAAGTCACAAGAAAAAAGACATCCTCGATTACAAGTTGCGCAGTTCAGAAAAACTTTAAAAACCAAGTTGTCATGAAACCCAGAGGACGATGCTCATGTTAAATATGCATTCCCGTTATGCACAAGGCAAGGCGTGTTCTTTTTGTTAGAACGATTTATGCCCTAGCAACTACAGTTGTGAATTCTATTAGATTTTAGTCTTAATTGTTATTCTCTTACATTTCATATAGGATCTATCGATGCTTAATTTACGGCAGGTGGAGCCATAAATTTGTAATATTACAGAAGAAGAAACCAAGAATTTATTAAAGGGTTCAAATCTTCAAATCCTCAATACCAGTATGCCCAGAGTATGCACTCACACCCATCCTACTGATCACAAGTGCATCTTTACAAATTGACTTATAACCCTCACTAGCATGTAGGTCCAAGATTTAATATTGGCTTTATCTTCATTCTTCCGAATAGCATGACTATTCAATTGCACCTTTTCGTGTAGAACCATCCATTATCTTCAAGCATGACAAAGCATCCCATTCAAACCGTCTCATACCTGCGAAGAAGTTGATATTCCATTACTATTCTATCTTCCCTGGTGTCCACCATTTATTATCATTGGACTAAGACGCCTAGATAATAAATAAACAAAACCAGGAAAAACACTGAATAAAACCTGAAAAATAGGCTATAACTCCAAAAGAATTGAAATCACAAGTGCAAAATGCCTGTGTGATGCATTATTCGTGGTTACTCAAAATTTTGAAATATTTGTCCAATTAGTAAAGTTTCCAGATGTTGCTTCAGTTGCAATACATTTCACCTAAAAGCATACTAAAAATTTGGAAGAAACCGGCACAAAACACTCGACTATTAGTAATACCATCCAGACATGTTCATTAAAATCAAGCAGGAACACTTTTCGACAATGACACATTCTGCCTTTTCTATTCCTGATTTATAAAGCAAACTATGGCTTAAGAAAGGACGAATTATCAAGGAACAGAAACTCTTTACCAAGTTTCATGTTTTCAAACATTATAGGTATATATACATATATGCAGTCTATGCAGTCGCAATGTTCACATGTTTGTCTGTGGATTTGACTCAACCAATTAGCCCTTTACTAAACAACATAACTAAGATCAACTTCATAATGCTATCATCAGAAAGTTACCCTCTCAGATTAGATATTGAGTACATTGTCGAAATTATCCTTAATTTGAACCAGAACTTGCACCAGATTGAGCTTGTGTATTGGCTGCAGTATCACTCGTACCATCACCATCACCAGCTTCTGAAATTTGCCGATTAGTTGATTCTGCAACTGAAGTATTATCCACCATGTTTGGTACCAAAACACTGTTGGTTCTATCATTATCTCCAGTTTCCAGTCGCTCCATCATGTGTGACACTGTTGCAATTCCAGCATTTACATCTCTCCTTACTTCAGAACCAAGATCTGCTGTGGTATTATTTCGAGAGAAGAATTTCTCCCTCCATCCCCTTGTACTCTTTGAAATCGACTCCTTGTATCTAGAAAAAGTTCTAATATGGTGAACAAAAGATGTCTTTCACATTAAAAATGTTTTCCCATATGTTACCTTGTTGAAACAGCATTGAACTTGGATTTGAGAGACTCTGAAAATGATTGGAAGTCTGATGGTCCTGCTCTCTCTTGACAATTTGGGGGTGAGTGATTCGGAGATGCCCTGCAACAACAAAACATGAAAATGACAATTAGTGAAGGAAAATGAACTTTTCCATAAAAGGAATCCGTATGCATAAATATCACAAGTATCCATGATGTGACTAATATGACAAGCACAGAAATAGATATAAGTTTGGAAGTGTTGAAACCTATTGCTCAAGGAATTCCCATGGTTGGCAGCAACACCACCAGATCCAGAAACTGAAGCAAATGCAGGATCAGAGGTGGCATCACTGGATTGCGGTGTAATGAGTTGTGAAGATTCTTCCCCATCATTTGTTTGAGGAGATGGGTTAACTATTGTGATTGGAGAGGCAGGTTCACCATCTTCTCCCAGAGTAGGAGAAGATGAGACTGGACCAGGAGGAGGCACACTATGATTTGAGAATAATAAGAACTGTGAACGACCCTGAGCTGATGACCTAATCCTCTGGCCTCCCCGTCTTGCAATCTGGCGTCGTCCCATTGCAGCAGCAGCAGCCAGGTGTTGGATTATACGCTCTTCAAGTTCAGCATCATTAACACCCACTGGCAACTGGGTTCAAAGCAAGGAATTTACCAAAGTTAAGCTTCAAACTGATCTGTTAAATAACAGAAAGAGTGAATATTAAAAAGTAAATAAAAAATAGCTTCATAGCAGCTAAGAAAGAATACAAACATGCTGTAATTCGAAATCCCCAAGGGTTGGATGATGAAATATAGTGGTGTTCCTAGAAGGATTAAACCTAAAACTCCTCTCCCGTTCAACAGCTTCAAGCAATTCCTGGCTGTCGAATATAGAAATAGACAAGTCATTTGCATTTAGAAGTAAAAACAAAAGAATCTAGTTAGGAACATATTCTTACCTTGTTGGGTCCTTCAAGCTGATAGGTTGCCAGCACATGGGACATTGGGAACTTCTCTGGCACCTACAACATGGGAAAGAAATGCGAATGTAGATCCTATTGTTCTCTCCCACTACTAGAAAAAAAAATCAAATCAAACATGAATATCCCATCTCTTGGATACTCTATTACCATAGATGTAGACATTTAAACATAAGATGTTGACTTCTTCATCACACATTCTAAAACGACTTAGTTTGAATCTTTTAAAAACTTGCTCATTCTGTAAAAGATCGGGAAGACATAGATGCTAAATCTCCCAGGCACTATCGTAGCAATCATGGCAGTATGTTCGCTAGTAGTTATGTATTGTTGATAGTACAATCTGTCTCTACTATAAATGAATACTGGAACTCATGAGGTGAACATGGATGGCGAAGCCTTAACAGCAAATATTACGCATAATCAAACTGGCCATTCAACCACATGATTTATGAACTTACAATTTTGATTTCCAATAACTAGTCCAACAAGTCACTAGAATAGCAACTGTAAATTTGATTACTAAACTAATATTGGAAGATATCAAGATTGATGATAATCGAAAATACCATTCAAGGATGCACTGAAGGTGGAACTCGTGCTTGCAATTTGTCAACTGCAAAATAAAAATTAAGGTAATTATGGGAAAAGAAAATAGGAAAACTTGGTAACAGGTAATTATTCCAATAAAAGATTAAAACCCATCATACGCACAGTTGAAGGATCACTTTCGCAAAAGGCTTCAAGACATATGCTGCAAGCATCGTCACAAGCCTCCTGGATTCCTCCTTCCACAAATGCTGCAGCTGATGTCAAATGTGCCTCAGACTTGGGGGTATCTTGCAATCCCTAAAGAACAATTTTCAACCCAGCAAAAAAATTGAAAGGGAAAGTAAGTAGTTACGTTTCTTGTTTGAGTAAGCCAAGAAGGCACAAACTTAGCAACTAAATCAAATGAAAAAACCAGTCCATATTTAAGGAAATAAAAATTTCCAAATTGAGACCTTTTGTTAACGACTACTACTGACGAAAATATAACAATTTCCGTTAACGAAATGATCGGCGTACAGTTCACCCACAAATAGATAGAATGAATCGATCAAAAAGAATCCATTTTTACCTAATGTTTAGCATTAAATAAACCACAAAAGGAACTAAAAGTTGAAGAAATGCTGAGAATAGTATTTTGACCAGTTGAGAAAAAACTGAGAAAGCTCCCAAAAACCTACTCTTTCACATAATCATCGATTTCTCAGTCATGAAACCAAGAACTAAAAGGAAAAAGAAAAACAAGTACCTCCATGAAACTCCCCGATGATCGAGCAGAGGAATTACAAGAAAGAAAACATCACAGAAATTGAGGGGACATAATATTGTATTGAAAATTTTGGGGCGACGCAAGCGAGAGAGAGAGAGAGAGAGTATGTCGTTTGGTGTTTGGTAAAAGTGCGGGACCCACATGTAGCTCTGCTCGTCTTCCCTTGCCACGTTATTCGGTTATTTCGTTCACTTATCATGATCAGTCAAAACGAAACTATTGAAGTAAATGCCTCCAGTCCAACAGCTTATATAAATATATGTCTGCGTCAGTTTGATTGCTTCATATATGGGTTGACTTGTCCTTCAATCGTTATAATTTTTTTCTATTATTTTAAATTAATAATAATATTATAAATATTATTATTATGATACTTGAAAGAGTTTTTAATTTATATAATTTAAAATATATAAAATCACTAAAGAAAGAAATTGAAGAAAATAGAGAATGAAATTAAGTTTATGTTTAATGAAATCAAGATATTGAAGAACTTATTATTGTTTTTGTTGCTAAGTTTAGGAGACACTTAGGACCCCTCTTCTTCGGTAAGCTTGCTCTTGCAATTGATATCCAATTACACTTGTCATGCATTTTTATCTACGGCCTCTTATGCCCTTTTTGGTTAGGTGTTAATTAATGAAATGAAACAAAATAGAATGGAATGAAACAGAACAGTTCATAATGGAATGAAACGGAATATAGTGAAAAGTTATTAGGGAGGGATGAAAGGTTTTATAATATAATGTAGTGAAATGTTATTTGGAAGATGAATAGAATGAAATGTAGTATATAGTAAATGACTATTATACCCCTGATATTAAAATGATTATTGCTAGAGATGTCAATTCTAGCCTGGCCCGTGGTCAACGGGTTTGGCCCAGTCAAACCAGCCCACGAGCCGGAGCACAAGCCTATGGAATGGTGGGCCGAGCCAAGGGTTGGGGGTGGACGAGCCACGAGACAGGCCAGACCACAGGCCTATAAGACCAGTCCAACCCGCGGCCCGCCCACTACTTTATCAATTTAATGATTTTTATATATTCACTTAATAATTAATAATTAACTTAAGTAAATTAAAAATATGTAATTAATGTAATCCATAATTTTAACTATAACTATTTAATTATTAACTTTTCATGTAAAATTTTAATTAATTGAATTAAATGTCCTAATTAATCATACCATTACATACATGTCAGTAACTTTATTATATCATAATTAATTACTTATATGTTGTTATAATTAATTATCAATTCTATCTTATAATAATTAATAAATAACTTAAGTAA
>JAOSBN010000008.1:7109028-7138341 GCA_027563595.1 Erythroxylum suave | reverse complement strand
ATGTGATTGGGTGAGCCATCGATGATGGTCACTCACTGAGTTCGCAAAACTCACTCAAAATTTGCAATTATTTTTCAGGATCAGAAGAATACCCCGTTAGGCCAACGAGAGTATACCTACAGCATAAGTGAATGATAAAGGTCGGGATCAGTTGGCGTCTGTAGTTGTGTCTTTTTCTATCTTGTATAAAATTGTATATTCTAAAACTATTGTACAAATGATTTAAGTTGTAATGTAAAGAGTTTGTTATTGAAAATGTTCTGAATGAAAGTGGGCCATATTTAATAATTGATTTCCGCATACTAAGATTTACACTTGAGCGTTTTCAAGATAAAAAGAATGTACTGAGGTTTGAATGAGTGAGTGTTTTAGCATGCCACCCTCGCGGGGCACGGACTCGGATATCACCATCGATGTCAGGTTCGGGTCCTGCGGGAGTGGGGTGCTACAGAAAATAAAAAGTGAAGATTGTTAGAATATATTTTATAGTCTACAATTAATTGTCGCTTTGGTTTTATTAAAAACTAGCTAATGATATGATCTTTATTAAGATGCCTATGGTTCACTATTATTGTGATCCCTATTAGACTAAAGCATTTTATACTGTTGGTATGATTAATAGTGTAGGCCTAACCCTAAGGCTCATAATGGGCAGGCCTAGAGTTACTATCTGTGGCTAGGTCCCCACTGTACTTCCTATATATACACATGAATAGTCTCTTTACAGTTTGCCTAATTGAGAATTGTATTTTCTAAAAAGAGCAGAGTTGTTGTGAAAGTCCTAGCTATCATCAAATGCTTTCGCAGTGTTCTCACAATTTGTGGATCATGTCTTTAACAAGTAAGTATCTGTGTTCCCTATCACATAATTGTTTCATAATTTTTCGCTTCTTACATTTGGTATCAGAGCAAAAGGAATGATGTGATAATGAATCTGATCATTATCGTCCATGATTCATAATTAGGATCATAATTTTCATATAATATAAATTCGCACTATTGATCCCTAAAACCTTAGAGCTTTTATAGATCCTAATCTTATGAATTTATTGATGTGTGCTTTTTTATTTTTCATGCACTATGAATTGAGAATTTTGCAATACAAATCACAATTTGGGATTCTTGAACTCGACTCTAATTTTACCAAATATATTTTAAATATTACTTGTTTTGTTGATTGACGTTCTTTCATATTTTTCGTCGATGATACGTGTTTAAATTAAAGAAGAATTGATTTTTCGAGGATGTATTTTGAAGAACCCATTTCAAACTTTGAAAACCAATTTCGACCTAGTTTTGATCCATAAAATCATCGCGATTCTTGAAATTTCTTGAGGGTTTTTTTATTGAAACTAGATTTAAACAAGTTTTTTCACAGATTAAGCATGAAAGACGAACCAAAAACTAAGAACAAAGAAAGCTTTTGATCGAGACCAGTTTTCTAACCCATGACTTGGTTTCTGCAGCTTCGACCCATCTGGTGGAAGAAGAAGACGCATCTTGCACAGGCCCACTCTCACACGTGACGTGTGCAGGAGCGTGTGGGGTCCACAAAACATTTTTTGTGCTCTATTTTTTCTGTTATGCTCCATTTTTTGAGTCTGATTTTTCTATATATTTTTCATAATTTTTCTACAACATTTAATATTTTTTTATAAAAATATTACATTACATTATATTTTATTCATTTTCTAGCTTTTTTATTTAATCTGATACAAAAGAAATTATTATTACCCTATTTTGGATATGTTTATAGTAGTCACTCTCAATCATATCTTATACGTATTTATTAAATTGTATGTGATATTTGTTTGTTTATTCAACTGTATAAGTACAAAACCCATTTTAGAGTGCAATTTAATGTGATGTATTTATTAAATTGCATGTGATATTTGCTTGTTTATTCAACCGTATAAGTACAAAACCCATTTTAGAATGCAATTTAATGTGATCTATGATTAGTTGAGATATCTTTTATATTTTACATCTTATTTTGAACTGAATTATGGTATTGGGAAATATATTTTGATTCCTGTATGAAGAGTTTCATGGATTACTATGGGTGATTACCACCAAAGTGGGATCAGTCATAATGGTTTGGGATATTTTTTATAATTTTTCAAGAATGCTTGTAATTAATGCATATAATTGCCTACCCCCCAAAGGGGGTAATTATGTGTTTTAGTTGGAGACCTAATTTTAAATGGAGTTATTGAGGATTATAATAGTCTTAGGGGTCTGTCTACCCAAAGAGGATGGAATTTCAAGATTAGTGTACCCTCATTTTCATAGCTTATCTCTGAGGTTCTGATTTTGGTTGCACATTTTGTCTAAAGGAGAATGTGTGATTCTTAGTTGGGCTTCACTGTTATTTTTATGCCCTTATCATTGTTATTAATGCATTATGTTTTGTCTTACACAGTTTCCTTCGTTATGAATAATAGTCAAGTGACCATATAAATTTTAACTGGCTCAAATTGCAAGAGATAGAGGCAGGACATAGAATTTTCTTTAGAAATAGCTGATCTAGATATGACGCTAAGGGAAGACATGTCTATCATACCTGATGAAGGAAGTACACCTGAACAGAGAGAGAGTCTGGCTAAGTGGGAGAAATCTAACCAACTTAGCTTGGCTGCAATTAAGAGGACTATTGCTGAACACCTATTGAGTGGTTTGCCGAAACAACATCTGCTAAAGATTTTCTCATTGCCATAGGAGATAGATACTAGGTATCCAATAATGCTAAGTCTGGATATTTAATGAAAGAGTTGATGGATATGAGGTATGACCATAACGAGGGTGTTAGGGAATTTATTTTGAGAATAATTTACCTTCAAACCAAACTGAAAGCCCAATCCATTGACCTGAATGAAAATTTCATTGTTCACAATGCCTTAAATTGTCTCTCTATTGAATTTACCTAAATCAAAACAACATATAATACCATTGGTGAGAAGTGGAGTGTTAATCACATTATTAGCAAATCTGTGGCCAAGGAAGAGAAAATTAGGAAAAAAATTAATTTAGCCCTCTTTTCTGTTCGTGTTTTGACAAGAGTCATATAAAACATAAGAAATACTCCTATAATGATCATAACAAAAATCAGGACTACAAGAAATTTGGCAATGCTCACTACCACAATGCAGGAGGTCGTAGGCAAACTACCTTTAAGAAAGGTCCTTGGTATATCTTCTATAAGGTCAAGGGACACTATAGAGGAGAATGTCGTAAATTCAAGGCTTGGTTAGTAAGCAAGAAGAAATATGAAGGTAATCATTTTTCTTTTGTCTGTTTTGAGTCTGATCTAGTTGACGTCCCTATAGATTCTTAGTGGTTTGATAGTGGTTCCACTACCTATATTTATAGGGGTTCATAAAAAAGAGGAAGCCAAGTCTGAAAGAAAGCAAGCTGAGGGTAGAAAATGATCTTGAAGTAGCAATGGAATGCGTTGAAGATGTTACCTTAGTTTTAGATTGAGGGCATTAACTTATTTTAGATAATACCTTTTATGTACCTTCCTTTAGAAGGAATTTGATTTCAGTTTCTTGCTTCGATAATCTTAGTTTTAATTTTTCTTTTGGTGATGGAAAAATAAAATTGTTTTTTAATTCTGCGATAATAGGATCTAGTTTTTTAGTGTATGGTTTATATAAATTGTCTTTGGCTTTTGATAATTTTTCTACATCTTTCAATGTTGAGACTACTCTTGCTAAGCAATCTAGGATCAAAGAGAAATCCCCGTTATTGTGGCAGAAACGCTTAGGTTACATCTCTAAGGAAAGGGTAAAACGATTAATTAAAGATAACATTTTATTTTCCTTAGACTTTAACGATTTGGGGACATGCGTAGATTGCATTAGAGGAAAATTCACTAGGACCAAAAAGAAAGATGCAAATAGAAGTCTAAGTCTCTTAGAAATCATTCACACGGACATTAATAGACCTCCATCTCTTACTATTTGTGGTAATAAGTACTTTATTATCTTCATTGATGACTTTTCCCGATTTGGCTATCTTTATTTGATCAAAGAAAAATCTGATGCACTTGAGAAATTAAAAGAATTTAAAACTGAAGTTGAAAAAAATTAAGAAAAGTCATCAAGATGATGAAATCTGACCGTGGTGGTGAGCATTATGGTAGATTTGATGTTGGATAGCAACATATGGGACCATTTTTCAAATTTTTGCAAGCTTGTGGAATTGTTCCACAACATACCATACCTGGTAGTCCCAAACAAAATGGTTTAGTCAAAAGGCGAAACCGTACTTTAAAAGATATGATGAGGAGCATGATGAGTAGAACTAATTTGCCAGATTTTTTATAGGGGGAAGCCTTAAAAACTGCCCTTTACATCCTTAACAGAGTTCCTAGCAAATCCGTTCTAAAAACACCTTTTGAACTTTAGACGGGTAGAAAACCCAATTTGAACCATTTATGGGGCTGTCCTGCTGAAATTAGGATCTATAATCGCTTAGAGAAAAAGACTGACCCTAAAACTATCATCTTTACTTCGTTGGATATCCAGACCATGCAAAAGGGTATAAGTTCTATTGTCCTAGAAGCAGTACTAGAATTGTGGAATATGTTAATGCAAAATTTTTAGAATTGAAGAAGGTTGAAGTCGTTATTTTTGTTGTTGATTCCACAGTCAATGTGCGTGAGATCATTTTTTTGCCTGTTGCCATTGATAACATGCCTACAGTTACTGTTCTCGTTGAGAACTTAGTTGATGCTCCTTTAGTTGAAAATGTTGTTGATTTCTCTTCTCCGATTGATCCTCCTAATAATGTTATTGACCCTCTTGCATTTGTTGATACTCCTCAACCCATTGAACCTATTGTGTAAGTAACTTTTAGGAGGTTAGTTAGACATAGGAGACCGGCTATTTCCAACGATTACTTTGTTTATCTTAGTGAGGACATGTATGATATTAAGGATAATGTTGATCCTAAATCTTATTAGGAGGTGATGTCTTGTGCTCATCCTAATATGTGGGTAAATGCCATGAAAGAAGAAATGCAGTCTATAGCTAATAATGAAGAATGAGAACTTATTGAATTGCTTAAAAATTGTAGGGCGATTGGTTGTAACTGAGTTTTTAAAACCAAGAAGGACTCGAAAGGTCAGGTTGAGAGATTCGTTTACAGTTGTCATAGCTCTTGTAGCATATTTCGATATGGGGTTACATCAAATGGATGTCAAGACAACTTTTTTAAACAGTGATCTCCTTAAAGAAGTATGCATGCAACAACTTGAGGGTTTTCAGTCAAATGGTAATGAGCATTTAGTGTGCAAATTGAAGAAACCTATTTATGGTCTAAATCAAGTTTCAAGGCAGTGGTACCTGAAATTTGATGAAGTCGTTACCTCCTTAGGTTTTGAAGAAAATAAAGTTGATCATTGTATATACCTAAAGGTCAGTGGGAGTAAGTTCATTTTTCTCATTTTGTATGTTGATGATATTCTACTTGTTAGCAGTGATCTTTGCTTGTTGAATAAAACTAAGTAGATGCTAACAAAGCACTTTGAGATTAAGGATCTTGGTGAGGCAAGTTTCATGTTGGGAATTAAAATTTACAGGGATAGATCTCGTAACTTGCTTGGCTTGTCTTAAAGGGCTTATATTAATAAAGTCCTGGAGAGATTTGACACGCAAAAATGTCAACCCGTTGATGTACCAGTTGTTAAAGGTTACAAATTCAATAAAAACTAGTGTTCTAAGAATGAAATTGAAAAGGCAAAGATGTAGAAAAGACCATTTGATAGTGCGTTAAGGAGTTTGATGTATGTTCAGGTTTGCACTAGGCCGAACATTGCTTATAAAGTAAGCATTTTGGGTAGGTACTAGTCCAATCTTGGTAATGCTCATTGGGTAACTCCTAAAAAGGTGATGAGATACTTGAAGAAAACCAATGGGTATATGCTTGTGTGTAGAAGAGTTGACAACTTAGAGATAATAGGGTATAGTGACTCAGATTTAGTTGGGTGCCCTGATGATGTGAATTCGACTTTTGACTACATTTTTATGTTGGCTGGGGTGCAATATCTTGGAAGAGTAAGAAGCATACTAAGGTTGTATCTTTTACTATGCAAGCTGAATTTATTGCTTGTTACATAGCTGCTACTCATGCTGTTTGGTTGAAAAACCTGGTGACCAAACTTCGCATTATGGATTCCATTGCTAGACCTCTCATAATCTATTGTGAAAATAGCGCAACAGTGTTTTACACTAAAAATAACAAAACTTCTAGTAGTTCTAAGCATATGTAATTAAAGTATCTAACTGTCAGAGACCTAGTGAAGAATAAAGAGATAGTCATCGAGTATATAGTTATAGAGTCCATGTTAGCTGATCCCTTAACAAAAGGTCTTCGACCTATAGTGTTCTATAAGCACATTGAAAACATGAGAATTTTAAGCTCTTTTAATGTGCTTGATTAGTGGGAGTTTTGAAATTTATGTGATTTTTCCTATTTCGAAACTTGATGTCCTTTTATATCTTCATGTCTTGTGATTGACACCATGTACAAAATTTTGGACTTGGTGTTTTACTAGATCAGAATGTCTCCTAATCAACACCATATTTGAGTCTGCATACACTATTTTAGAACTTGGTTTTCTTTTCAATCATTGTGCCGGTGGTTAACACCATATTGGAGATCAAGACATTATAGTTTATAATGAGCTATACAATTTCTCTTACGTTAAGCCTATTTTAAGAGAAATTGTAAGGACTGGTGTTAAAAATAACACCTTACATTAATTATTGAATCACATTTATGTGCTATTTTTATGCTACACTATGCATTAATAATTGGTTAACAAGGTTGATGATATATGTAATTATAGATCGATATTATATCAATAAAGGATGTCACGGGTGCAATAGTTTAATGTCATTTGACTTTGATTGGACTTAGTCCTATTGAAGTGTTGCTATCGGATTATGTGTTTTTTCAAAATGTGGCCATATTGCACAAAATTTAGTTTATTAGTCTGAGAGTCATTTTCAAAGATTTTTCAAAAATAAAATTAATCAATTAATTTTGCTCAAGTGGGAGAATGTTAGAATATATTTTATACGTTACAATCAATTGTTGTTTTGGTTTTATTAAAAGCTGGCTAATGATATGATCCTTGTTGAGATGTCTATGGTTCACTATTATTATCATTCCTATTGAACTTAAGTACTTTATATCGTTAGTGTAATTAATGGTACAGGCCTAATCCTAAGGCCCATGATAGGTAAGCCTAGGGTTACTATATGTAGCTTAGTCTCCATTGTACTTCCTATATATACACCTGTATAGTCTCTTTACAATTTAATACATTGAGAATTGTATTTTCTAAAGAAAACGAAGTTGTTGTGGAAGTCTTAGCTGTCACCAAATACTTGCGCAGTGCTCTTACAATTTGTAGATCATTTTTTCAACAAGTAAGTATCTGTGTTCTCTATTACATAATTGTTTCCTAATTTTCACTTCTTACAAAGACTGGTTGAGAGATGCACTCAAGTTACAAGTATATATTCTTGTAATGCATCATTGAACCTTTTGTTGCTATGAAGCTCGTTACCCTGCCACGTTTTTAAGTTAACGCAAGCTGCATAGAAGTATCATTAAACTTCGGCGCCTACATCAAGCATAATCCCTTCTTCAGTATTTAGGTTGAGTTGGGTCGAGCTGCCCTGGCTCTTTTGCAATCCATTCTCTACTTATCTCCTGCTGCTGTGTCGTCTGCGTCCAAATAAATGGATGAATATGGATTCCTCACTAGCATTGAGACAATAGGATAAAAATGAAGAATATATTGAAAAATTAAATTTAAGTCTATAATATTGGAAAATTGGTCCCCTTTGTAAAATCCAACTAGTTAAAAACCTTTTTTACTTGAAATAACAAATATTAACTTTTTTACAAAAATTAGTACGAAAATAACAAAGTATGTTAAAACATTTTCTCTTTTTAAATAATATTTTTATTTTAAAATATATTTCCTAATTGATATGGTATTTTTATTATATATTTCAAATTTATATAAAAACTTATTAATATATTTAAAATAATTATTAATAATCTATATCATCATTGTCAACACAATCCTACGCCAATTATTGGTAATATATATATTACTTAAAATTAAGTAATATTTTTCATACATATTACTCGTAGTTTTAATTTTCTAAACTTTGGGTAAATTTTAATTATTTACACAAAATAATTAAATGGCTAAAAATCTAAAAAATGGATTCTGATCAATTATTTTTATACCCCCTACCCACTTGCAATCCTAGTTGGGATTTATATTTAGGGTAGGGTTTTCATCGGAAGACATAAAGTAATTGCCCATAATGTATAAGCTTGATTGGTAGACAGTGGGTTGCATTAGCTGTTAGCTGATTTTATCAGCAGTTAGTTGATAACTAATTCTATCAGTTGATTTAATCAGTGGATAATTTATTAAAGTTGTTTAATAAAATTAGCTATTTAATATTAACTATTGATATATAAAATAACTTACGAAGGCATGATTTAAAAAAATTATAAGGGCATGAATATTATATTTCTTAGTATTTCGTTGAATATTTTTGTAAGAATTTAGATTTAGATATTAAATTTTCCAAAATTTTAACTTTATAATTTTCATAATAACAGTAGTAGTAGTAGTAGTAGTAATAATAATAATAATAATAATAATAATAATAATAATAATAATAATAATAATAATAATAATAATAATGCAACATTGAATTATCTATTAATATGAATGATACAACGAGCTATATCATATTAGTATTTTTCATATAATATGTATGAATTTTATTATTTAACAAATTAAAAATATCTTTAATTATAGTATGATACAGATACGATATATAATAGTTATATACTAAAAATATTAATTTGATGCGACTCTTTATGCTAAAAAACTTAATATTATGGTATTTTTAAATACAACTAAAATTATAAAATTAAATAAAGATTAAAAAGTTTAATTAACTCCTTTATTATATTCTTCAAAACTTCACGACATAATTGTATGATCAAAAAAACAAAGTTTGAAAATACACTGAGTAAAAGTAAAAACTAAAATGAAAGACAATACTGTCATAATGCAAATAACTAACTACAAAAACGCTTCTTATGGAACTTTTAGAAATCAACTAACAAATAAATCATTTATCAAATACATTAATAACCTTTTAAGATAATTAAAAAACTAACTGTTAATCAATAAATTAAAAAATAGTTGATAGTTTGTTTGCCGTATAGCTACCTAATATGTGGTGTATACGTATGATTGCCACCAAAAATACGCTGTAATTTCTATTTGCCATTTGGGGATTTCTTTTGTCTTGGAAACCCTAATTAGTCTTCAGACAGGTTTTTACCGCTAAATCTATCCTACCCTATAAAACCGTAATGAACTCACATCGAACCTGTGGCCACCTTAACAGAAGCAAAATTTTCCCAAAGTGCGAAACATCTTGAAAGAGTGCCTGCTATTCTTTTCGAAAGATTGCCTGTTACTATCATAGGCTCGAGACCTGGTAAATTTCATATCCTTCACTCTCTGTTTCGTTAGAAACAAGACATGTTCCTTATGCTTTCAGAAGCGCAATCACATCTATACGGAGCAATTGCGACGACCACATCTAGAGTTCCGCCAATCCTTCACAGAAAGGAGCCCAACAGACATCAAAAGTTCCCTTCTTTTATGCACCCCTTTTCATCTATATAGCGACCCATCTGATATTTTTATACGTATTTGTCATTAAAGCTTCTGTCTTTTTCTTCATTCAAATTGGGCACCTGGTATTTGCGAATTCCTTGAGGAAAGGAGCTTCTTGTTTTGAGTTGTAGGGAAAAAATTTTTGGGCAGTGATCTGTTGTATGTTACTCTGTAAAAATGGGTGATTTTGATATCCAAAAAATCCGAAATATATGCATATTGGCACATGTTGATCATGGTAAAACAACCCTTGCCGACCATCTGATTGCTGCCACTGGCGGGGGTGTGCTTCACCCAAAATTAGCGGGAAGGCTTAGGTTCATGGATTACCTTGATGAGGAACAGAGGCGTGCAATAACAATGAAGAGCTCTTCAATAGCTCTTCAATATGGGGATTATTCGATTAACCTCATAGACTCTCCCGGTCACATGGACTTTTGTAGCGAGGTTTCTACTGCTGCGAGATTGAGTGATGGAGCATTGATTTTGGTTGATGCTGTAGAAGGAGTTCACATACAGACGCATGCTGTCTTGCGACAGGCTTGGATTGAGAAACTCACCCCATGTTTGGTGCTTAATAAAATTGATAGGTTGATTTTGGAGTTGAAGTTGAGCCCAATGGAAGCTTATACCCGGCTGTTGAAGATTGTTCATGAGGTGAACGGTATTATGAGTGCATATAAGTCCGAGAAATACTTGTCTGATGTTGATTCCATACTTGCTGGGCCATCTGATTTGGTGGGTGATGAAAATATTATGCTTATAGAGGACGATGAAGAGGATACCTTTCAACCCCAAAAAGGTAACGTGGCATTTGTGTGCGCTTTGGATGGGTGGGGTTTTACTATTAGTGAATTTGCTGAATTTTATGTTTCAAAGCTTGGGGTTAGTTCAGCTGCATTGCAGAAGGGTTTGTGGGGTCCCAGGTTTTTAGTTAGGAAGGATGATAAACTGATGATTGTGGGGAAGAAGGGAACAGGAGGAAGGAAGACTAAGCCCATGTTTGTGGAGTATGTGCTTGAGCCGCTATGGCGGGTTTACCAGTCAGCATTAGAGCCTCATACAAACAAAGATATACTTGATAAAGTTATTAAATCATTTAACTTGAGTGTTCCCCTTCGTGAACTTCAGAATAAGGATCCTAAGGCTGTGCTTCAAGCAGTTATGAGTCGCTGGCTCCCTTTGTCAGATGCAATTTTGTCAATGGTGGTGAAGTGTATGCCTGACCCACTTGCTGCTCAATCTTTTCGGATTGGACGCTTACTTCCTAAAATGGAAGTTCTGTATGATGGAGTGGACTCAAGTATCCTTGAAGAGGCGGATCATGTCAGAAAGTCAGTTGAGGTTTGTGATATTAGTCCAGAAGCTCCTTGCGTCGCTTTTGTGTCCAAAATGTTTGCTGTGCCAACAAAAATGCTACCTAAAAATGGTCCAAATGGCGAGATTTTGAGCAATTCCTGTGACGAAAGTGGAGATATTGAATCAGATGAATGTTTTCTTGCATTTGCTAGAATTTTTAGTGGTATTCTTTATTCCGGACAAAGAGTTTTTGTTCTTTCAGCACTATATGACCCATTGAAGGGGGATTCAACACAAAAGCATCTTCAGGAGGCTGAGCTGCATTCCTTATATCTTATGATGGGTCAAGGCTTGAGACCAGTGACCTCTGCAATGGCAGGGAATGTTGTGGCTATCCGTGGCCTTGGCCAGCATATATTAAAGAGTGCAACTCTTTCTTCAACAAGAAACTGTTGGCCTTTCTCAAGCATGGCATTCCAGGTAGCCCCTACTCTAAGAGTTGCAATTGAGCCTTCTGATCCAGCAGATATGAGTTCTCTGATAAGAGGTTTGAGACTTCTGAACCGGGCCGATCCATTTGTCGAAGTTACAGTTTCTTCTAGGGGGGAAAATGTGCTTGCTGCTGCAGGAGAGGTCCATTTGGAGAGATGCATTAAGGATTTGAAGGAGAGGTTTGCAAAGGTGAGGCTAGAAGTCTCTCCTCCTCTTGTTTCCTACAAGGAAACTATTGAAGGGGATGCATCCAATCTCTTGGATGGTCTCAAGTCATTGAGTAGGAGCTCAGACTATGTTGAGAAAATGACACCAAATGGGAGATGCATTGTTCGTGTGCATGTCATGAAACTTCCATCAACGTTAACTAAAGTGCTTGATGAGAGTGCTGATATTCTTGGAGACGCTATTGGTGGTAAGCTGGGGCATGCACAGAGAGTCTCTGAAACACAAAGATCCAGGATCGTGCAGGATGAAAATCCACTTGAAGAACTCAAAAAGCGCATAGCAGATGCTGTTGAGAGTGATACTGTCTCGATGAATGAAAATGACAAAGATTGGGTTGAGAAGTGCAAACTTAAGTGGCAAAAATTTCTTAGGAGAATGTGGGCACTTGGCCCAAGACAAGTTGGTCCTAACATCCTCTTTACTCCAGACTCCAAAAGGCAAAGTAACGTTGGTTCTGTTCTTGTACGGGGTTCCCCTTATGTATCAGAAAGATTAGGCTTGGTGGATAACCCTATTGCCAGGGACACACCTTCTGATAAACCCTCTGAAGCAATTCAAGCTTTACATGTGGAAGCAGAGAGTCTTCAAAGCAGCGTTGTGTCTGGATTTCAACTGGCAACAGCCGCTGGACCATTATGCGATGAACCAATGTGGGGATTGGCATTTCTCATTGAGACTTACATATCTCTCCTGACTGAGAGGTCTGATGAGTCTGAATCTGACCAACAATATGATCAGCATGGCATATTTACTGGACAAGTTATGACAGCTGTTAAGGATGCATGTAAAGCAGCTGTGCTTCAGAAAAAGCCACGCATTGTTGAAGCAATGTACTTTTGCGAGCTGAACACTCCGGCTAACTATTTGGGTTCTATGTATGCTGTTCTCCATCGGAGACGAGCTCGGGTCTTGAAGGAGGAAATGCAGGAGGGATCTTCGCTGTTTACAGTTCATGCATACCTGCCAGTTGCAGAAAGTTTTGGCTTTGCTGATGAGCTTAGAAGATGGACTTCAGGGGCCGCAAGTGCTCTCCTTGTTTTAAGCCACTGGGAAGCACTTGCTGAAGATCCTTTCTTTGTGCCAAAAACAGATGAGGAAATTGAAGAGTTTGGAGACGGATCTAGTGTTCTTCCTAACACAGCAAGAAAACTTATCAATGGTGTCAGGCGACGCAAAGGCCTTCCTGTGGAGGAAAAAGTTGTCCAACATGCAACTAAACAGAGGACCTTGGCTCGTAAAGTGTAATATTGCCATTAGGCATCTTGTGGGAAATTGTAGTCTAAAGGAGCTCCATTTGGCCGAATTTTGATCTTCCACCCAGAAGTTTCACTGTTGAAGACTGGCTTAAGTGCAATTTAGTTTGAGATTTGACACCCTTATTTAATTAGATATCTTGATCAGTTTCCTTGGTATACACTAAACATTTATCTGAATTGTCCTCAGATTTATATATCAAATATATATATATTCTCAAACTTTTTGTTTTGCAGTTTTAAATAGCTTTATGTATATTCTCCATATCAAATAAATTCTCCATGCAAAAACACCCCCGGAGACGGAGATCAATAACAATTAAAAGAGTTATACATTGCACATGATGATACCATAACCACAATAGTTGAATCCGCCACTCTTCAATGCCATCCCAACTGTTGATCTCTTCACCTAGATGCACGGGATGTGCCGTTAATACAAAGGAATTCAGAAGGTTGATGAACATGGACGAAATTGGTTGTGCCAGAATACAGGCTATACAGTACGTGCTAATTATTGTCAAGGAAATGCGAGCTAAAAAACCGAGTGGCTGTCAGGAATTTCAGCGGCACTCCTCTAGTAGCATTTTTGCCTCGAGAACAGAAGCCTGTATGATCTGAAGTTCTTCTTCCATCTTTGCTGAAGGGCTGATTGTATCTTCCAACTGTCTGATCATCATCTCGACAGTTGCCATCCTTGCCATTCTCAACTCTTCTATTCTTTTTAGTTCTGGCAGTAGTTCTTCTTCCAGTATCTTCATCTCAGCCTCCTTCGCATCTGCATCAAACACTAGCTGATGATATTCTAAGAACAAATCAAGAATTTCAGACATTCCGTCTTCCCTGATCTCCAAGATTGATTCTCTCTCTTGGACTATACCCTTAAGTGCGTGTTCCATCTCCTCTACAGACCTTGACCCTTTCTGTATCTCCAGTTCAACTGCCTGTATCTCACTCTTTTTCTTTAGTAATTTCTTGTTCTTCTCCTCAAATTGTCTTCTTATGAGATTCAGTCTTTCATGGGACAGCCTTATTTCCGTTTGCAATTTGCTTTTCTCTTCCTCAGACTTCAGCAATTCTGTAGCTTTGCCACCTACATACCGCTGGGAGGTGTCTACTCTCTCAATATTATCTATAGCAAACAGAATCTTTTCACTTTCCTGCCTTCGCTTCTCTTCTTCAAGTTTGGATTTCAAAGTCGCAAGATTGTTTCTCAGATCATACTCTGTTTCTTGAATCCTCCCAAGCTCGATTTCAAGGTCATCCTGGCAGCATTGGAGGCCGACCAATTTGTTTTTCTTTTGTTCCAGGTAAGACAATGAAGTAGTCACCCTTCCTCTAGCTCGAACTTCGCGATGTTCAAAGTAGGAAACTGATGAAGAAAAGTTTGATAGGGAATACCTAAGTGCTGACAACTTCTTATCCACAAGTCCTTTCCTTTCTTGTGCTTGGGAAGAAAGGAGCTCCACAGATGCAAGCTCTTGCTGCTTGACCTGAACTTCATTCTCTACTGCTTTGATTTCTTTTGAGAGGTTACGAAAATCTAAGAAAACTTTTTCAAACAAACTGAACATTGGTACATATTTGGTAGTATCAGAAAGCTTTTTCTTTGCAGTTTCAAGCTTCTCCCTGACCAAATTTAGATCTGAACTTCCCACGTTAGGAAAAGTTCCTCTACAGTCTGCACCCTGCAGAGTTTTTGCATCTTCCTCACCAAATTCTGCATTCATGTCACTGTCGTCCTCCATTAAACTTTTGGTGCCATTATTAATAGGAGGTCCAAAAGAATCAACACATTCTGGTGCATCAACTTCAACAAGCTTTTCTGGGCAATCGATATCTCTGAATTCAATCCTGTTTTGTCCACTAGAAGACAGCATTCTTTTGAATTCATCCCTCTCGTGCATTGCTTTTTCATACAAATTCATCAATTTTTCATTTTCTTCCTGCACTTCCAAAAGCTGATACTCTAGGTTCTTAACAACTGTGCTTATCTCAGTTTCCTTTACTGGTTCAGCATTACCACCAGTCTTATTCCTTTCCTGGTCATCTTGTTCAGCTCTCCCAGCTTCAACCAAATTCTTGTAGCTATTTTCTGAAGCTGCTCGTTCGTACATTTCAATGAGACTGTTTTTTTCCTCAATTAAGGCTTTAAGCTTTTTTTGGAGCTCATCATTTGCCTCATTTGATGCTTTAAGCTTCAGCTGTAGCTCATCGTTCTCTTTAGAAAGTATAATTGCTTCCTCATGAGCTTCTGCTTCTCTATGACTGGCGGCAGCAATGGCATCAACCATTGTTTTGAGCTCCATTTGGTTACCAGAATTAATGATTGAGCATTCGCTTGACAAAGGGGGAAGCTCGACTTGTTGCCTTCCCTCCCTTGTGGCTCTAAGGAGAGATCTCTCTTCCTCTAACTTTGTGACAAGATCATTGACGTACCTACAAAATCATGTGTTCATGCGAACACCAATTGCTGTTAAGAAAATAAAAGATACAAAATATACTGGTCTTTTATCACATTCAACATAGGTGAATAAAAAAATTAATACATATTCTTATTCACATTTATTTCACGATGAGGATATACTAGATGTTAACTTCTTATTGCATAAAATCTAAATGGTGCATAAGCCAACAACTTAGCCTTCTTGGGTGACTTAAAGATAGGAATGCCTTTTCTAGGATGACACAGAGATAGGATTGTCTCCCCACTTACTAAAACTCAAAACTCTCGTAAGTAACAAAGGATAAGATAATACTTATGGAAACAAAAATAAAGTAGGATCCATTAATGCCTAGGAAAGAACTCCTTAGTTTAGGGTATTAAATTGAACTAACAAATGATAGTGTTTTCAGTTATCATTAATCAAGTCTTTAGTGACATTTATAAAATGATAAGTTTAGCTGCTTGAAAAATATTTTTCAGGTAGATGACTACAAACATGTTAAATCTTTTAAACATAAACTCGAAATAACCAGTGAAGTTGTTACCTTTCCAGTTCTTCCTTCTCTGCCTCACATACATCCAACTGCTTGCGGAGTGTGTCAATTTCAGCCTGGTTTTGAATGGCCTATAAAGGGTTCCTATTTCAGTAATTTTTATCAAATACAGAATGAAAAAGATCATCGATAGAAAACTATTTCTACCTGTACTCGAAGGAATTCATTCTCCTCGTTTACTGCAGAGTTCCAAGGCAATCTCGGCTCCTGTATTAAAGAGATTAACCCCTATCAACACGCCCTTCATGCTAACATATGTATAGTAGACTAATAGCACTAAACATGACAATTTACAGCAATACAGAATTATTAAGTTCATCATAATGACAAGGGAAAAGGAGATAAATGCATTCTTCTGATAGAATAATAATTTGACCATTTATGAGCCTCATCAAACAGAATAGCTTTTTGACATCAGAACCTTTAAGAACTATACCTGGCTAGAGATTGGTTGATCATCTTGAGCTTCTGTTACGACTACTATATTTGTTTTCTGCAATATAATCAAAGCCAGAATTCAACATTTGAAAGACAAAAGGAAAGCCAACAATGTGCATTTCACCACCAAATTAAAGCTGTGAGATGAACCTGAGCTACCAAGGATTCTGATTCATGCATAAGTTTCCAATCAAGTGCTTCCAGTAACTGCTCATGCAATCCATGATATAGAATTAAGTTCAGAAGATGCATATAGTTTTAGTTAACTTCCTTGTGTAATACTTTGAATGTTATTTTTATACCTTATTCTGCAACACTGTGATCTGCTCGCTCATCATCTCTCTTTCACCTTCCTCATAAAATGACTTTAATCTGTGGATTAGAGGAAGAATTAAGTCTCACTTTAGAAGACAATGCTGCAGATGAATTCTACTTGTCTGCGAAAGAAATACACTAATAACAATTTATCCATAGCAAAACTATGAACAAAATAAATGCTAGTTTTACAAAATTTTAGCTTTCAATCTTCACTTCAAGAATGATCAGTATGCAGCAAAGCTAGTTCATCAAGTATTATGCAACCGACCCTTGCAGAGTAAGACAAACAAGGGCATTTAAGTATAAGAGTGAGACGTTAAGAATGACATGCCTTCTGATTTCTTCCTTTAGGCGCAAATTCTCCATGGCAAATCTTGTAACTTCTTGATTCCTATCAACCTGAGCACGTAGAACTTCAATCTCCTTCAGATGTTCCTCCTTTTCTTTCAGTAAGTGTGTCTCAGCAGCAATTTTCCCTGATGCAACGGCCTCAAGCCTCTTAATTCCAGCTTCTCTGAACCTTAGTCTCATTTTAAGGCCTTGTATCTCATCCTCTCTTTGTTTTGCCTAGTAATTCAAAATTTAGAAGAGAGAAATTGGGAAAAATGATGACCATGAAATCACAAGAATACTATCAAATTCTGAAATTCATAGAAAAATGACAAAACTGCATCTGTATATTTTTTTCAAGAAGTTTATTGATATACACATAAATTATAAAATCTGCATTTAGATTGAAGGGAAGAGGACCAAGGACCTAGAGATACACTACTGATTCGAAAACTGGTTATCCTGGGTTAATGAAGTATCCAACATTGTCTTCTCAACTTCTGATTCAAAATGAAAAAGATCTATACTTAACTATTTCCATTCAATATAAATGTTTCTATCCTACCCAATTCTTGAGCTATATTCCACTTCCTAGGTGCTCGGCCTACATATCTTCTTCCAATTTCCATTTTTACAGAATACAAAGGGAGACATGTCCAGCCCTTCTCAACATCTCAAACGTACAGCATCAACCCCAAATGGGAGACAGATGTTGCATGCATACCAGTCGTAGAGCTGCTTGAATTTCTTCTGTTGATGCCTTCAATGCAGAATCTTTATCTTTTTCCCTCCTGAATGCGGCAACAAGGACAGCTTCGTAGTCTTTCTTCTGAAAAGGGACAAAGAAAATAATAGGTCTTTACGAAGTTTCAAATCCAAATATGCGGAGCTAAAGAAAAACCAACACCTACCTGAGATGACGTTTTTTCTGACAGAAGTGGACTAAACGATTCTGTTTCCCACTTAAATATTCCTGGAGATCCTGGAAAGCTTATCACTGAATTGTCATTTTCCAAATTTTCAGCTGATCCATTGACTAAACCACGAAGACGGGTTACTTCTTTCTGAAAATTCAGCTCCATTAGTATTATGATTTACCATTGCTATCACATTAATACTATTTACGAGGAAAATAACTCATTATTTCAGAAAGAAAATGAAATTTGCCACCTCTGCCTACCGTAGTGATGTTAATTATGGTTACATTCATAAGTAGCTTGGTCCATCTTACTCTGGAGACATTTGGTGTCACCACTTCATGGTAAATAAGCATAGATGAGAAAATCTCAAATCAAGTACAGTACCTTAAGTTGTTGGATTTGCATTCGCATGGCAATGACATCCCCCGAGGTGTCTTCATTAACAATTGCCTGAGACAAGCAGAAAGTTCAGTAGAAAGACAACAAGGATTAAAATAGTATAGATGTTGGTCAAAGCCCCAATTTATTGCATATTGCAATTACGAGGGAATTAAAAGAGAAGAGATGTGAATGAGTCAAATAATTTATGCTTCCTAAATCCATTCCTTTACATTGCAGGCATTACTTCCAAACAAACAATATAATGTACTAACTGTAGCTTCATACATTGTTTTTAATGAATTTCGCACGTTGTGCAAACTTCAAAGTGCTTAATGTCTCCAGAGAACAGCTGCAAGAAAACCAACAAAAATCAAAAGCGGAAAGAGGAAAAAGAAGAGCAATACAGCTAAAGTTGGCATTATAACATAAACATTGCATCCCATTCAAAATTACGAGATGACAAAATTTAGAACATCAAGCTTATATCATATATATATAAAGATGTGAAGCATATTATTGTAAGCTACAAAAATTCGAGATATAACTGCCACTAAAATGAACAACTAAAAGGCTAGTATAATATGGAAATTTATGTTCTGTTGTCTGCTTGGCAATATTGGCAGCAATATTTTCTAATTCAAGTGAGATTCAACTCTTCTTATCTGTGACGTAAATTTTCATATAACATAGACAAAAGAATAAAAAGGGAGATTATTCCAATGAATAAATTTCACTTTCACAAGCAAATAAAGAAGGCATTGGGGAAGCTAAGAAATTCAGGAGCATAAAAAGCAACAATGACAAAAAAAAAATGGCAACTTACCATAACGACGGACTAACATTTGCAATTATGATGGTTTTTGAATTCCCTCCAAGAGAATCCTGAAGCATAGATAATACCAATTAATGATCAAGTGCACTTTCTTTTTCAAAGCCAATGAGAATTTTCAGTCTACTGAAGCTGCATGTAGCCCCGCAGAAGCTATCTAATCTCAACCCTAACATTCATATTTTCACTTTCAACTCCCTATTCTCAAGGACTTGAATTTCTACTTATGTAGCATCCTTTATATGGGAACTTTGATAAAGCTCAGTTTCATTAAGGTATATTATCCAATGATACTTTTAAGTGATTCAAAGAGCATGGGAAGATGAAGAAGAGAATGTTTGCTAAACAAGATCACCAATTGAAGCCATATTGTTTCAGAATCAGTAAAATCTAGATTATAGCTACTCAGATATTATGGACAGATACCTGAAGCAAAAAAGTGAGCTTGGAATCACGGTAAGGAACGTGGAGTGTCTTTCCATTCGACATGCTCACGAGGTTCATAATCACTAGCCTGCAAACATCAAAAACTCAGTGGCTTAACCTGGCAAATAAGTGGCAATACGAGAATACGAAAGTGTTGAAAACTTGAAATTCTTAAAGTTGATTAAACAAAGTACTGAAAGTTATGAACACCATACCCCAATGTTGAAAGAGACTTGTTAATATTGGTAGCTTCCTTAAGACGTTCACCTTCAGCACCAGAACTCTTCTGTCTGTTATAATAGATACACATTAAAGTCACTAAGTTGATGAAAGGCATGCACTGCCAAGTATGCACAGAGACAGAATAGTACCTCTCAGATCCTGCTAAATCAACAAGATTTAGCCGAGCAAATCTATGGTGAGTTATGCCTTGGGACTCCCACTGACAATAAACAAGCATAATAACAGTCAAGAAAAAGTTCAATGTATGCAGAATACATTATTCGTCAGAGAACAAATTCTAGGGAGTCCAATAAACTCTGATAAAATCAAGTTTTCCACTTTGATCAATAACAACAACTTTATGAATGCTTAGAGGAGATGATCTGCAAAAATTTTACAAGGAGAACTAATTAGGAAAATTTCCTGTCAGGGAATGCTTCTAACCATGGAAACATGTTCGTTTTGATCAAAATTGACCATCTTGCATTGTATAGATATAATTCTGTCAATTCCTCCTAATTATTTTTCCAATGAAATTTGATAGCAGTACAAAACCAATTCTTAAAATTGTGGATGGATAATCCCAAGTTTCTTACTTCATGTGAAACTTTTGAAAGGTAGAAAATGCAAATAATTCATTTTAAACTTAAAGTAATGGAGCAACAAAGTCTTCGTTCTTTGAAAATTCAAGTGTAAGGAAGCTCAACACCTCCATTCAAGAAGGCTGCAAATAAATAACATCCATGAAAAACACGGTTGTCTTACTTCTCTTGCATATGACGGGTGAAGAACAGGCTTCTGTTGTCATATTTATAGATTCAAGTATCGGATAAAAGAACTAACCTTACTTTCAATGATGCATGTAAATACACTGTGAGAACGACTACTAGCGTGATTCATATTTGTAGCTGCAACCTTCCTGTTTGCTGCACCCTGTAAATGTGGTGGAGGCTTTAACAGTTAACTTGAATTTTTCAGTAGATTACTAGAATCACGGTAGAAAAGATATTTCTAACTTAATACATGTGGGAATAGTATATGATACTGATCATAGTTTGTATGTGGAACTCTCCATTTAAACCGGGACCATAAATTGGTAGAGTTAATTATGCACCTGAAGTAGTTGTTGAATTACATCACGGGCACTTGACACTTCCACCTCCTTTAAGTTCTCCACATAAATGCCTTTCTTTACATCCTCTCTAATCTGAAATAAGTAGATCAAGTAAATCCAAATAGGATAGAAAATATTTATGCTAGAGCAATTCATAAATAAACATATTTTTCTTCTAAGATATGCTGTATGACTGCAATACAAGAGAAACATGTGGTCTTTTTCAAGCTCTGTATCAAATATAGCTTCACAGTTTTCAAATTGATTCTAGCAGTGTATAAAATTGATGAAAAACCAAAAGAGCCAATCCTAACGAAGCAACAATAACAAGGGTCTGAAATTAATCAAGTGATTTAAACCTGTAAATTATTTGATGATGGATCCAGAAGATCAAGAATCTGTTCGTTGTAGATCTCCAAGAATGAGCATTTACAAGTAAATTTTAGGTTTTCATCTTTACGAGCCTCTTTTTCCTGCCAAAAATTCAAACAATTGAAGGTAGATGAAGAATTATTTACATAAAAGAAAATGAATGAAGCAAAGAAAGCAAATCTAAAACCTAGTTTAGCCTTTGACCATCACTTGCACTTCTAGATAACTTCAATGGGTACAAGGAAGAGGCAATTAAAAGTTGTGTAAATTTTCAGAATGAAAACAAAAACTTTTGGGATTTCTAAGGTGTACCTTATGTAACCATTAAGCAAATGAAGTTTTTATTTCTCAGTTATTTTCTTTTTTGCCCAACTATAGAGCTTCATCTATCAAAAACATCAAGAGAGGAAACACGAAGCTCCAAAGTTTTTAACTCAGATTCATAAGAATTGCCAAGGATTTCAAAGATGTAATTTAAGTTGACGGTGTAACAGATCATAAACAGCAGTTTATTGCTGTACGTCATGAATATCGTGCAAGCCTTTTACTGAAACATAGAACTAAAGTATGCGACCCGGTGCATACATGCTTGGGAAAGTGATGAACTATAAAATATGTAACCAAGTATATTAAATATTTTTCTGACAGAGACCCACAAACCTTCTGGATTCTTGAAAACAAATATTCAAATACTCTAGGGGTCATTCCACAATTTACACTATGTCTTCGAGTGCCACTCTCAATGTCTCCAAGCATCGTGTGAGTCTTTCCACTTCCAGTCTGCATTTATAGATTGTAGCGTCATGAAAAACCAAGACTAATCTAAGGACGTTAATAAATAAATTCATGATCAGGTAGCAAGTTCAATCTTTCTTGATTTGGTAAGCAACAGCAACTAAATACTACATGTTGGCCTTTTCTTTCCAATATCTGATCGAATGAAGTAAACTATAACAAACACATGGGACAATTGCTCACTTGGCCATACGCAAACATGCAGCTATTGTATCCTCCCACGCAATTTTCAACCATAGGAACTCCAGCCACTTTGAACAGTTTCTCCTGTCACATAAGGCATGTCAAGTACATTGCTAAGACAATTGAGCCCATTATAAATAGCACATTGACTTCAGAGTTGCGCATGTAGGCATGTCAACATCAAAAGGAAAGAAAAACAAGATGAAAAAGACTACCTGACTGACACTCTCATCGGCAACAAGATCAAAGGTAAAACGCGATTCAGGATGCCCAGTCCAAGTAATTGTCTGGCAGCTTTCCTGCCTTACGCATTTGCTACAGCCTTGTTGAGAGATTTCTGTGCTGCTTAGGGGACGAACTCTAATAATAACCTACAATCATTTAACAGAATGAATAACCGACAAACATCCAGAGAGATACATTTAAAAATTAGAACATGCCACTCTTAATTTTAATATTGTCATTTTCTTAAAAGAAACAACAAAAACCAGTATATTTAAGTAATTAAGATCAATTCAGCTTAACAATCTACAAGCACGTTACTACCTGCACATTATGATCATTCCAGAACGACGGGTCTTCACATAACTCAAAATTCTGTGCATGTGATGGAGGCGGCAGTGGTGGTACCGATCTAGTGACACTAACTTCACCGTCGTCCCACTCACCGATGCTCCTAACTGCAGACGTCATAACCAGGGACTGAGCCTCTCGGTTGACCGATTTCAACAGATCGGGAGATCTTTGTGTCGCCGTGCCAGTCTCCGACGACGACCGGTCGTGGAAGCCGAAGCGGCTCTTGATTGCGCTCGCCGCCTCTGAAATGAACGGCATTTCGTAGAGCTTTCTACTCGATGTTTGTTTCTTCTAGACAAAAGCAATATGTTTGCGTTTGCGTTTGCTATCGAAGTGAAAGGAAAAATCCTAGGACTGGCGTATAAGAGAAGGGGGGTTTGTAGGGAGATGATGGGGCTGTTTGGGAGGAGAGAAAACGTTAGAGAGAGAAAAAATTTTGAAATGGAGAAAGGTGATTTATTTCGGAGGGAGATGGAGTTGCAATAGATGGATGACTAGGATTCCGTAGATTCAAATTTGCAGACCGTTTGCCTTTTGAAATTTTGGGTCTATGCGCACGTGTTGTGTGTGGACACTTTCCTGATACTGGGCTTTGATGTAACAGTAGGGCACCAAAGTCCTGGAATTTTTCTCCAATTGTGATCAGGATTTTGTGTAATTGCGATGCACTCCGATGTCATTTGGGTCGGGCTCAAGTTATAGGGCCTAAGGATAGAGTTTGGGCTCAGATTATCTTAATTCAGCCCGATCTGAGGCCCAACACTTATAACAAAAACTACCATATTTTGAAAAACTGTCATTTTTTTCAATTTTTATTTAAAAATAAAAAATTGGTTAAGCTGAGACTCGGGTCAAGCTATCTCAAACCTAGTTGAACTTCGGACCAAGCTCAAGTCTGGCCCAGCTAAGTCACATCCTGGTCGAGACCAAGACCAATACAATTGTCATGCCTAATCTTTGGTGGTAACATAACACACGATGCTTTTCTTTTTGGTTTTTGATTAGGAGATGCCGAAGGTTGCTTAATTTTAAACCACTTATGATGCTAATGTGACTTATTCGCAAACGCCTCAAGTTTTAATGATTTCAGTAGACGACGGAAATACTTTAGATTGAAGTTTGCAATATTTTTAACTTTTTAACGTACTAATACTCATTCAATGAAGCTATTTTCTTTGGGGTGTTTGTTTTCTATTTTTTGTTTTTATTTTTAAATTCAGTAAAAAAAAAAGCTTTTAATTTCTGTTTTTAATTTTGGTTTCTTCCATTTTTCAAAATTTATGAAAATTATAAATTTTGGTTTTTATTTCTAGTTTCCATTTTTTCATAATCTGAATTACTATGAGTTAAATACTATCATTTAATTATTAATAAAATTATAAATAATTTAATTCAAGATTATATATTTAATAAATTAAAATTAATTATCAATAAAATATAAATAATTTAATTTTGTTTAATTTTTATAATTAAATTATATGCAATTAATTTTTAATAATTATTAATAAATATAATTAAATTAAAAATATATAAAATATTCAAATAAAATTTGATTTAATAATTAAAATATATTTCAAATAAATATTAATTTATAAATAATATTTTAATTCTAACATTACTAATTTTATCAAAATAACAAAATTTTATCAATAATCTGTTAATAAATATTATATAAAGATTAAATAAATTTATTTATTTAAAAAAATTTATCTTTAAATTTTATCTAATATGTAATTATTATTGGTGATAAAAATATAACTATACTAATATTATCAACCAAACAAAATTTCCCTTTTATTTGAAAGAAAAGCATAAACAAAAAACTGAAAACCATAACAAAAAAATATAAGTAAAACCAAACAACACCTTATTTAACCATTTTCATTACATAACACTGCATGACAAATAATATATTAATAATATTGAAAATTTGTGGTGTGATCTCATTTGTTTAAAAGAAAGTAAAATTTTTATGATTTTCCAAAAATGAAGATTTATTTAATTATACAACATAATCGATGCATAAATATAATAAAAATATGAATTATAAATCTTACTTTGTTGTGAAATTTGATTATGTTTCTTATAATTCATGTTTTAAATCAATTTTTGAAACAGGTTAATGGCAAACTATCGTAATTACACAAATATTCAACTTTTAATCATATTCATATGAATAAGTTAAAATAACTCTATAGGTGATGTTGAGAGGAGAAACTCAAGAATATTAACTTCTGCAGAGTTTATACACAATAGAGCTCTGATTTAGTAATTTAAATTAAATTTACCTTTAGTTATAATTATATTTAATTTTAATTATGTATCAATTGGCGCTATCAAGGGTGAATGTATAAATTTGTTTTTCATTTGTCAAATATCTTATATTTGACATTAAAATTTTTGAAACTTTATAGTCAAACTCAACTTGATATATTCTCTTTTCTCCTATATTATCCTTTATATATAACCCATTAAAATTTTAAAATATATCGACAATGTATATAAACTACAACTTAAATTATATTTAGGATTATATAACTAAAATTTTTAATTTATCTATAATTATCTAATTAAACAATTTATATTAATATATCAAGATTAACGTATAACAACGTATCGTGGCCACTTAACTATAGAGAATGTCAAAATAGTTTTGACTAATATTTATCAGCATTTTATATAATTTAATTATTTAATCATATAAAATTCTAATTAAATATAGAATATGTAATTAATGTTTACTCTATTTGAGTCTAATTATATTAGTTCTTCTTACATAATTAATTTGTTATTTTATAACATTTTAATGCTATTTTCAAACTTTCCTCTCAATATAACTAAGAAATTTTTAAATCGATACTAATAAAAATAGAATATATTCTTAATTACCTTTTGATGATAAATCATATATTCCTCATTCAAATACATTTATGTAGTTTATGTCTTTATATGGTTTATATCATGCTCAGTGACTAACAACCGAGATACTATTGACTAGGATATGTCATAAGTAGAATAAAAAAATAAAAATCCTTATCTACTTTGGATAAATGAAATGATTACTCATATAATCGTCACAATGAATATTTTACATACAAGCAATGTTTTATATGAAATCTTGTATTGGGTCAATTCATTGAACTTAGTTTCTAACAACCACCTATACGGTTGTTTAAGATTAATTACTTTCTTTAAAAATATAAGGCGTGTGATTCTTTTTGTTTTATTAATGTCTAATATTAATAGAGTAATGACTATAAATAATTTAAGGAAAATTCATGAATATAATATGAAAATCATAATTATGATTTCATTATAATTTAATTTACAAAATATATGTATCTCATAAATTTTATCTTATAAATTGGTTAATTAGATAAAAATATATATAAGATTTAAAAATTAATTAATTATGTCACTAATATAACAATAAACTAATTGACTGTAAGATATAAATCAACATATGAATTATTTATCCTTATCAAATGATGTTTAGAAAATTTTATTCAAATTATTAAAGGCTTATTTGATTATATTTTTTGTTATGATTTTTATAGGGTGCTATAGAAAAATCAAATGATTATTTATATAATCATCGTAATGAATATTTTTCACAAACATGCAAGTAATATTTTATATGGAATTTGTATGTTGGGTCAAATTACAAAACTTATTTTTTTTAACAAGCTCATGGTTGTTTATATATCTTCATATTATAGTTTATAAGCATGATTACTTCTGTAAAATTATAGTCATGTATTGTTTGTGAAAAAACTTGATAAAATGTTATTCATCGTGATCTGTATATACGTACAAACAATAGGTAAAGACTAGCCATTAAATACAAGTTGATATGATCTAAGGGTAGATAAATATAACAAAATGTGTTGTTTTGTTTTGGTCTAGATATTATTTGCACATGTCATTAAGGAAGGTTCACGAATATTTTAGATGAGTTAAGTTGTGTAGGTGTTTTATTATTTTGATGGGCTTTAATAACTTTGCTAGTTATGGAATACCCATCCGAAGCTTCTTCTTCTCTAACAACCCCTCTCAAGTGAAGCTCTGGTCTGGAACAGAGATCGAGCTTGTTGAGAAGATATATAGATCAAGTCTTAGTGAGTGGCTTTGCGAGTAGAACAACTAGTTGATCTTCAGAGATGACATGTCGAACATTTATTTGCCCATTTTTGACCTTGTCTCGTATGAAATGCTGTCTATTTCGATGTGTTTCGTGTGAGCGTGGAAGATTGGGTTTTGAGCAAGAGAGCGAGCTCCATTGTTGTCGCACCATAGAAGCTTAGTTATTTGATGAGAGAGTGAATCCGAAGTAGTTCTATCGATATATGAGCTAGGGCATGGTACTCGGCTTTGGTGTTAGAACGAGCGACTATGGTCTGCTTTTTGGAGCTCCAGATGACCATATTACCCCTTAGGAGGACATAACCATCGGTGATGGACTTCCTATCATCTTGAGATCCGGCCCAATTGGAGTCCCTATACCCTTGAAGCGACAGAGGTTGCAACGATGGGCGAAATACCAAGGTTAGTAAGCTTGTGCCTTTGTGATGTCGAGCATGCCAATGAGTGTCAAGAGGATTAGATAGAAATTGATTGAGTTTGTTGATGACAAAGGTAATGTCGGGTCTTGTGTGACATAGGTACTAGAGAGTGTCGATGATGCTACGATATAAGGTAGGATCAGAGAAGGGCGTTCTAGTAGTAGCCAAGAGTTTGGTGTCAAGAGCTAAAGGAGCGGCACAAGGGTTACAGTTGGCTATGTTGGCTCGAGCAAGAAGATCAAGAGTGTACTGATGCTAAGATAGATACAAACCAGTTAAGACACGGTAAGCTTCAAACCCTAGAAAATGATGAATGCTTCGTAGGGCTTTTAGAGGAAATTGATGATGAAGCTGTTGTATGATTTTGTGAATTTGTGTTGATGAATTGCCTATGATTAGCATATCATCTACGTAGATCAAGATTAGGAGAATGGAACATGTGTCAAGTCTGTAAAATAGAAAAGAATCACAAATAGAGTTAGTGAATCCTTAAGCAAGTAGGGCAGATTGTAGAGTAGTGTACCCAGCTTTAGGAGCTTGCTTGAGTCCATAGAGGGCTTTATCAAGTTTGCAGACATGAGTTCTAAAATTTGGGTCTTCAAAGCCTTGGGGTTGTTTGATGTAGACTAATTCAGTGATAAAGCCATTGAGAAAGGCATTGTTGATGTCAATTTGTTGAATGTCCCACCTTTAGAGATGGCCAGAGATAGGATCACACGAATTATAAAGGACTTGATCACTAGGTTGTAAGTGTCTGTCAATCAAGGCTAGGTGTTTGATTGAATCCCTTCACCATAAAACATGCTTTGTGTTTAGAGATGGATCCCTCAGTGTTATGTTTGATCTGAAAAACCCATTTTGTGCGTAATAACTTCATTGAGGGGTGGTAGGAAACAAGGTGCCACGTCTTGTTTTATTTGAGGGCAATAAATTCTTCCTACATAGCATTTTTCCATATAGGGTCCAGGAGAGCAGTGAGAGGTGATTTGGTAGTGTGGAAGGGTTGATTGATAGAGAGGTGGTGTATAATTTAGGTTTAAAGATATTGGATTTTGATCTAATGGTCATGGGATGAGTATTTTTAGGGTGAGATGTTGATGGCATGGTGATAGAAAGGTGAGAGGAGGGTAGGATAGAAGCAGTTACCTATCTTGTTGTGTGCAGAGGACTTTGTCTAGGAGAGGAGTCTGCTGCAAAGGATAGCCTTTGAGTGGTCTATTGGGATTGTTAAAAGTGAAGTGTGTCTGTTAAAGTGGACAGAGGAAGACTTAGGGTGGGTTTGGGAGGTCGGGAACTAAAGGGAAAGAATTGTGTATAGGAGAACTTAGATTCATTGAATTGAACATGTCTATAAATGTAGATGATGCCATTAGGATTAAGGCATTTATATCCCTTATAAAAGAAACTGTAACTTAGGAAGATGCATTTGGTAGTGAAAATCCAATTTGTGCTTGTTATAGTATCGTAAATAAGGGAAACAAGAGCAATCAAAGATTCGAAGATGGTCATATTGGGGGCGGGGGGGTTTGTGATAGAGTTTTCGAAATGGACTTTGGTTAATAAGGGTAGGAGTAGGAAGGGTATTGATGAGATAGGTGGCAGTATTGAAGGCTTCAAGCTAATATTTGAGACGAAGGTGAGCATGAGAGAGTAAGGTGAGACCGATTTCAGTTATGTGGTGGTGCTTCCTGTTGGCCTCTAAAATTTTTTCATTGAATTAAGCATGATATGTTATGGAATAAGCATGGAATTTAAACTTTTTCCTTAGAATGAATGGAGTTGTTAAGCATGATTTAAATAAATTATGAGGTCATGATAAAATTTTTATTATTGGAGTCA
>JAOSBN010000008.1:7093118-7108928 GCA_027563595.1 Erythroxylum suave | reverse complement strand
GTTCGAGCCGTGGCTCCTCCCTTGAACCAAAGAGGACAATACCTGGAGTGACGGCGGTAGAGGCCGGGCTCTACAATTAAAAAAAAGGCGCCTTTTTTTTTAATTAATGATGCAAAATCATTAATGATTTACCAAACATGCAAAATCATGGACAAAACCAAACATATATTTCATTAATGACAAAAGTAAGAGTTTTACAATGCTTTAGTGGGCATTTTGAGCCCCCTTACATCATAATCCAAAATACAAAGTTTACAAAAACTCAAATCACTCAAAATGCGACTAAAGCATTGTTTTACATAATCTAACTTTAGTAACAAAACATGCAAATTGGAGTGATGCCTTGACTCTTAACTTACTCGATCTCTTGCTGATTACCTGAATGGGGGGAGGAGAATGGGGGTGAGCTTAAAGCTCGTGGGTAACAGTCTTATAATCGAGAAATAAGCAAAAGTCATTTTCAAAACTCATTGCCATTATACATTTTGGAAACCATAATAATTTTGCATGAAAAATCACCAAACACTTATTTCTCAAAATTCTCACTTAATTAAACAGTTCATGAGCTATTTTAAATCATGTATGTATCAAATTTACTAACATTTCAAAAGCACATAAGCACATCAGAATGGTTTGGGTAAATCCATAAACATGACGAACTACACATTTCCACTTAATGGTCCTGTGTAGTCATAAAACTTGACGTACTATCGCAATTCCCCATGGGGGTCTTACGTATACTTAAACATGAGGGAGTCCATGAAGGAGCTTCGTGCCATTAGTGGGCAGGCAGGAGAAGCCTTTTCTTGGTCAACGTGTATATGAAATTCTTTAATAGATTACACCAAACCCACGTAACATGTAATTTACGAATTGAAAATAGTCTGCCCAAATGGCACCTTGTTGGAAACTTGTTCTTCATACACATGAGATATTTCGAAAACAAAACATTTCTGAAAACTTGATTTCATAAACTTGCATCTTTTAAAAAAGAATCATTTTCAAATTCTTTTTATAAATCATCAACACAATTCATGTAGCAAACATATAATAATTTCACAATCCAACCAAGAGCAAATAAATGCAACATCTGTAATACAATTCAAACCATTTAGATTCCTTGATTCACAGAAAACAATGAGTGGTTTATTGACTTTATCATAAAAATGTACTACCTTGAATTCCTTGCTCACAAGCTTGCTTAGAGATTTCTTTACCCTTGGTCCTCTTGCCCCTATTGTCTCACTTGATTTCCTTAAACAATAAGCAAAATTCCATTCAATTTAGTTTAGAAATCGGAAAGTAACACCTCAACAATTTAAACTACTTCTCATGCTAAAACAAAATTTTATATTCAACTTCCACCCTAAAATTGAAATTCTTAGAGACTGAATTTAGACTTGATTCCTTCATACAATTTGTATCCCTATGTCTCTAGTTTATAAAAATTTAAAGATTAGTCCGTTTGGATAACTACACCAAAAGTTATGCCAAAAATACCAAGGCAAGTTTTGTGCTGGAAAGTTCACTATCGAAAAAACCAAGTTTGCCGCGACAAAATTGTGCAGAAATTAGCTCTTAGAACATGTTTTTTGTCGCTGTGGCAAAGCCCAGAAGTTTGTCGTAGCGAAAATGTCCAGAAACCCATTCCAAGAACGTGTTTCAGGACATTTTCCATCTTCTTACTTCCCACCTTTCACATGTAACCCATCTTATCACTAACCCATCTCTTCTACATCATTTTCAACACAATTCCAATCCAATATCATTCACAACAATTCATAATATAGTTTTTGATCATTAACCAAATACAACATCTACATAAACCATTCATCACAACTTCCTACACATATTCACACTATTTTCACTTCTAAACATCACTAAACATGCTTCATCTAACAATTAAGAAGAGTTAATGCTTATACTTACTTGTTTTAGCCTCAAAATCTTCAAGCTCTTCAAGAATTTCCAAAACCCTAGCTTCTTCTTCTTCTTTTCTCCACTTCTCTCTTTCTCTTCTTCTTTCACTCTCAATTTTGCTTCTCTAAAATGTAAGACAACAATTAATTCTTCCCCTTTTTATACCCTTAATGAGTGAGCAAAGTCCACTATGCCCTTCCATGTAATGCCTTAGCCTTTTAACCTTTAGTGATCTTCCAAAAATGCCCTTATGCACCTTACAACATTAACACTTTAATTCCATCAATCTATGAAATAAATCCTCCCAAACTTGACATAATAATTTAACTCCAAATAAAATGATTTATCTAACAAGACTACAAAATTTATTCAAACCATGTTTACTAAAATAATAAAAAAAATTTGGGGCCCAACATTAGGTGTTGATTATGTATGTTTTAGTGGCTGTCAATATTGGAGATGATGTTCAAAAAATTCCGACAGTTGAATATGGCAGTTTCAATTGGTGAACAACTTTTAGATTAGTCTTTGGAAAAACCAAAAACATTGGGAAGTTGTTTCTTTTCTTTCTCAAGTGTTTTTGTTTATATTAAATTTTTTTTAATCACTTGAATTGTTTAGTTTGTTTTGTTATCATTAAACATTGCTTGAGAAAATCCTTTATTGAAGTTAGTACGAGGCGGTCGTACTGTTGAGTGTGAAATTCTTTCATGGGTTATGAGAAAAAGGGATAGTATCAATGACTGGTGTCGGCTCAATAAAGCCTTATATAAAACTATTGTCATTAGTGAAAGAATAAAGCAAGGTGAGGGCTCTATAGACGTAGACAAGATATGCCGAATTGCATTACCAAATTTTAGTGTTGATTTATATTTATGCGTTTAATTTATTTTAATGTGCTAGAAATGACTATCATAATTTGAAGATTTTGCTAAACCAATACACCCTATGATTTTTATCATTTAGGAACCCTGAATTCTTTTGATTAATTATCTCTTCTTTTGACTTTTGTCGACTTAGCCCTACGACTTGACTTGGGGTCAATACTCAATACACATTGAAACTTATATATAATAGTGCATGCAAGAAGAGCATCACTAAAATATTTATTATTGTTGCACCTTACAACATAAACATAAGTATGGCAAGAGTATGTATGCTTCAAAAACATATGAAGACTTTTGATTGCATAAATAGTTCTATGACATTTGTTTTCAGAGACTCAAGATACAGAGCACTCTAGTTGCTAAGAGCTTTCGGCATATGAGAGAGATCAAAAGAAGTGGGCCTGCAACTTGAAAGAAATAAGTTCCTTTTTCCTTCTTTTGTTTTATATATAAAGAAACCTATATATTTCTCATTCATCTATGAAATAATAATAAATTTGTCTGTAAGTTCAGTCAACATTGTGAACAATCTGCATAAGAAGGACAGATTTTACTAACCAATTGGATGAATTCAAGCAACAACAGGTATCGAAATAACCAAATTAGTAAAAGATAACTATGCTGAAAGGCTTATATTTCTTTATTACATATCAAGATAAAGGCTGAGATTGGTTGAATCAATCTCAGCTTGATAAAACATAAATAGCAAATAATAGCATAAAATTAAACTTAATATTAGGCTCTACATAAAAGGTTGATAAAATATATGCTTGGATAAGATAGGAACGTTGTCCACTAGAAAATAAAAACGATTTTGCGTTATCTTACCTACAAAATAAAACCTTGCTTTTCACCAATACGGATTTATGTATAAAACTGCAAAAGTTCCCAATAACATGATGATGAATGACACCCTAAAGTTTATGTAGAAGATGTTCGTTTCTATAAAATCATCATCTTCATTTTGTTCTTTGTCGCTGAAATTATTGGATGGTTGTGTTGCATTGCAACTTTTTGACAATGTTGGTTCATGTAAGAAAAGATTTTCCTCGTAGCTTCTATTGTTATGTTGCAAATTGAGAAACCATACCATGTGTTTTTCCTGACATATTATTATTTGCAACACTAAAAATAGTAAGAAAATGTAGTTGATTGGCGAGGTAAGTTTCCATCTAATTCGTAAAGATATTTATTATATATCTTATTGTTTAATTTTGACATTTTTGATTATCAGATCTTCAAGATAATGCAAGTCTTAAAATCAAATTTAAGATAAGGTGTAACAAAGTGATACTTATCATTTGAAATGGATTTTTGGATAATTGTTTAAGTATGAAAGAAGTCCACTTTGAAAAGGATAATGTGTGGATGACGATGTTGTGCATTTGGAGGACATCGTGAGATTGCTACAGATCACCTTGCATGAGTGACCCTAAGTTAGGACTCCAGTTTGCGTCTAGACTCCCTACGTGAGTGTTTTGGTCATTGCTTGGTTTCTTGTGGGTTGCGTTGTGGATGTACTGACAATCATGAGCTACTTGTCGTTGGTTGTTAATTGGATGGAAGAGTTGCTGGGCTAACTTCATGTTGATGCTTATTCTATCTTGTTATTGTAGTTTTTATTAATTAATTGTGTGAAGACTCCTTAATGTAGTAGGGGTGATTTTGTTAGAGTCTTGACATTGGTTAATTGGTGATGGTATGGATATTTTAAGATAGCTAGAGTGGTTGTTACATGAAGCATTCCAAGTCTTAGGTTCACTGCCTAAGTGACTCTGTTTTCTACATTACACATGTGATGTTTTCTGGGATGTGTTGACGGTGAATGGTTGAGTGAACGGTGTTGTCTTTGATATGATTATTTACTATTTTAAGGGAGGCTTGCATGGGACTTGGTCTCCATCTTGGTGTGGGTGATCAATAGTGAATGGGCAGATCACGTTGCTAAGTTTGCAAAAAATTGGGAGATAGCTGAAAGTTTGTTTTGGTGTGTGTGAGTCATCATTTTGGAGGAGCTATCATAGGCTAAAGGAAAGTGTTAGCGAACCGCAGATTTTGTGATGGTTGTTACGTGATTTCTTCCTTACCTTGCTTTGGTTTTATCTTTGTCTTATCTTGGCTTGTCGCAAGTGAATGATAATTGTTAACTGATTTTTTTGTGGCTACAACATCTTGGAGTGGGTTGTTTGTGTGGGGTTGTCATACTTGGCGTTTTCATCCTGCAGTTGTAAATTAATACTGGTATTTGTGTGGTCAACCAATAATTTATGGTTACAACTTTCAAACCTGTTTTGGTGGAACTAAATTTATAAGGGGTTGTTTTCCTATTCTTTTTCAAGTGTTCTTATTTATGTTGAATTTTTGTTTAACCCTTTGAGTTATTTATTTAGTGTTCTTTTATTAAAAGATTGTTGAGAAAAATCTTTTGTTGAGGTTAACACGAGTCGGTCGTGTTATTGGATGTGAAATTCTTTCATGGGTTATGAGGATGAGGGATAGTGTCAAGATTTGAGTAATGTCGGCTTAGCAAAAGCCTTGTATAAAAATATTGTTGTTAGTGAAAGAATTAAGCTAGGTGAGGGCTTCGTAGACATAGATAAAGTGTACCAAACTACATTACCAAATTTTTGGTGTTGATTTATATTTGTGCTTTTAATTTTTCTAGTTTTTGATTGTGTTAGAAACGACTGTAGCAAATCAAAGATTTTTGCAAAACTACGACACCCCTACGGTTTTTTCATAATTTATTATATAAAGGATCCAAACTTTCAATTTGCTGAATATTTAAGAATGTAGATGGTATTTTTCCAACCAACTTGTTGTGAGACAGATTCATCACTGGAATTGTGTCCAAATTTCCAGATTCAAAAGGAATATATGCTATCAAAGCATTGTTTGCTGACTGTTTGCCTTTTGAAATTTTGGGTCTATACATATGTGCGAGTGTGGGCACCTTCTTGTTTATGGGCTTTGATGTAACACTAGAGAACCAATTGATAAGAAAGTCCTGAAATTCTTTTCCAGTTGATCATTTAGGTACATTTTTATAGTTTATATCATATTTAATGATTAGCAAGCAAGATTCTATTAAATAAGATATATTATAAGTATAATAAAAAATATAACAATCCCTATATACCGTGGATAAATCAAATGATCACTCACATAATTGTCACAATGTATATTTTTATAGGCACATAAATAATGATTTATATAGAATTCTTCTATCAAATCAATTCATTGAACTTATTTTTTAACAAACACATATACGATTATTTAAGATCGACTGCTTTATTCACAAGGAAGAAATATAAGGTATATTGGTCTTTTTATTTTATTAATATCTAATATTAATAGAATAACGATTATGAACAATTTAATGATACAATGTGAATACAACATCAATATAATAATTATGTTTCATTATAATTAAATTTACCAACTATATTTATCTCATAAAGTTTATTGTATAAATTAGTTAATTAAATAAATATATAAGATTAAAAAATTAATTAATTATGTCACTAATATAATGATCAACCAATTGACTATAAGATATAAATCAACATATGAATTATTTATTTATATCAAATACAACAACAACAATGTCTCAATAGAAATTCCACCGAGACTCAGTTGGGGGGGGGGGGTAAGTTTCCATCTAATTTATTATACAAAGGATCTAAACTTTCAATTTGTTGAAATTGGTTGCTATCTAATTACACCACACCAAATATGTTAAGGAGGCATTTCCTTGGAACTTTTGACCTTGCAATGTGTTGTTTGATAGCTTAAGTTTGGACAATTACTGACAACATTTTATCAATAGATTTGGTAGTTTACTTGACATCTTGTTGTTGGACAAGTAAAAACTATCTAACACATTCATGTTGCCCAATGGGGAAGGTATGGTGTTACTGAAATTGTTACTAGACATGTTCAAAGACCTTAATGTAGGAAAACATGCTTCAGATTTTGATGGAATTCATCATCATAGTTCGTTATCAGAGATATTTAAATTCCACAAATTTTTATGCAAATGAATTAGGAACTTTAGAAGTCTCGAAAGAGAAGTATTCTTTAGAATTAATAATATCAAATTTATGTTGTTCTGTAGCAACCAATGTGGGATTACATTCTCACTTTCCTTCTATAGGAATGAGTACGAGACAAGCTCATCACTTGAAATTCATTCACAATCGTTACATTGGCAATAAAACTAAACTATTCAGTAATCAAAATCATGAAGTTCATAATATCTTCATATTTGGTTAAGACATTACCATATATTATCTGATATCTAATAAACTAGTAAAAGTTTTGAAAACATAAAATTCAACTTACTATTATTTATTATAGTCAAAACCACTAATATTTTGTTCCACTTCTTTAGCATTTAAAAAATAATTATCTAAATCATACCCAGTAATGCAACAAATTGATTAAATGAATACACAATTATTGACAAATATATATGCATTCATTATCATATATTTCTTTAAACAAACTACCAAAATAATGACATCTATATTCACATTCTCTATACCTATCACAATATAAAAAATTTAAATTCATATGCCATATAATTATTAACTTTATAAAGTAAAAAAAGAAATATACCATAAATTATAGAGGTTACCTCTAATATTTTTTAGTAGCTAACCAACTTTTAGCACACATTCAGACTTCTAAAGTTATTAGATGAAGCCAACTTCAATGAGAACTTACTAACCGACCGCTAGTACTAAAAGCTAACTTAAAAATAACTATAGACACTGGGATAACTAATAAATCTCATGCAATTACTTGCATAATCAGATGTTGAGCTTTATTCAACTTCCATTATGTTGATATATTGAAATGCTCTTTACTTATGCTCATAATATCAACTTCCAATTAATTTTCCAACTTTATCCTACTCTATGAAATCCTAAACCATTTTTTTCCTTTATGAATTCCTTTAAATTGAAACCTAAACCACTAAATTTCTTGGTTGATAAGAAGCACTAATAGAAGTTAAAGTTGATAACGAACTATAGGAATCTAACTCTTTGTCCATTCTTGATTAATATTTCCTTTAAATTGAAACCTAAACCACTAAATTTCTTGCTTGATAAGATGCACTAATAGAAGTTAAAGTTGACAACGAACTATAGGAATCTAACTCTTTTCCCATTCTTGATTGATATTTATCAAATAATTCATACTACAACTGTCTAGTGATAACAATATATGTTTTAGCTCGATTATCATAAAACTTTCAAAAAAATATTTTATTAAAAAAAGCTTGTACATTACATCCTAAACAATAGTAGTTATCATAGTATTACCAATCTTATTCCAATGATTGTTAAACAAATTTCATCATTTTTTTGTCATTATTTGAATCACTTTATTAGAAGACACGATTACTTAGAGAATGTTAACTTTATCTCATCTATGTTAACAAAATAAATATGAGAAGTTAGCAACAACTCAATGAAAATGTTAAACACCTCTAACTTCTCACAAGTTTCTTTTGCCAACTCTTATTACTCATCTGTTGGCAAACAAGTATACTAGAACTCTTATTATCTCAAACTGATAAACACACCAATGTACTTAATTTCTGACTCAAGCATTTTAAATGTTGAATTTCACCTTGTTGGAATCTAGTTGTAACTTCTTAATGTAGAAAATGTGTAGTTGTCCTTTCTTTACACTTCTCAATCTATTTCGATGTTGGCAATCAAATACTCTAAACTATTCCATATTGCTTATATCACTTCTTTAATTATTTTTAACTCATTCTTTGTAATGAGATTTAGTATATGCACAATATAACATAAATGAAAGAACCTCTCATCCAACAATAAGCTCCTACTTCTCATCTATCAATAAGCTCCTAACTCTTAATTTGCTCTTAGCTTTGTCAATCGTAGCATGGTAACTTTGTCAATCGTAGCATCAGCCATGCTATAATTATCCAAAGTTATTGTTGACCACTTTGTGTCAAAGTTACGTCTAACAATCTACTAATACATTCATTAACCTTTCACTTCTATGAAGCACTAGAAGATAAATGAACCTACCATTTATGAATAAAATAAAAGATCAATTATAGTAAAATTAAAGAACAAATGATACCGAAATCAAATAACCTTATTCATCTCGAGATGCGACTATATATAATCTAATTATTGTCAATATAATGCGATGTCTCAATCATATAACCTTCTTTTGATTTTCATATGTTTGTATGTCTGATGTGATTATAACTTGCCCATCATTAAACGAAAATATCATTAATAGAAAACTCTTTTATGCATCATAAAGCCTGAAGATGTCCTTCTTAATGGTATTTCGAATAGGAATATTTAAAGTTATTCATATTGACATTAATGTTTAGAAAAACAAACCAAAGATTAAATCGCTAAAGTGAGAGGTTTAAGATTTAAAGGTTCAACTAGTATTAGACCATCATAAAATCAATGTATAGTAAAGATTAAACAAAATTGAAAAACTTGAAATATGATTGAAAAAGAAATCATCTTTGCCCATTCTAAGAATTTGAAGTTTAATTAAAGAAGGAGATTCTTATTAAAATCAACTGGATTATTTTAGCTTACAAAAATTTATTAGTTTATGAAAAATAGGTTACTTAATTAATAAACCAACTATTTTTAAATAACAATAATTATTAAGGTAAACTGAAATGAAAAATTGGTCGATTTAAAATTTTTACAAATGAATTAACCAAATTGGTTTGATTTTTTAATCATTGAGTGACATAATAAACATCATAAAGTCTTGGTGGTTCACATTTGAGAGTGGATATTCACTCTTTAAGATTGCCTCAGTAAATAAATACTTGGACTGTTTAGGATCATAGACTATTCTAGTCATTTCATTTCTTCCTTTTAATAGATTAAATGTTAAAAATATTTGATCTTATAATACCTATTTTCTTTTATTATATGTTGATATGGCTTAAACGTAAAGTTTACGAAAGCAGAATATGATGCGTCATACAAATTAGACGAGAGAGGGGAACTAGTCCACCAGCTTGTTATGGAATTTTTTAGATAACAAATTCTTATTTATGAACAAAAAAGTGGCACTCTCGCTAAACTAACGTGGAAGAGACAAGAGCATCTTGTGAGAATAGTTGAGTCAAGCAATTTATGATGGTACTTCCATTCTACTTATCAACTATCTCTTTTATTTTAATCTTTATGAAGTGATTTCAAACATCAAATTTTATAATAACTCTTTTCATTTGAATTGTTTCTTCACATATTATATGATCATACATCATATTAGAACTTTCTATTATATTGGTTTGTGTTATTGAGGGGTTACCTTCATCCATCTTAAATAATTACGGATAATAAATACACTAATTAAAGATTTTCTTCCCAATTATATGTAAATGAAGATTTGAATCATTAAAAAAGATGGAAATCATTTTATGTATATGCCATTGCCTATTGTTATAGAACCTTGTATGCTTGTATGATAATGTTGTGGACTTATGGAATGCCATGAAATGGACAAGTTACCCCTAATATCAAGTAAACAAAAGATAAGATGCCACCATTAGCAAATTCTATTAAAAGAATAATGACCTAATGACGAGGACCTAGAGCTAGCAATTAACATAGAGAGATAAACAATTTATATTAAGAGAAATGAGAAAAGAGAAAAGAGATTGTCAAAGCTATAGGATTTAACGCGGGTTCCTATTATAATGTGCAAATTGAATAAATGCCTGCTATACCATGATTCAGCTACTACTTGCGATATGAACATTATATGAAAAATGATTATCTACCGGCAAAAACATAAACATAACCTATAGTTAGTGGCAAGCGACGAGAGATGAGTGGCGAGCGACAAGCAATAAGTGATGGGTACAACTATAAAGTGGCATTTATAATTAAGGATGACAATTGTTAGCACATGAGCTTAAATTTAGTTGTTTTTAATGAGTCGATTTATGGGTTAGGCCTAGGCTTAAACTTACGCAAAACTGAAATATTTTAAGCAAAACAATATTGTTCTATTTAGAAGAGTTGGGCCTGGAGTACCAAAATAAATTCTTCCATTGAGCTTTAATTAATCTCTTGTGTGATCTTACAAGGAACATTGATTTCTTTCTCTTTTACCATTATTTGTAGGTTAGTATGTTTAGCCATCAAATGGTGGGTAATCTATAATAAAGTTAATAGTTTTAGTGTGATTCCTCTTATATGGGTTAAGTGGAAGGGCACCTAATACAAGTATCCTAGTAGTAGACATGTCTGTTATGTTACATCCTAAGTTCGAATTACCTAGATTTCTATGCAATGTATGTTTGATTTCATTAGACCTATTTGGACTTGCAATCGGACTAGAACTTCCTATATGTGATAGACCATTTTGCATCTTAAAGATAGATGGTAGTATCAGTCTACTAAATGATTAAACTTTTAATTTATATAATGACGCAACAAACATAAATCCACAATTTTGAATATTATATGTCAAATTAAAGTTACAATAATCACATAAAATAATTTTTAAAAAGTAAAAATTAAATTTTAAAAATATATTAGACTCTTATAAAATCAGTATATAGTGAATGAGAAGTAGAACTATAAGAATAAAAATATTTTATTAAAATAAAAATAAAAAATATGTTAATGTTTAATTAATTAATAGTAAATCTGATAACTCTAACTAAAATCAAGTAGTATATAAAAATACTAAAATAATAGTTATTATTAAAATTGTGTTTATGAGTGAGGTTATATCTTATCATCATAAAATTTTTGAAATACTTGTCTTCTATTTTAAAACTCATAAGTTACGTATTCATATTTTTATCAATACCTTCTATTACATTTAAGTAAACTATAAATTAGCAAGTTATGAAAATATTTTCTATTGTAATATATTATAATTTTATTTTAAAACATGTTTAAAATAAGATATTAACTAACTATTAATAAATATTCTTAATTCATTATTCATTAAAATTATATCGTCTTCATAAATCACTTTTTGAAGTTCATTATAATCTAAGTGTAAGAAATAGCTCTTCTTATTTAATCCAAAAATTAGTATAGTCGATATAATTAATTTCAATTAAATCATATATTCTCTTCTTACCTCACGCTCTGAAAATATAATAAAAAAATAATAAAATCAATAACAAGAAATAAAATGACTTTAAAATATAATTCAATAAAGAAAATACTTATTTTTCATCCTCAAAATATAAGTATCATAAACAAGGTTATTGAATCTTTAACGTTTCAAATATTTTTGTTCATATTAATTTGTTAAGAAAAATACTGTTTCCATTCACAACCTAATATTGAAGTTGTTTAACTAAGTAATATACTAATAAGTCTTCTTAATATTAGGCCAATTTTTCAAAAAAAATTAACTACTCATATATATCTTAAACTAAGAGTTATGTTAAAAATTTAAAAGTATAATATTGAAAAGTACATAATGAAGACTTGTAAAAATTAATAAGCTATAGAATTTTTATCATAAGTTCTCTATTTGCAAATAGTTTTGGAAAGCTCTATTGAACCTTCAAAGTATAATCTTATTTCATTTATCACCCTTGATTTCTCTTCATAAGAAAAAACACTTTTGTACTCAATCAAATCAAAAAAGTCACCCATGATATTAAGATTTATACATTCATCTTTACTATATAAACAATAAAGATTAAGAAAGTAAGATGCTAAGTTGATCCTTGGTGTAAGTTGTTTGTCCAATTGACAATAAAAAATATTTGTATAGGGCTTGTACAATTTCTCTTTCTCTTTTAAAAATTTATAACTATCTTGTGAATTCTATATATACCATCATATATATAACTCAAAATGACTTCTCATTTGAATCAATAATCTGCAATAACCTTATAAGTGGATCTATAATCTTTACAATAATTAAGCAAATATCCCCAAAATTTATGATAATAGTATAAAACCTTTTATATTTTTCACTCTTTGATAACTTATGACTTAAAAGCATTTATTTGTCGCTAAGTTAAGAAACATTGTTTTATAATCATAATAATTACTTTTTAAAGTTATTAATGTAGTTATAGACCTAGTAGTGAAAATATGGATAATCTTAACCAATTTTCTTACTTCCTTAACTAAGAGAAAAAAAAAGTCAAATAATTACACAAGAAAACTTATATATACATGAAGAAAGATTGGAAATATGGTTTATATAACTAATATTTTAAAAAATGAGATTATATAATGTACATCACATAGGCATCAATAAATATGCTTGTATAAATAAGTTCATCATTTGATTGTAATAAGTACCTAAGTCACACATAATTAATTGCATTATATGTAACCAGAATGGATTATATTTTTCTAAATAACTCAACAATTTCAAAAAATAATTCAATTAAAGCTTGTGAATAGTTTGCCACATTAAAGGCATCAATAAACTTAATAAAATTTATTCCAATGTTATAAAAAACCAATAAATTGATCGAGATTATTTTCCTTTGATCAGCCAACCTATTTGTCACAATAGTGTATTATATTACTCACCACTTAGACTTATATGAATATATAATATACTAAGGTTCTTTCTCCGGACCTTGAATCTCTGGACCTTGAAATAAAGTCACACGAATATCATAATAAAAAGATGTATTAAATCTAGGACCTATCGTTGCTACAATATCTATTTTTCTTTAAAAATAATGTCAATCTAAAGCATTTAAAGGAATACAATATTATATAACCATCTAGACCAATCTCTTTTACATCGTAAAACAACATCTTTATCAGTAAAAAACATTTTTAAACATAGTGAGAATCGTGAAAACAAGAAAATATAATAATAATAATTTTTCTTTTTCTCTTATCAAATATTTGTACTTCACAATCTCCGAATGATATCTTACGAGTCTTTTTTATTAATTATTATTACTAGAAATAAATTTCAATTCTCTCACATATATCAAATAATACTTTCTTGCAAGAAGAAATGTTACTCTTTACAATGGTAAGATGATTTTTCATTTCATAAATTCCTATATCTTTATACTTCTTACCACAAAATATATAATTATATTGAATGTTTCCATCACATATTTGAAAACAATAAAAATAGTTGTATGTTAATCAAACTTACTACGAGTAAAGATTGTTAAGTTCATCGAATGTTTTTTTTAGATGATTAAGTGTTCTTCGTCATAATTTCAACTTCAAAAATATGTAAAAAGATATGCATGATAAGCCTGGTTAGATGATGAGTAATGGAAGCCATATAAGCCAAAGTACACAATGTGAAGACATATGATAGATAGTCTTCTAAGCAAACTAGCATATCATAAATGTAAAATCTATATAATCCCAAAAGAACCAATGCCATCATCACATTCCTAAACAAACTCAAAATCAATATAATAATTCTTAAAAGTGATATCCTTCTTAAAGGTTCGCATACATTAAAAAAAAAAAGGAGATTTGGATTAGGCTCAATTTTCAATTTAGTATATTTAAAGTGCTACAGTACATCATCGACGAAAGAAGGATGCGTATAACATTACATTTCAATTCTACAGGAAATTGCACAGAACGAATATTAATGACCATCTTTTTAAGTTAAAGAATAATATTGATTAATTGAAAAAAAGAAGCAAAAGGGTTGGATATTTAATTTAAAATAAAGGCATAAAATGGACTCCAAACTAATCCCTAAACAGTTCAAGAATAAATGAACCATATTTAATAAGTTCCCCAATCTAACAGCTAAAACTCCCATAATTCTAGAAAATATGCTTCTCCTCGTCTATAAGAAAACTTAGCAAAAGAACTAAAATTTTAAATGTTTGAAGATTTTTTTGTAAAAAAAAAGATGAAGAAATTGCATCTTTTCAAAAAAAAAGAAAAAGAAATAGATCGATCTCTTTTAATTAAAAAAAAATAAGCGGGCTTAAATAAACGACAAAAACTTCTGATTTTACGTTAGCGGGATCACTAGAACTGATTCTATTTAGTTCACCGTTACAAAATTCAACAATTGTACCTCCTTACTTTACACTGTACTTTGACATTGCTCTTCTAAATGGAACATGACAGTTCTCTCTCCGCCTACAAAAATAACCAAAAATGGGTCAATAAATACTACAGAATAATAACTTAGTAAAAATTCTGCTCATACACAAAACGTAGAAATTCTGGTGGTACACGAAACGTAGGAAGGTTTAGCTTTAACGCTACATTTGGTTAATGTCTTTAGCAATTAAGATAGTAGATAAAGATATAAAAGTTTTATCTTTCGTACCGTTTGTTTGTTGTCTTCATCTATTTTCGTTCCATTTTTAAAGGGTAAAAATAGAAATTTTTTGTACCTCCCAAGACTGTGGTAAAAAATTCTTGTTCCACGGACAAAAACAAAATACACAAGGAAATGTCCAAAATACCCTCCTATACTTACTCTAAAACTTAATTCACTATCAAATTTTTGCATCTCTCTAGTATATTTTAATTAAATATAATGTAATAAAATAAATAATAATATTATTTTAATTAGTTATAATTTAATTAATAATAATATTTCAATTAAATATAATGTAATTAATTAAGTAATAATAATAATTTAATTAATTAATTTTTAATTAATTAATTAATTATAATATTTTAATTAATGAATAATAATATTTTAGTCAAATATAATATAATGTAAATAATAATAATAATAATATAATTAATTATATTATTATTAATTAATTAATTACAATGTTATAATTAATGAATATTTATATTTTAATTGATAATAATATTTTAATTAAATATAATGTAATTAATTTTGTAATAATAATAATTTAATTAATTATATTGTAATTAATTAATTAATTAATATCAATATTTTAATTAATTAATAATTATATTTTAATTAATGAATAGTTGTATTTTAATTGATAATAATATTTTAATTAAATATAATGTAATTAATTAAGTAATAATAATAATTTAATTAATTATAT
>JAOSBN010000008.1:7052958-7093018 GCA_027563595.1 Erythroxylum suave | reverse complement strand
TTAGTTATATTTTAATTACTAATAATATTTTAATTAAATATAATGTAATTAATTAAGTAATAATAATAATTTAATTAGTTGTATTATAATTATTTCATGGTAATTAAAAAATTACAAATACATTTAAAATAAATATTGATACAATTATAAAATAATCAGTGAATTACACACTTCCGATCATATGATACTGTAGAGGCATTTTTGTTATTGACACTGTTTTTTTGTTCTTTCCACTACAACTAAACACATTTCTGTTCTCCAGACGAAGACAATTTTTTCTGTTCTGTCCATTATAACCAAACAACTTACTGTCTCTAATTTTTGTTCTATTTTATCTTCAAATTTTTGTTCCGTTCCGTCTCTGCATATTAAAGACAACAATTAAATGCAGCATAAGAGTTATCGCATAATGATATTTGAAGTTGGGTTTGGGCTCAACACATCTCATCGTGTCAAAGCCCGATACCGTATTCTGTTGGTAAGGCCTTTTCGTTTGAGAGCGGTTAATCATATCGACTTTTCCCAACCGTAGGAGACCCAAGGTGGACAAGATAAAATCATGCAGAAACCCTAAAACGACCAGAGAAACAAGGGGGTTTGGGTTATTCTTCTCCGTAAGATTCCAATTTTTTTCTCGTGTAACATCCAATTTGAAATTAGGGTTTTTTTGAATGCTCTAAGTCGCAAATGGGGAAGAGGGACAAGCATATAGCGAAAGCTGATGCACGAGATTACGAAGAAGAGGATGAACCAAAGTGGAACAGCTCGGCTCTGGTTGTGGACAGCGACGACGAAGAGGCGAACGAAGATCTGAGCTTGAAGATCGTCGAGAAAGCGATGATAATGCGCGCGGCGAGGCTCGACCAGAACGACAACGATGATGCGGTCGTTTTGGATTATGGACCGCCCAAGGATGATATTGCTGTTGTAAAAGGCGGTGAAAGTGCTCGCGACGGTGGTGGTGATAGTGGTGTGGTGGAATTAACTTCTTCTTCGCTGGAGTCTGAAGCTGTTGCGACGGATATTAGTGGAGTGAAGAAGAAGAAGAAAAAGAAGATGAAAATAAAAAATGAAGATAAATCTGTGAGTTTCTTCTTCTTCTTTTCTAACCTTTCGCTAATTGATTCTTAATGTTGTGCTTAGTTCAATTATTAACCTCATACTCCTGATTTTAATTATCAAATACTGCACTTGTCTACCCAATACAATTTTTTTTGGGGTTTGGGGATTGAATTTGTCGAAAAATTGACTTAAACGTTTGGCTAGGTCACTGTTGCAGAGGAAGAGGGAGAAAAGGAAGAAATAGTTGAGAAGGTGGAAACAGTGAAGGACCCGGAGGAGTTGGTTGAATCAGGAAGTCCAAATGGGGTTGAAATGTCAGACAATATGGTGCTGAGAAAGCTTCTTGTGAGTTTATGAAATACCTCTTATGTGATTTTGGGAAAATAACAAAGAGAAAGTCCAAATGTAATTCCATATGAAGGCTTAGATTGGTATCTCTCTGTTATATTTATCTGTCAGCGGGGGCCAAGGTACTTTGATCCTCCAGATAGTGGCTGGTCTGCAACATGCTTTAATTGTGGCGTTGAAGGTCATATGGCTGTGAACTGCCCGTCCCAGAAGAAGAAGAAAAAGCCATGCTATGTCTGTGGGAGTTTGGATCATTCAGCCAAGCAATGTAAAAAGGTTAGTGATTGAAATTTCAAGGTGCGACTTTCTATGCAATTAATCAATTGTTTGTCTGTGAGCTCTTTGTTGAGTGAGTGAAGGTGTATGTGGTCAATTCTAAGTGGACTACTTTAGTTAATTTGGAATGGTTACTTGTTAACTTGTATATCTGTCAGTTGTGAATGAAGTAATGCTCAATCACGTGTTTGTGTATGTTTAGATATGGGCATCTATTAATCTTTTCTTTACGTTCTTGTGAATAATGCTCGAGTTCATGCTAGAGGTAGTTTGCAGTTATGAGATGGGAAAAACGTAATAGGCTTCTCTAATTGTTATCACCACTCCATTTGTTTTCCTTTTTATTATGAGAAGAGGCATGTAGGGATCAAATTTTCATGATTCTTGATTCTGACTCTTTTTTGGTCCATAAGCAGACGAACTCTGTTATCAGTTTCCGTTCAACTAGAGATCCCAAGTGATGAACTGCTTTCCAGGATTAGATCATAGCCTCTAAATAATTAAAAATTCTTGGATGTTGAATTCGTCGATGCTTTGATATGAGAGGCTTTATTTTGTTTCTTATTCTCCTTTACCTCTGTTTTATCTTTTTTTCTTATTCTCTTAGTTATTTTTGGAATCAACTGATGTAATTTTTTGCTTTTACATTAATGCTTGTTTCTTCACAGGGACGGGATTGCTTTATTTGCAAACAAGCAGGTCATCAGGCAAAAGATTGTCCACAGAAGCTTAAAAGTGCTATGCAAAGTTCAAAAATATGCTTAAAATGTGGAGATACAGGACATGATTTATTCTTATGCAGGAACGGTTATCCTCTTGATGATCTTAAGGTTTTTCTTCGCTTCTGCTGTGGGTGATATGAACTTTTTCTTTTCAAAACTTTCTATCCTTGAGGAAGGTGTCTGGAATTCTGTATTTTTTTCCTTCTCAGGAAATACAATGCTACATCTGCAAAGGCTCTGGCCACTTGTGTTGTAATTCAATTGATGGTATTGCAAGAGAAGTTTCTTGCTACAAATGTGGGGAGGTGGGCCATTCTGGTTTGGTAAGTTCTGTTCATTGATTTTCATGTTTGAGGCCATTTATTTAGTTCCATTTGGTATGCTACTTGACATAAAATCTGGCTTCAGTTCTTCTCTTTCAGTGGCATCATCCCTTTTTTTTTTTTGCCTCTTTTTACTTTTTATCATTTTGTGGCTTGTTTTATTGATTGTCTTGCTTTTGGTTACTTTTCCTTACATGGTAGCTTCTTTTTAATCCATGAATAATGTATATGAAGGCATGCTCAAGGTTGCATGAGGAAGCTAATAACACAACATCGCCTAGTTCATGCTATAGATGTGGCGAATCAGGTCATTTTGCCCGTGAATGCACCAGTTCTGCCAAGGTTAGTTTCAGCAGGGATTTCCGTACTAACTTTAGTACCAGCCAGTGTACTTTTTCTCTTTTGGTGTCAACATTTTCTTTTTGGCATTTCATCATTCTGTTTCTTGTTCTATTGATTGTCTGAAACTGTTTCCCAAGATACTTTGCTTTTTGTTACTTTTCCTGGATAATAGCTTCTTTTTCATTAATGAATTTTATTTGTGAAGGTGTATCCAAGGTTGCATGAGGAAGCCAATAACACGGCATCACCTACTTTATGCTATAAATGTGGTGGATCAGGACATTTTGCACGTGAATGCAAAAGCTCTGCCAAGGTTAGTTTCGGCAGAGATTTCTGTGGTAAACTTAAGCCATTAGTTGCTCAGAATTTCCACCAATTCATGGCGTTGAGATGTTTTATGTTTTTTTTCCCCGAATAATTTGGCTTCCTGTGTAACATGACCAAATTAAGTACCTTTTGCTCACTATTTACAGGCTCGGAAGAGGAATCGTGAAACATCTACTCCTACGTTAAATTCACATAAAGAAAAGAAAAAGAAGAGGGAAAGCAAATCTGCTCCACATGATCATGAAAAGAATCGTAAAAGGAGGAAGGAGAAGTCTGGAGAACAAGCCATTAGAACACCTCAAAAATCAAACCACAGAGGTGGGTGGATTACAGACCACCCTGGAGATTCTTCTCACTCGAGGTACAGAGAGAGTCATTGGAAGCCTCCTCCAACACAAACTTATAACAAAGGTCGTCAAGTTTCATCTTTTCATTATAATTCTTCTCCATCTTCTTGGTCACCTGCAAGGATGCACAATAGTCATGTTGGCACTCCACCATTTCATGGATTAGCAACAACGCACAACAGTTATGTTGGCACTCCACCATTTCATGGATTAGCAAGAACGCACAACATTCATGTTGGCACTCCACCATACAACAGTCATGGTGGTACTCCACCATTTCATGGATCAGCGAGAATGCACAAAAGTCATGTTGGAACTCCATTTCAAGAATCAGCATCAGATTTTCAGCACAGATATTCGGCATCAAGATTTCAGAACTTTAACAACACTGGAATAAGAAGAAATTTTGATTGGTGATAAGACTCGAGCCAAGATTCAAATGCGAACTTCTGCCTAGTGTTTGTGAAAGTATAGGTCCCTAAGCTGTATCTTATCTGCGTGACCACCATGTAACATTCTCGCTTGTTTTGTTCCAATATTCTATTTATAGGGGGGTGGTAAAGGCCATTCTGAATCACATTTGGTTATTTAATGCCATTTTCGTTGATGTCAAGTCTCGTATAGACATTAGATGTCCGTTCAAACATTTTCTTTGATTTAATTAAGGGATGAGCCACCGCTGTTTTCTTGTTTGTTAGTACTATTGTAATTCAGACTTTAGATCTTGAACGTTTTTAAGATGGTTGACTGTGTGTTGAAAGAATATTAAACGACCTCTAATTAATTTATAAACTTGTTGGACTAGTCTTAAAAGGCAAAGTTATCGACCGTTGCCCGTAGCTCCGTTAGACTGTCCTTCAGAGATTAATTGAAGTTTCATGTCCACTCTATGGCGGCTATGTTCACGATAGCTATAGCTCCTGATGAACACATGGAAGGACATGGGAAGTGCCTAATGGATCCAGTAGATCTAAGGAATTTTCTAGAGCAATAGAGTATACAATTTTTAGGATGTTAATTACGCGAGAAAAGAGTAATAATAATAATAATTATTATTTAATGAAAAAATTGAAATTTAGACTAAATTTAGTCTTAAATAGATTAATTTATTAACAATTTAGTAGAGTTTTATATTAGACATTACAATACGAAATTGTTAATCATGAGGAATTGTGTCTTAAACACGGCAAACAAGTTGTAGCAGTAGGACTTTTCTGAAACCCTATCAAAGGGTCATTGTTGGCATTTTCCATGAACACAAACCTCTTAAATAAATGGCAACTTGGGGAGATGGCTTGTGTGGAAATAAAATGAGATATGTCTCACTCTCGAAGCAAGTTAATAAGGAAGGAAAGAAAAGCCAAACGAAACAAATGTAATGTGGCAACAAGAGAGGAAAGAAAAGCCAAACGAAACAATGTAATGACCACGTTACATTGGTTAAGTTTCCACCTCCTCTCTCTATCTCTCTAATTCCCAATCCATTCCCTTCCCCATTTGCAATTGCAGCCATTTCTAGTCCCCACAACCTAAATTCTCTAGCATCTGAATTTGCAATCTTAAACCTGATCAAACCCATTACACCACACCACACACATCTCCTTCCTGTTTAGTATCTTTTCAGCCCAACAAGTACACAACATAGTGAAAAATAGCATTAACAAAACCAAAAAGGCCATCTTTCCTTGTTCTACCTCTCTCTTCCACTTTGATTCCTCTTCCTTGCTACTTATATTCTCACCCTAAGATCTCCTTCTTTCACTCTGTTTCCTATACTCTCTTTCACTGTGACCATCCTGGCCTCTTCTCTGATCATGCCTTTTATCTTGTATCAATCAAAAGCTGTCGAAGACAACTCTTTTTCTTCTCAAAAGAATAGCATTTTAGGGTTTATTCCAAATTCTGAACCAGACCCAGTTCGCTTTGTTCAATTCTAAGCCTACCCAGATGATCTAAATTCGTTTTGGTTGCGTAATAGTGGGGTTTCTGTACAATGTCGGATGACATGTTGTTGCATTTCTCGTCAAACTCTTCCAACCAATCAGACCATTCTTTACCCACCAAGATTGCAAAACTCGAAGCTCGAATGGTCGGCAAGGCATCTTCCACCGCCTCCGTCCCCCCTCCGCCTCCGCCTCCGCCGCAGCAACAGCACTTGGTAGCCGCCCGACCGTCATCTGCCTCTTGCGCAACAAAAGTTGGGCCTAGTGAGAACTTGCCGGAGTCTTTGAGTTCTAGCGATTCTGACGATGATGTATGCTCCTATTAATGCTATTATTCCTACTACTTTATCTCAGTTTATGAATCTGAAGTGTTTGAATTGGGTTCACTTCTTGTAGAAGGTTTAGAAATGTACAAATGGTGCCAGGTTGCTTTTTTATCTGTTTGACATTTGAATTGAATTCTCAAAATTTCAAACTTTCTTATTTAGCTATTGAACTTCATTTTCCAACTGTTTTGGGCGATTTGGACGGTCGCAAGCCAGTTTACTGGATTCATCTTTGTCTGGTTTTCATTGCCTGTCTTCTTAGTTCCACGAAGTGCAGGCCTATGCACCTAACAACACTTTCATGGGAAAAAAACGATTTAGGAATAACATTGTAATTTATGACTTGATTTGTTTATGTCTATTGTCGGAAAACTGGATTGAAAATTATACTTACTTTTCCTTCCTCTTCTCGAGTTTTGTGTAATCCTATCTTGAATGCACCTACAGTTTCTTTCTGAAGATATATATGTTTTTCTTCACTCTTTACACCTTGTTCAGTATCCTTCTGGCTTTGAGAAGGGGGTAGAGTAGAGTTTCTATCAATCGGATCATCCACATGTTGATATGAAATATGTAGTCTCAAGTTAAAGGGGCCTAGGGAGTGATATTTTTTAATATCCAAACTCATAAATGGAAGAAATTTTCGATCTAATAAGTATTCTTGTACATTCCTTTTAGTGCTAAATGTAAACATTGATTTGATTTGGCTATAGTATGATTTGTTTAAGCTATATTTTTTACCATGTGCAAAAAGAAAAATTGGTGCAAAAAGTTGCAAGTGACTATAGATAGCAGAATTTCAGACGAATAGTTCTTCATGTATTGGAGTGTATAGATATTCATCTCAGAAATTGCTTGTTACTTCTTCTTTTCTGAAATAAGCACTTATCTTGTAATTGTTTGGGCATTTAGCAACAATTGTTAAGTGGCTGTTTCCTTTAGGAAGAATTCCTGCTTTGCATTACCAGCCCGGTTAAAGGTACACACATTAATTATTTGGTTTCCATCTCATCACTCTGTCATTTATTCATTTATGTCAGAATGGTGAGGAGTTTCTTATACAAGCAAACACCCAAAAGCGCCAGAGACTACTAGAGGATGATACTTCAAATGCTATTGAACGTGTGGAGGTAGATTGATGATTGATAAATTGATTGGTTGGAACTGAGTATGTGCTAAACCTAGCCCATACTATTTTTCACTTGATCTTAACTAAAGCTTTGTTGCTACGGTGGATGCGTCCTCTGTGTTTTGCTATAAAATTTTTATCTAATAGGCCCATCCAGTAGGAGATGGAATGCAAAAAAGTGCTGAAGGCCTAGAGACAAAGGCTGCTTTTGATACAAGTAGAAAAAAGCAGGTTCGAGGTAGAGGAAATTCAAATTCAGGTAGAGGTCGTGGTTCTAGAGTCAATGACCATAATAGATCACAAACTTCTGCTTCAACAGCATCAGTTTCAAATGGTGAACATGAGAACTCCCATCAAAAGGTCAGTATTATACCACAAGAAAGAAAGTTTAGGGGAACACTCTTATCTTATGATTTTTTATTAAAAACAAAGACGTGACTTTTAATAGTAATCAAGCTAGAATGTTTTCTTCTTATCTGTTGGTCGCTTGTAAAATGCTGTCATCAGATTTTACTGGTCATAGTACAAGAACGGATTAAAAATAAAAATGTCGGTTACCAATATGGTTACATGTGATGAGGTTTCATCAGATTTTACTGGTCCTATTACAAGAAGTTGGTTACCAATATGGTTTGATATGAGCAGGTGATTGAGTCAATCTTTTTTTTTTTTTGGTAATGATTGAGTCGATCTTATATACATCTAATATCTACTCTCCAGTCTGTGGACTCTAGGAGTACTTTGGTAAATTTTTTTTATTTAACCAGCCATTCTTATCTCCGTGGAAGTGGGTTTATGGAGAGTTCTTATTAGATGAAGTGTAGGATAATCCTATGCCAGGTGATGGTTTGAATGGCGCATCACCAAAAGTTCGGATTATCTGTTCTGTCCAACCTAGAACTTTAAATGTCCGTCCGACCAGAGGCATCTACCTGAATCTATTATCTTGCAAGGCAATGTGTTAAATACCTGCCATGAGACTTATGCTTATTGTCAAACAGGAAGATTATGACACTGGTGAAGGCTATGGGTAAAGTAACTGCAATTTGTGTCAAAGATTCATACTCCTGATACAGATATGAAAATTATATTGCACTCCAACATATTATATATATATATGTATATGAAAAAGAGATATCCAGATGATAGCATGGCCTGAAGCCCAGTTCAGGGCTTTGTGTAATTTAAACTTGAAAATCACTAGGTTGGCCTTCTTCTAAGCTTACCATCACTGACTTAGAGATCCCTTTTTTTTTTAATTTTTTGCTGAAATGCCTCTAAGCAAATCATGTTGATAGTTTTATTTATGGTAAACACCGAAAGCAAATGGAAGCAGCTAATGATATGGAAAGAAATTGAATTTTGTTAAGATGAAATATGACCTGCATGGCGAAAGCCTTACCTGATACTATGATTTAAAATTCTTTAATGTATATTGGGGTCAAAGGCTAATGTTATATAGCTCATAAGATGTACTTGACTTAGGGGAACAGTGATTAGTTAATGTTGTTATTAACAATTCCTGCATGCTGTAATGTTTGGATGTGCTGTTGCATTGGAGAGAGAGAGTCCTGCCATCTGCATGCATAACACATTAGGAGATTGATTTCCATGTCGGTCAGGAAACTTTGAATCATTTTCCTTGAAATCTTTAAGGCAAATGAGGTTCTTAGTGGGAAAATTTTGATAAGCTCATGTAATTTTGCCTTTATGTGGAGTTTGGTGGTATCGAGTCTCAAGTCCAACGGGCATTTAAGAGTTGTTTACCACTTGCATAACTGTGTAGAAGACAACAGAGAATTTCTATTCCTAGCTAAACCCTAAAGTATAGCGTGTAGAAAGTAGATTATGAAGTAGGAAGGGGTTAGACTCAAGTCTGAAGGGCATTCAAGAGGTCTTTACTACATGTATAATTGTGTAGAAGGAAGCAAAGAATTTATATTACTAACTAAACCCCGAAGTATAGTGTGTAGAGACTAAATTATGAAGTAGAAAGGGGTTAGACCCAAGTCTGAAGGGCATTTCAAGAGGTCTTTACTGCTTGCATAATTGTGTAGAATGAAACAGAGCATTTGTGTAACTAACTGAACCCCAAACTATAGTGTGTACAAATAAGATTATGAAGTACAAAGGGGTTAGACTCAAGTCTGAAAGGCATTCAAGGGGTCTTTACTTCATGCAAAACTGTGTGGAAGGAAACAGAGAATTTATACTACTAAACCCCAAATTATAGTGTGTAGAAACTAGATTGTGTACAAAGGGGTTAGACCACTACTTCACCAAGGAAGACTCAATCTTAATCACACTTACTCAAATATCAATATTTCTATATATGCATTAATCATGTTGCTTATAAATTTGCAATCATATCCCGTGTAAAGATTGAAGTTTCATCTTATATTTAAATTTGGATCATCAGTATGTGAATAAAAACTTGGAACTTAGATGCCTCTAGGTGGTCAGTGTTATGAGGGACAAGCTGTAGCTGGAAAATGCTATGTGGGGTCCACTCAAGGTTTTTTCTTATGGATTCATTATAAATTTTTTATCAATTTAATCACTGTTGGCTGTTAGAAACATAAATGGTCTCTATGTTATAAAGCATACGTGGAGGCTCTCAGATATTAAGTAAAGAGTTTTGCTATGCCATGCTGCCATTATTTGTAGATCGCTAGTGAGGAAGTTGGGACTCGCATTGACAGGAATGCCTTATAAGGACCCTTTGTATTTTTCTTGCAGGATATTAAGCCCAAAGAGCAAATTTGGAGTAATGGCCGGACTTCAGCGGAGGTAGCAGTTCACTGATTTTATTTCTTAAAATTATTTTACCTGTTAGGAAAAAATCTTTCTTTCGACTTGTAAGGCTTTTGAGTGGTTGAGGGGCTTCTTCTGGCTTCCTTTGATTATAGCATGGGATTGACATTTTGAAGTTGTAATGCTACCTTTTTGTCATCTTGAATTAGGAGGACCTCCCATCGCTATGTGCAAAAGTTGCAGCATTGGAGGAGGACGTACGTAAATCTCGTCAAGAGGCATCTGAAAATCTCAATATGTATCGGCAGTTGGAAAAGGTATACTGTTCTCATTGCTTTATTGATTCTGGATGTCCATTATGCATGTTCATCTTATAAAGTTTCTACTTTTGTCTCCTCAGGAATTAAAGGAACTTAAAGATTTTGAGCAGCAAATGAAGCCAAAGGTGTGTTCATGGAAGACTCTTCATTTTACTACATGAGTTTTATTTAAAGGATTTAGTAACTTGCATTTTTATCCTTTTTACTTCCTCATCAAGCCTGCCTTAAGTCTTTTGTGTAATGTTGAGCTTGCCTTTCTGTTGTATCTATATACTAGTATTCTTTGTCATGAATGAATTTAATCTTATAGGTTGTGAATCTTAGTTCTAACCTGTTGCCTTGTAAACAAGGTGGCAAACTTGACAAGTGGACTAATTATTTATTAGTATTTTCAGAGATTCTTGATCTCTTAAATACTTCCGAAATGATTTCTAGGATTGATAGAACAAGTTGTAAGATTTTCTGATTTTTATTTATTTTACAATATTTGGCCTAAAAGAACCATAATGATCCTGGAATGCTGTCTTTTGCCAGCCTAAATGCTATAGCAAGGATTGCCGAATGTCCTTGTAATGGTATAAGAATTACTCTTCTGGAGACTTGGTTTTATGAGAAAACCAGTAGGATACGTACGTAACATACTAATAGTCTGTGATCTTGGCATTGCACAGCAAAAAGTTGATACTTTTGGTTGCTTAATCTTTGCTAATCTATTAACTATTGAGTCTGCCTGAACAACTTGCTATTGACACTATGGAGAACCATTCTAGATTTGTATCTCCCCCCGTTTTTGGACAAGTCAGTCAGTAGGATTTCTACTTGGATACACTTATTTCTGTTGTCGGTCTTGAAGTGTTATCCTTAGTCTCAAATTGGATCAGGATTTCATGGTTTTGTATGCACTTAATTTGGATTGAAAACAGTTAGTCATTTGGTGTGCTATGTCATCCCTGGAACTATGGGTTCACTTAATTTAATTTTATAAGCACATGTTTGGGACCATTTCTAACATTAATTACCTTATGGATGCAGAGAACAAAAATAATATCTGATCTGCTGATATCTGTTTCAAAAGCAGAGAGACAAGAAGCTAGGATGAAAGTACGCCAGGACTCTCTAAGACTTGGAAATGTGGGTGTGATAAGGTAGTTCAGCATACCTTTTCTTTTCCCTTCGTTGGATGAGCAGCGTTCCAAGATTTGGAGCGCTGTTGTTCTATTGTTTGCAGCATGATTAATATACAAAAGAAAAAAAGGATTTATTCAAGTAATGAGAGCATTTAAGAGGCAAACATCAACATGGTCAATTGGTGTTGAGAGTTGTTGGAGTTTGTAGAAATATGCAAAGCATTTCTTTTGGATTTTAGCATTCCCACTTTCTTGCTGTTGCTTGAAACATCTTGATGGTCACCCAATAGCTTGTAGGAATTCTTATGTTGCTTGATGCAATGATATGACATGCTTAAAAACCATAAAATGACATCATCATCAAAACATGATTCAAGTTAAAGCATACTAGACCTAGAAGGGCCTTCATTTGATGTTTCAGGATTGATTTCTTCCTCATTAATCCTTTCATATTGTAATTGCTTATACTTCAACATTTTGTGACATTATTTGTCATTATGTTGATATTTCCTTCACAGAGCTGGAACTGTCATCTCTGAGACATGGGAGGATGGGCAAGTCCTGAAGGATCTAAATTCTCATCTTGTATGTTCTCGCTCCTTTTCAAAATTTCTACTGGTGAACTGGTGTTTGTACATTTTCATCAGATTGTATGTATTGCTTCTCTAAATGGTGAAAAGCACCAAGTTTTTTCTTTTGTTGATGGGAAACATATTATTAGTGTTGTAAGGTTGTAAGTATGATCTGATTTTGTAGAGGCAATTACTGGAAACAAAGGAGGCTGTTGAGCGGCAACGAAAATCATTGAAGAAACGACAATCTGGTAATGCTTTAACACCTAGAAACTGCTTCTATTTCTTTTCCTATAGCCAGACCGATGTTAAACATCTTAAACTTTTGGACAAATCAACGTGAAGGAGAATAGAAGGGTTTAAGAGAGTTGCTTATAGAACTTGTTGATAATTGGAATTATAATTCTTATCAGCACTTATGTCATGGTCTTCTTGATCTGCTTATTTGGAAGTTTTTCAAAATTTCCTCTTAGTTGCTCATTTTCATGGTCTTCAGTGAATGATCCTTTTTTAACTTGGAAATATGAGTGCATTAGTCATGCTTGAAGCATGCTAACTCTCATATTACATCTTAGTTGGTGAGTGCAGACCTCTTGTTTTTTGAGGTTTTGAGAAACACCATAAGAACTAACAGGCACTTTCTGCTGCTATGAAGATAAGAGTGATGGGGCAGATGCAGAATTAGGCACGCAAGAAGAAGATTTTCTCTTTCAAGATGAGATATTAAAATCTCGTTTGGCAAGCATCAAGCGTGTAGGTTCCTGATGTATCCGTTTTCATAAAGATCACAGAAATGACATTTATTCTGATACACCTGTGCACTTGTTTGTTGATTCTTTGATTCTACTTAGGAGGAGGATATTATATTGCGTGAAAGAGATCGCTATGAACTGGAAAAGGGACGACTTATACGAGAAATGAAGCGAATACGAGATGAAGATGGCTCTCGTTTTAACAATTTCCAGATTTTGAATCATCGATATGCCCTTCTAAATCTTCTTGGTAAAGGAGGGTTCAGTGAGGTTTACAAGGTCAGAACTCTGGAGATTCATTATCTTCCATGATTGTTTCATTCCCTACTTGCTCGACTTTTAGTTCCAGTACAAAAATACATCACTCTTTTAATCAACACTTTCAGAAAATACCATTTTCAATGTTTTGAATTAGAAATTTTCAGCAGGCTTATGATCTGGTTGAGCATAGATATGTTGCATGCAAACTTCATGGTCTTAATGCTCAGTGGAGTGAGGATAAGAAGCAAAGTTACATAAGGCATGCAATACGTGAATACAATATTCATAAAACCTTGGTGCATAACAACATTGTTCGGCTCTGGGACACTTTTGAGATTGATCATAATACCTTCGGCACCGTCTTAGAGTACTGCAGTGGTATGAGGCTTATTTTTGAACTTGTTAGACTTACTCTTTTCTGAAAAGGAACAAGTACATCCTATGCTTACTAAGATCTTTTGTCTTGAATCACACTTCTTTTGCTTTCAGGTAAAGATCTTGATGCTGTTCTCAAAGCCACACCCATTTTACCAGAGAGGGAAGCTCGAATAATTATTGTCCAGATATTTCAAGGCCTTATATACTTGAATAAAAGAGCGCAAAAGATTATCCATTATGATTTGAAGCCTGGGAACGTTCTGTTCGATGAGTTTGGTGTAGCAAAAGTTACTGATTTTGGTCTTAGTAAGATAGTGGAGGATGATGTTGGATCTCAGGGGATGGAACTTACTTCCCAGGGTGCAGGAACATATTGGTGAGCCATGCTATAGTGTCATATGAGATGAGTTGTAAATACAAGTTCATAGATTCATTTAGACCTGGGAAAGATAAAACAGTTGAATGCAAGTTCGTTAGTAATAAGGAAAATAATTTATGAGCATGAGAGTCAATACTATCTATAATCTGTGTGAATGGAGCACCGGTGAATGCTGTGTCTATATATAGTTATCATGGAGAATTGACGTCTGAAAGTTATGTTTCTCAATGTTAGTGCGTTGTTGATGGGACATAGGGAAGATAAAGAGGGAGAGGAGAAACAGAAATTAAGAAAGACATTGAAGAGGTTGAAGTTCTCACTTGTCAATTGTATGCCAAACCTAAACATAAAACTGAAATAAAGTATAGAATAAAGGGAAAAATAGAAAATAAGACTAATCCCTCGTAATAAAATAGCTCTAAATTTGGCTTGAGATTGCATAAAATTGTTAGACAGTGGTAATGAATTAATGATCTGTCTCTCTTGGTATTTTAACTTCAGTTTTATTCTTCGCTTGTGCTCTATACGTGTGCTTGGAACCCAGAATTAACTTGGAATTAAACGATTTTTCCTATGATGGGAATCAGTATAAAGATTTTCATCTATTATATGGTTTAGCTTTTGTTCTATATTTTTCAGTAGCTTGTACTACTTGTTTGGCTTATGGTAGGTAAGCTGATTAGTACTTTTTCCTCTTTGAAAATTTAGGTACTTGCCACCAGAATGCTTTGAGCTCAGTAGGACCCCTTTGATATCATCAAAGGTCAGTAAGCCATTAGTTTTCTTTTTATAACTTTCCAAGGATCTCAGTTAATGTTATTGAACTTGTCAAAATAAATGCTTTCCTCTGTTGAGATTCTCTTACTTTCTGCTTTGGTTAAAGCATTTTCATTGACGGGTTGTCTTTCCTAAACTCCTAATTCTGGCAAAAGCCACCTTATTGAGTAGAATTTTCTATCCAATTAAATGCATGTCTTTGCTTTTTTCCTTTTTCTACTTTTGGGTACAGGTTGATGTATGGTCAGCAGGAGTTTTGTTTTACCAAATGCTATTCGGCAGACGTCCTTTTGGTCATGACCAAACACAAGAAAGGATATTACGTGAAGATACAATTATCAAAGCTCGTAGGGTAGAATTTCCTTCAAAGCCTACTGTTTCTGGTGAGGCAAAGGTGAGTCTGATTAAAATACTCTTTGGTTTATCAGTTCAGTATTTACAAGTATTAGCTCTGTAGTTGTTTAGGTTGCTATGGAACTAAGTTCTATATTCTTCTTGCCATTCTCAAAATTCTGAGGTTCAATAGATTTTTTTTTTTTGGGAAGTTAAGGGTTAGTAGAATTGCTTAGCCATGGTTAACGGTTCCTGTCTTAAGCTCAACTAGGTTCAACAGCAAATAATCTGTTGAACACACTTAATTGAAAGGTTAACAGAAGGAATCTGAAGAGGCATGTCCCTTTTGATGTTATCCTTTTCAATAGACAGTTTTTGACCTTTATGTTGTTCAGTTTCCAGTTACATCTCAAGATTCTGATAAGAATGAATTTATGTCGTCGTCAATAGATAGTGAATTAATGCATGTCTATGCTGGATTGCAGGAATTGATTCGTCGTTGTCTGACTTATAACCAAGCAGAGAGACCAGATGTTTTAACCATTGCGCAAGACCCATATCTTACATACTCAAAGAAGTAGTATTGTATAAAGATGCAGGCAAAATGTTGCACAGAGGCATCAGAGCAAATGGAAATTTTCCGAAAATATGTTGCAATAGCAGCAATCCAATGTGGAATTTTGTACAGGTTGTAAAGGTTTCACAATTTTTTCCTGGCTTTATTTGTTTTGGATTTTTGTCCTCTGGAGCATATTTTGTTTTATGTTTGTAATTGGTATATTTGCTGATGCCTTCTCTACATTTAAAAAGGGAAGAACAATGAGATAATATACATAGAAGTAGCAATCAATGCTCTGATAAATGTAAGACGAGCTCAATGCTTCTTATCAGAAAAAAGTCAGTGTTACATCATCTGCTTATGAGAAATTATTGATTTGCAGCATGAACCTGATGTAACTCAACCCCTTTATATTTATCCTTACCATTAGTGTAGTCGCTGTATAACATTGTAACGAGCTTAGCTTCTCTCTCTCTCTAATCTATAATCTCTCTTCTAAATTTTCCTAATTTGTTAACTCTAATCACGTTTAGCCATTTCCACATTGTTACTATAATTTGGTATTAGAGTATTGCTTCTCGGAGGTAAGGAATTGTGATGACGGAAGGAGCAAGATCTTAAAATATGAGACTGCTGGAAGAAAACATAAAAGCACAACTACAAAAATTGGAGCCGAGACATGAAAAGAGTATCCAGGAGTTGAAGGAATGGACGATCTAGTTACATCACCATAGAGTGGATGAAGAACATCAAAGGGTATCAAACACATGATTCAAAGTCTCAATATAACAGTCAATACCATATGTCCACGAGATTCAATGAGATTTGAGTTTTTAATATTTAATAGAGGAAGATTGTGAGACTGGCTCTGATCTCCCTTATCGGTATTAGAATAAGCTTATTCCTTGGTTTGTAGAGGAGTACAATAACAGGTGACCATAGGGATCGATATTCACTTGGAGGCTTCAACTCTAATTGTCCACAAAGGACTCTTATTCGTTGCCGTGATTCATATGCTGAGATGGGACGAATAAAAATTTAGAGACAGGACAAAAAACAAAAATAGAAACAGTGAAGTGTTTGATTGTAATGGACAAAACAGATAAAATTGTGTGCGTATCGAGGACAGAAATGTGTTTGGTTGTAGTGGACAGAACTTAGAAAATATTATCAATACCCAAAATACCCCTGCAGTATAATATGATTGAAAATATGTAATTCATTGATTATTTTAAAACGAATAATTTGTATTAGTATTTTTTAATTGTATTTATAAATAAAGAATTAAAAAAATAAGGAATATAAAAATTTATCGAACATAAAAATTTTAATTCTTACTTAAAATTTTAGGTTCTATCATGTTTTAATAAATTATAGTTGTTCTTCGATTATACCTAAAATTTGACAATATCATTTTAATCAAATTAAATTTATGATAGCTTATGATACAATATATATGAAATACAAATTATAGATAATTATTAATACATAGACTTATTTTTTATATGTCTAAATTATCACATGTTGGATATAATTTCGTTTGAATGAATTCAAATTATTCGATTAAACTTAACCGATTGTATTTTTGTAATAAAAATATAATGAAATTTTTGTTAAAATAAATATTTACTTATGAACTTATAAATATTAATCTGGTACTTTTAACATACCTAAATCTTGCTATGAGAACTTTACAATAATAAACTAACACTACTTAATTTTTATTTATTATGATAAATACTTATACTAAATCAATATTTTAAAAAGTAAAAATTGGAAATTAAATTTCAATTTCAATTTCGAATAAATTGTAGTTTCGGGTATATTTATTACGTACAATATTTCCAAAATTTGATGTTTATAAAATAACATTTAGAATGAAATTTAAATTGAGTATCTATATTTTAAAATGTAAATTTTGGAATTAGTTATATTCCATATCAAATAATTAAAATCAATTAGCGCTGTATTTTATTAATAATGAACATTAAATTGTCAAAAAGTTATTATCTAATTAGTTAAACTATAAAATAATAATGTGGTGTCGTGGTGGGGGGTATTTTTGTCCAATTTTAATGTGTTTTGTTTTTGTGATAGGGACAAGAAATTTTGTCCCTCGGTTTTGGAAGGAACAAAAAATTTGTGTTTCTGTCATCCGGAGTTAGAATAAAAATAGGCAATGTTAGCAACTAAAGGCCGCTGAGTACAGAATTTTTGTGTTTTGTTATCCGTCTCCACCGCCATAGACAATAACCATATGCTACGTTAAAGATTCCACATCTCTTCAATCTTAATCTAGCACCCGCTGCCATAAAAATACACATACAATCGATGGGTATCCAGAATGTTATAAAATTAAACAAATTGAGAAAAAAAATAAAGGTTCAGAATGTTACTACCGTGTCTTCTACTTTTGTATCTCGAGTATCTTATCAATAAGATAATTTTGATTTATCAATTAATTATGCTTTTCATGATGTTGAGTTATTGATTCAGGGCCACTAATCATGTACTAGTAACCCTTCATCCATTGATACTGTAACATCTACAGTAGTTAAATCCGTGCATGTTGTTGACTCTCTAATGTCTTCTTCCTGTCAACAAAACTTTTTATTCGATTTTGTGCCTTTTGTAGGTGTGCTTTCAAGATTGTTACCGTTCGTTCTCGCTACTTCAAGGACTCTGCCACTGACTGCTTCCCATTAACTAGATTCATAGCTGCAAAAACTTGAGGGGGGATTGTAACCATATAAAGTCTGAAAGGGCCATGTTTAATGAGACATGGTAGAGTACTGTGCCACCATTCTGCGAGCGACAACTACTTATGCCATTGTTTAAGCCTCAGAAAAGACATGCATCTAAGAAAGGGTTCCAAACATTGGCTCACCTCTCAATTTCCATGTGTTTCTGAGGGTGGTAAACAAAATCACCATCTTGGGTCTCACTACAGATGATTTGTGTGCTAGGATCAACAGCAGTTGAGATTGCATCTAACATAGCGTTGGCTTCCCATCACGAAGGCCTTAGAGATGGGATATGATGGTACCTGCAGTGAGATTGATGCTATCAAGTCCCTGCCAAGTGATGGTCCAACCACCACAACGAAAGCCCAAATTATTAGAACGCGTAAGGGGATTCCATCTGTCAATATCTTGGATACATTTTTGAGGAGAGGTAACAATGGAGTGTGTGCCTGCTTTCTCACCATTCTTCAATAGAACCAGTGATTTCGTCACAGCTACCCTTGCCAAATCCTCTTTCAGCCTGCCATCAATGCGTTCAAGATTTCAAAAACAATGCATTGTAATGTCTCTAAGTTGTTTTGTCTTTGATTCTAAGCGTGTACTTCCAAGAGAGTCGTTAATTCAAGTACTTAAATAATGAATAAGAACCCGGCTTCCAAGCTTGCCGACAAAGGTCTCGGCAGCTAGGGGGTTCTCAAAGAGACGTGAATTTCACTCTCAACATCCTTTGCATCATCAATACGACTCACGGAGATAAATCTGTCCTTCATTATGCCCACCAGAGCTTCGTGAACCCAATATGGCAATTAGCATATTGCATGGAATGTTCCTTGATTATATCAATGGTTAGCTGACAATAAATTAATATAGCTGATTTGAACAATAGACAACATCATCTATTTATTTAAAAATATTTGATAAAATTAATTATTTAATTTTAGTTGTTTATGTGTAAAATGAGTTATGAGAGCATGATTTTAAAAAAAGATTTATAAGGACATGGGTAATTATATCTTAATATTTCCTTGAATATTCTTATAAGAATTTAGATAGAGTAAAAAAAGTTACCATCATTTAAAGCAAAATTTTATAATAATCTAATAACGACATCTACCTGCTATTAAACTAGGAACATATTGTTATGAATAGTTATTATTTCCTGAGTTCTTGGTTCTTCAATGCTTTTTGGTGTTGAGTTAACTTCACCATCTTTAAATACATTTGGAGGTATAAATTCAGGGTCTTGATTGATGATGTTGAACGTCGGGTAGCCAATTATGCTTTTAATATGGTTATGTAACACAAAAGCTGTATAAAGTATTTTATTTTGATCTATTAATGAATACTTAGGCATTTTTTCCAATATCTTCTATCGAACCTTAAGAACACCGAAAGCCCTCTTAATATATCTTCTCAATGATAAATGAGTTCGATTAAAAACTTCTCAAAATCCTCTTAGATTTGCACTATGAAAATTCCGGTTAATGATACCTTGTCTTTGAGTAAGATGTCAAATATCTTCTCTTTTCGGATAGTCATTGTCATGAATTTGTTTATTAAATTGAATTAACAATTAGTACATATAAGTAATTTTGTTTAAGATAATTTAAAAATATGTTAAAAATAATATTTAAATTATAAAGAATATGTTTAAAGGACATTAAAAAAGAAGTTAGCAAAAGTGAGAGTTGTTGATATTGATTTCTTTAAACATACTTTACTTTTGTGAATCTTTAAATAAATGATCACTTAGAAATATAATTTTTATTTTTAGTTTAAATTTTATTTGACATTCAATCTTAGTTTAAATTGTTAGAATTATCGTTAGTTTATTTTATATTAATAGGTATTATTAGTTCATTTTTATTTTAATAAATATCTTATCTTATACTATATTTTTACTTATTCTTATAATTTTTACTTCTTATTTATTTAAGAAAATATTTATTTTGAAGCATATAACCTAATCAATTATGTAATTAACATGAATAATAAATAATTTTTTTGATTTATAACTTTTGTGACAGATTGTATGAAATTTTAACAGTCTATATATAGTTGTCTAGCCTGTTCAATAAACCAAGTAGACATTTGGTCACTTATTTAAAATTTCCATGTTTGGTAAGTTCACTTATCTAAAATTTGCTATTTTCCAAATAGTATTTGTCATCCACTATTTCTGATATCTTCTTACAATAATAATATTTTATTTACTCATTTATTTATTTATTAATAAAGAGAGTTATCGCGATGGAAAATAAAAATTATCTCTATTCCTATTTCTATTTCTATTTCTATCTTTATCTTTATCTTTATCTTTATCTCTATTTTTATTTCTATCTCTATTTCTATCTTTCAAGATGAAGTAATTTGTAATAACTTTTAGGTACAATCATCTTTTCGATTCTTAAAGCAAAATGCTTGTATGAGGAGTATTTTAAAAAACACAGTTAAATATCTCTCAATTAACAAAAAATAGATAATAAGTCACTTACCAAACTAGGGCTATGATTATAAGTAACAATAGCCAGGATATTAAAACATCAACCTAGCATTATAACTAATATGAGCATCGTAACAAGCGGAGTACTCTTCCAACTGACTGTGTCAATCCGGCTGAAATTCCATGATAACGTATGGACACCAACAATTTCACCAATCTTTTCCTTTAGTGTCATTCGTTTTAGGAGGGTGTTTATCATAACATTCATGGGTTGTCTAGGATTACTCTACATCCACTTGTGTGGTTATGGCAACCAATCTCTAAAATGGTAGAAATCCCACAAATGGGACAAAAATCTTTTCCATTTTAGCTCTTGATGCTACGGAATAGTAGAGAATAAGGACAAAGTTAGTTCCAAATCTTTAACGATAAGATTTAAAATGCAGAATTATTAATTTTTAACATATAAAATTGATGATAAGATTTAAATTGCAAAATTATTAATTCTTTATATCTCAAATATTTTCGTTCTCATTCTATTTTATTTCAATCGCTTGAGTTGTTCATTTATTGTCTCTTTCATTAAAAGTTGTTGAGAAAAATCCTCTGTTGAGGTTAACACGAGTTGGTCGTGTTATTGGGTGTAAAAATCTTTTACAGTAAGTGAGGTTGAGAGATAGTGTCAAGGGTTGAGTGGTGTCGGCTTAGTAAAGCTTTGGGTAAATCTATTGTACTTCAATAAAAGTATTTAATCTAGGTAAGAACCCCGCAGATGTATGCAAGGTGTGCCGAACTGCATTAACAAATCTCGGTGTTGATTGATTTTTGGTTCTTTTAATTTTTCAAATTTTTTTTGGCTAGAAATGAATCGGAAAGTTTGCGAAACTACTACTCCCTACGGTTTTTCAATTGATATCAAAGCAAGTCACCGAATCAGAACTTGATACATCAACTTGTTGCAGATTCGGGTTTCACAATTATGGCCATAAGAGGAGCATCAATTATCAGGCCACCACAGTTGGACGGTTCCAATTATCTTGCATGAAAATTACGGATGAGGGTCTTTATTCAGGAACAAGGAACAAGAGTATGGAACTCGGTGTTATATGGCTGGACACATCCGACGATTACTGATGACAAGGGAGAGACAGTTCTAAAAGATCCATATGAATGAACAAGAGCCGAAGAAGAGAGGGCACTTGGAAACTCACAACCAATGCATGCAATTTTCAATGATGTTGATGAAGGACACTTCTCAATGATATCGGCTTGTGAGTCGGCTAAAGAAGCGTGGGATGCTTTGTAAACTATTCATGAAGAGTCCAAATATGTGATAGCATCAAAACTATAGATGTTAGTTGTGAGGTTTAAAGAATTGAAGATGGATAAAAATGAGACTATTGGGGACTTTAATGAAAGCTTGCGTGATATAGCAAATCAGGCACTTCAACTCGTGAAGAAATATTCTAATATGAAACTAGTCAAGAAGAATATGAGATCATTACCTCCAAGATTTATTCAAAAAATTGTAGCAATCGAGGAGGCTCATGACATCAATGACTTGTCGTTGGAGAAGGTAATTGGAATTCTTACCAATTTTGAAGTGAATTTGTTGAGAGGAAAACAAGAAAAGAGCAAATGATTGACACTACAAGCTGAAACCGGAAAAGGCATAAATGATGTAGAAGATGAATCTGATGAGAATGAGGATATGAAATTATTGACAAGAAATTTCAACAAGTGGCTAAAGAAAGTAAAGAAGGATAGATTTGATTTTAGGCAAAATGGTGGGAGCTCATCAAATAGTAATTTCAAACAACAAGGGAAAACTCAAAAGGGTGAAAGAAAAATGAAGAAAATTTAATGTCATGAGTGTCAAGGTTTCAGACATGTGCAAGTGGAATATGCTAACATTTTGAAGAAGAGAAAAGGGCAGTCCTATAGAAGCACTTGGAGTGGGAATGAATCTGGAAGTGAGTATGGTAATAAAGAAGAAGTTGTGAATAGTGTTGCGTTGGTTACTTTATAAAGCAAAAGTCCAGTTACTTGCTTGATAGCAACTAAGAAGGAAGTAACTGAAGACGAAAAAGGAAGTAAATAAGAAAATTTTGACATAAATGTAGACAAATCGACTCAAGGCTCAATCTCAGATTATAACAGTGATGAAAGTGATTCATGTGATAAAAAGGAGAACATTTATGAGACTTACGAATTAATGTACAAAAAATAGGTAAGGACACGTAGGAAAAATGAAAGGTTGAAGGAAGAAATCTTCTCTACGAAGAAAACTATTCAAGACTTGGAGAAAAAATTGCGGTCAACTTTAGATGAGCTTGGTGAAGCTAGACTGATACTAGTAAGTACTGATAAGGGATTGAGGATGTTGAATGGAGGTACAGAAAAGTTAGAAAAGTTAATGAAAATCGGTAAGGTTAAAGGAAATTTTCAAGGCATTGGCTATAAAGGTGACTGTTCCAAGGTAAATGATAAGAAAGATGACATATCCAAATCTGTCCAAGAAGAAACTTCAAGGAAGAATCGAAGTTTTGTACCCACATGTCATTTTTTGGGAGTTATCGGGCATATAAGGTCTAGATGCTACAGGAATGTTTCAAATGACATTTCAAAGGGTTCAAAATTAAAAATCTATACACTCTCCATTAAATTTCCAGCAGCAGCCCATGGTACCGAAGCACACTTGGATTAGAAAGGATTAATTACAAGCACAAAGACTTTGTGAAGGAAAAACAAGAAATTGTTTAGATTCATAGTTAGGTACTACTTGTGAAGAAACTGTTCAGACAGAGGTTAAGTCAATTACTTCAGAAGAAGAAATCGATGACAAAGATAATATGACGAGAAATAAGGTCAGGTTTGAATTTCTTCGAGGGGCACAGGGACTGTGTACTTTACATTTTTGAAGTATTTTTTATTGTTAAAAAAATGAAAACGAAATGTAAAAAAAATTGTCTTTTTTAGTTCTTCTATAGTTTTGATGTTTCCATTGTCGTCCCATCTTTTTAGTAGTTTACATTGTGACTTCTATTTGGTTCTACCAAAGACTTTTCAGCTCTCATTAGTATGGGTCTCTCTCTCGAGTATCTCTCTCTTTCGGACATATCTTTCAGTGTTTTGAATGGTAGTAAATTGTTATCTTGGTGTGCTTATGATTCTTCCGTTGCACCTATTATTGATTCTTTTGATTATGCGTTTTGACACTGTTTTGTCCTAAGGAGGAGACATCAAGTTGTTTTTGGTGATTGTTCCATTTAGGGGAAGATTTCAAGGTATATGCGTGACTATTCATGTTACTTTTTGACATCTTTTTGTCCCAAGGGGAAAAAATTTGGATGATTGGATTATTGTTTCTATGGATGTTCTTTGGAACTTGATGTTGGATTGAGGGAGAGTTCATATGAATTGTGAATTTGATACTTATATGTCCAATTATGCTATTCAAAGGGAGTCTCTTATTTGTGACAAATAATGCCAAAAAGGGGGAGATTGTTAGATATATGGTATATATCTTCTTATTTTGCTTTGGCATATTTATTATTAATTGGACCTATAAGATATTAATTGGATGATGATAGCTAATCATGTATCTTTATTTGACTTGGATTCAAAAAGCTATTGGGGATAATCTTTTAGTTGTGATGGAGTTCTATCTCTAATTGATGTGTGCCTTGGCAAGATGCTATATGGAGCATATGAAAAAAGAATGTGCTGAATGAAGAACTCTATGTAGAGAAGACGTCTTGCATGATGAGTTGGTATGTGCCTATGGTTGTGTTCTATTGATGTTCATTTTGAAAAATTGCCGCAAACGTGGGTGAATGGCTTACTTCCAATTGAGTTCTTCATGCAACCTAAGTCTTTGTTCTTGGATGGGATTGTCTCATGTTGGCTACAATGGTTTGTGATAAGAGACAAAGTTGATTTTGAGTGGGTGTTGTGTTTTCTTTTGGTCTTCTTGTCGTTGATTGGAAAATTGAGTGTAGCTTATTTCAATTGGAGTTTCACGAAATCTGGGCAGCAGATTACGACTATTCAATTGGTGAACAATTTTCATATCTGTCTTGAAAGGATTAGTTGTTCCTTTATATCTTAAATATTTTCGTTTTTGTTTTATTTTAATTCAATCACTTGAGTTGTTCATTTATTGTCTCTTTCATTAAAAATTGTTGAGAAAAATCCTCTGTTGAAGTTAACATGAGTCGGTCGTGTAATTAGATGTAAAAATCTTTAATGGGAAATGAGGTTGAAAGATAGGGTTAAGGGTTTAGTGGTGTCGGCTCAATAAAGCCTTGGATAAATCTATTGTACTTCGGTGAAAGCATTTAATCTGGGTTAGGGTCCTGCAGATGTAGGCAAGGTGTGCCAAACTACGTTAACAAATCTCGATGTTGACTTATTTTTGGTTCTTTTAAATTTTCTGATTTTTATGTTTGCTAAAAACGAATTGGAAAATTTACGAAACTATTACCCCTACAATTTTTTAATCACAATGGGCTATAGAATAAGTGGATTCATGAGTATCTCTTAAAGAATGATAACTTCTAGCAAGTTTCTTGTCGAAAGGAGTTTTCCTAGATTATGATTGATAAGTCAAATTATTTATATATGATTTTAGGTTAAATTGGAACTAATTTGACTTATCTGTATGTGAATTTTGAGCTTTGTTTAGTTAATACTCACACAATTCAACTTTATTGCTTAATAGGTACAATTGGATATATTTTGGGACAAAAGGCACAACTTTCGCTTTGGATGTTGGATTAAGGTCATTCAAGTATGCTTTTGAAGAGGATGCCGAGTTCTATAACTTCCATGAAGACCTTGAGGAGAGATTTTGCCTTTTAAAGGGATAAAATTGCACATTTATGAAAATGCCTAGTGTATGTCCGCCCAGCGGACATCATGTCCCTCCAAACGGACATAAGCGGAGAAGGAAGACTGAAAGACTCATGAATGGCAGACATTCACTGTCTAAATTTGCTCCAGAAGCCTGAGAATGTCCACCCAGCAGACATTAAGTCCGCCTAACCGACTTTGACAGCACTGTTATGATTTTCATTCCCTTGTTTAGCAAAACTAGGTTTCTTTGACCTTAAGACACTACAAATACTCATTTTGAAGACCTAAATAGGGGTTTTGGCACTAAAAATGAGGTAGCACACAAAGGAGGCACCCAAAAGAGGAAAAGAAGAGGAAGAAGGAGGATTGAAGCAAGCTTGTTTTGTGTTCTTGCAACTTTCTCTCTCTATCCTTTCTTGGATGTTGCTTGTCTTTATTAGTTCAGATTCTTTTATCATGTACTGGAACTAAACTCCAATTACGGTTAGGGATGTAGGCTATTTTGGGGATTGATTGATGTTTTATGGATTGATTGGTGTTGAATCAAAGTTCTTGGGTTATATTTATCTTTCTTAAGCTTCATCGTTGTTTCTACGCTTGATCACCATAGATGTAATCTTAGGAATCATATGATGGACTGAGAGGTAAAGTATGATTTGTGCATTAGGAAGATAAACACATTAGATTTAGAGATAGAGATATCCTAAACTAGTGTGATAACTTAGGGTTGCTTGTTCTTAATGAATTTGACTAGTTAGGTTTCATATTAAGAGATGGTAATCAACTAGTTGGGTATTCTTATATGTCTTGAGAGAGAATCTAAGAGAATTTATGCAATTTTTGTTATAACTTGTCATTCAATTAATTTCATATCGATCAACCTCTTAAATTGGTAAATTCCAAAGCCCTAAGTCTCAATCGTAAGATTTATCTTGTTTGTTTAATTACAGTCTTTGCAATTTATTATTTGCTCAAATCAAATCAACTTTTACGTTTCTTGTCTTTTTGGTTCAAGTAATTAGGATTAATTCAGTAGCGAGTATTTTAGTCCTTGTGGGATACGACCTTCGAATACTTGATATGTAAGTACTAGGAATGATTCTATGTGCTTGTAGATTTTATCGACCAAGCTTTTGGCGCCGTTGCCAGGAATTAATTTATATTTGCTGCTATTAATTCTAGTTATTATTTTTTATTATTATTTCCATAAGTTTTCGTCCATTAATCACTTTTAAACTATTTTCTCTTTATTCTATTTCAGGAGCTACATACACTTAAGGCATTCAAGAAATTTGAACGATGAGTAGTTAATTGAATTGAATCTTGAAATTGAATGCACTTGTAGAAGGAACAATGCCCAAAGAAGAAAAGAGATGGAAAATAATAATCAAAATCCAATTCTAGATGAAGAGCAAGAGATGGGGAACGAACAATTCAGTGGGGGAAATCAGGATGAACCAGTGATTGTTAATCCTGAGGTAAGAAGAATTAGAGATTATCATATGCCTTTTATTGCTGGCCCCTTTCTTGCATTCGATTGACAGTGGCAGTAAGGAATTATCAGCTAAAGCAGATTCATCGATCTATGTTTCCACAATTTAATAGAACGTCGAGTGAAGATGCTCTAGCTTTTATGAGAGACTTCTATACTACAGTTCAAACTCTTCCATTGTCTGGATTGTTTGAAGATGAGCTAAGGCTAAGGTGTTTTCCCTATTGCATGAAAGGATTAGCAAGAAATTGGTTGTTGAGCTTGGAGGTAGATTCCATTGATACTTGGGATAAAGTGATGGAGATTTTCATGATGAAGTGGTACCTAGCCCATAAAACTCTTGAACTAAGGAAGATGATACACTGGTTCTCATAAAAGGAAGGAGAAAAATTTCATGAAGCATAGGAGCGATTTAATGATCTCCTCAACCAGTGTCCTCATCGTAGATTTGACACTTACTCCTTAACTCAGTTCTTCTACTATGGTCTCACCGATCACAATCAAACTTTGGTGGATTTAAATGATGGTGGGAATATTAGTAATCTGAGTTCCAAAGAGTTATGGAATATTTTCAAGAAAATTGTGGAGAACTCACATTGTAAGGTGACTAGGAGGAAGGTTGCTACTCTTATTGAAGTGGGATCTAGATCTCACATGGCTTACCAAGTTACTGAGCTAAATAAGAAGTTTAATATGTTGATGAACTACAATAAGTCTGGTAGGGATCCTTGCACTCTTTGCGGTAGATTTAAGCATACAGCAGCTGGCTGTATGAACATTAAAGTAACAATGCAAGAGGAAGAGGTGAACTATGTAAATAATGGTGGACAAGGTCAGAGATTTGACCCCTTTTCAAACATCTACAATGAAGTTTGGAAGTTTTATCCTAATTTTTCATAGAAAAATCAAGGGGTTGCAAAACCAATAGGACCACCTGGGCTCCAAGTGCCACAAAAACAACATTATTCACCCCTTTCATCTTCTGTACAATAACAATTCCCTTCCCCTTTGGAGAAAAAAGTGGATAAGCTTGAAGATATGTTTGCTCAACTTATGAGCAAGATGGATCAAAGTGCTCAAGCTAGCTCTCTAGCCATAAACAAAATGGAGCAGAACATCCAGTCCAACCAAGCTGCCATCAGAAATTTAGAGGTACAAATCAGTCAAATGGAAAAAGAGTTAAGTGAAAGAGGGAAGGGAAAGCTACCAAGTAATATTCAAGTGAACCCAAAACACGATTGTATGGAAATTCGTTTGAGGAGGGTAAGGTGGTAGAAGGTGTGGTTTCTAAGGAGAAGGAAGCTAAGATAAATGAAACCAAGGATGCTGCATTTGTGAATTTGGATGAAGAAAAAGAGCCTAAGGAAACCAAACCCAAGAAAGAGTCTTCACTAATTTAAGAATTTTCTTTTGTGCCACCCATACCATACCTCTAAAGGATAAGGAATAAACATGATGATTCCAAATTTCAGAAATTCCTTGACCTTTTCAAGAAGATCCAAATCATCATTCCTTTTGCTGAAGCACTTGCTTAGATGCCTGCTTACACCAAGTTCTTGAAGGAAATCATCTCCAACAGAAAAAACAGGACAATTTTGTAAAGGTAGCCTTAACTGAGGACTGTAGTTCTATTTTACAAAATAAACTACCCCCTAAGTTAAAGGATCCAGGGAGTTTCACTATCCCTTGTCACTTTAGTGCTTCTAATGTTTTTCAATACTTATGTGACTTAGGTACAAGTATTAATCTTTTTCCTTTGTCTCTCTATAAAAAGCTTGGAATTGGTGAACTCAAACTAACAACAATTTCATTGCAACTTGCTAATAGATTAATTCGATACCATATTGATATAGTTGAGGGCTTACTAGTAAAGGTTGGTAAGTTTATAATTCCAGCTGACTTTGTTGTGCTTAAGATAGATTTTGATATGCTGGTTCCTAAAATATTAGGAAGACCATTTTTGGCCATTGGTGGAGCATTGATTGACATTCCAGATGGTAAGCCGACCTTGAGAGTTGGTGATGAGAAAGAGGTGTTTAATATTTTCAAAGTTTTAAAGGAACCCTCTTTCGATGAAGTCACCTATAAGATAGATGTAATTGATTCTCTTACACTTGAATCTATTCCTAAATTAATGTATGATGATGCTTTAGAGACATGCCTAGCTTTAGGAATACATGAGAATGAATTAGATGATGAGTTAGTGGACTATACATATAGGCTGCAAGGTAATGGTTTTAGGTATAGAACTCAAATTGAAGAATTGGGCCCTCTTAAACCTAAATTGTTACCTTCCATATTAAGCCCACATAAACTTGAATTAAAACATCTTCCAATCCATTTGAGGTATGTGTTCTTAGGAGAATCAAATATATATCCGGTTATTATTTCTCCTTCTTTGAATTCCTCTTAAGAAGAGAAATTATTAAGTGTGTTATGTGAACATAAATTGGTTATTGCATGAAATATTGCTGACATAAAGGGAATTAACCCTTCTATTTATGTTCACTGGATTTTAATGGAGGAAAACCACAAACATAGTATGGAAAATTGGAGGAGACTTAATCCAAACATGAAAAAATTTGTGCAGAATTTGGTTTCTCGATAATGCAATCAGTCATTTCAAGGGATTCCCTTACCCTTACTCCTTATTCTGTTCTTTGCATTATTCTTTTTTTAATCTTACCCAACATTGAGGACAATGTTGATTCTAAGTATGGGGGTAGGATAAATTGATTATTTTGCATGCATTATTTTGCATTGAAGTATCTAACAATTTCAAAAAAAAAACTTTGTTTCGTTTAGTTTTGCATTAATTAATTTTGCATATTTTCATCTGCATGCTAGCATACTTATACATCTTTCACATTATAATTGTCTTTATTATACAATTTAATGTGATACTTATATTATGGGTAAGATCGATCTCAAATAAGATGCATAATATGATTAATTTGATTACATACCTTGTCACAATTGGATGTTATAATGCTAAATTGATTGAACGAGGATGTTATTGAATGAGAAAACATCAGCAAGTGAGTCATTTTGAGCCTAAATGATTGCAACCAATCCTCTGTTTCTTGTGAGTGATATAATTTTCTCTTCTATGTATGTTTACTTCTAGAACTTGCATTGCATCTTTTCAAGATTACATAATCATACTATGGTATGTTTATGAAAGTGATAAAAGGCACTAGGATTGAGCTTGAGCCAAATAGCTAACCCTTTTTATATATCAATCCCCTAGTGGCCTATTGATTGTATTTGAGCCTTTTTCTTTGCAAACCTATTCCAAAGAACCTTGAACTAAGAAAAACAAATTTACCCTTGTTCAATGGTTAGTAGAGCTATAAATGTTGTGCAGTCAATATTCTTATTGATAGGTATACAAAGGAAGAAGTGTCGAGGTGTTTTCTACAAAAATTAAAGGAACATAAAACAAAATAAAATAAAATAAAAGCAAAAAAAGTGAAAAATGAAAAAATGAAAAAGAAAAGAAAGAAAAAGAAAACTGACATCTAAATGGTGTTTTTGAAAAGGTGGGCATTTTCACATTAGATTCCAAGGTGAAAGAATGATGAAAATTTTGATGATAGAGTTGGAGTTCCTAAATATTATGGTTGTTGGGTAATTTTTCAGTAAAATTTGCCAATGATAATTGTAATATTTTTAATTTTGCTCTACTAATTATTGGATGTTTGAATTCCTGTCCTTCCTTTCTTAGCCTAATTTACCCCTTGGCTCCATTATAACCAAAGGAATACAAACCTTTTTGATCATGGATATGTCATAGGTGGGAGTAGTGGAGAAGTAGATAAGATGCAAGCTTATGGTAAGAGACATGCATAAGAAGATGATCGAGAGTCACCATTAAACACTTGTGTGTAAAAGTGAATGCTTTATGAAAGACTTCATTCATAGCATGTGAATTTGATTAATTAAAGCATTATGATATCTTATTGTTGCTTAGTTTGTGATCTAATTTATGAAGTATTATATGACCTTATGTCTATATTTCAAATCTTACCTATAATGCTTTCAACGTTATTGGATTGAACTATAATGATGAGTAGGTGTGGAATGATGGAAAGAAAATATCTGTGGATGTCGTTCCTTTTAAGTAAACCCTCAAGAGACTATAACTCCTCCATTATGGATGCATAGTGGTTTAGAGGCTTGTGGCATATGCTAAATGTCACTGTACACTTACGAAAGTGGAATCAATAACTTGTTTGTAGATGTAGTACTTAGTCTTCTTTTGTTCTTGCTTGGGGACAAGCAATAGTTCAAGTATGGGGGAATCTGATAAGTCAAATTATTTATATATGATTTTGGGATGAATTGGAACTAATTTGACTTATCGCTATGTGAATTTTGAGCTTTATTTAGTTAATTCTCACACAATTCAACTTTATTACTTAATAAGTACAATTGGATAGATTTTGTGGGAAGTCATAAATTTTGTTGTGGATGTTGGATTAAAGCCATTCAAGTATGTTTTCAAAGAGAACGTCAAGTTCTACAACTTCCATGAAGACCCTGAGGAGAGATTTTGTCTTGTAAAGGGTCAAAATTGCATATTTCTGAAGATGCCTAGTGTATATGCGCCCAACGAACATCATGTCCCTCCAAACGAATGTGAGCGGAGAAGGAAGGCTGAAAGACCCGTGAATGTCTACTTAACAGACATAAAGTCTGCTTAATGGACATTCCCTGTCCAAATTTGCTCTAGAAGCCCAAGAAGGTCCACCCAATGGAGCCTAACAGACTTTGACAGCACTGTTACAATTTTTATTCTCCTATTTAGCAAAAACTAGGTTTCTTTGACCCCAAGACACTATAAATACTCATTTTGAAGGCCTAAATAGGGGTTTTGGCACTGAAAATGAGGTGACATACAAAGGAGGCACCCAAAAGATGAAAAGAAGAGGAAGAAAGAGGATTGAAGCAAGCTTGTTTTGTGTTCTTTCAACTTTCTCTCTCTACCCTATCTTGGATGTTGCTTGTCTTTATTTGTTCAGATTCTTTTATCATGTGCTGGAACTAAACCCCATTTAGGGATAGGGATGTAACCTATTTTGGGGATTGATTGATGTTTTATGGATTGATTGACGTTGAATCAAAGTTCTTGGGTTATTTTTATCCTTTTTAAGCTTCATTATTGTTTCTATGCTTGATCACTATAGATGCAATCTTAGGAATCATATGATGGAGTGAGAGTTGAAGTATGATTTGTGCATTAGGAAGATAAACACATTAGATTTAGAGATAGATATCCTAAACTAGTGTGATAACTTAGAGTTGCTTGTTCTTAATGAATTTGACTAGTTAGGTTTCACATTGAGAGATAGTAATCAACTAGTTAGGTATTCTTTTATGTCTTGAGAGATAATATAAGTGAATTTGTGCAATTGTTATTATAACTTGTCATTCAATCAATTTCATAATTTGTCAATCAATCTCTTAAATTGGTGAATCCCGAAGCCCTGAGTCTCAATCATCATATTTATCTTGTTTGTTTAATTATAGTCTTTACAATTTATTATTTGCTCAAATCAAATCAACTTTTAAGTTTCTTGTCATTTTGGTTCAAGTAATTAGGATTAATTCAATAGCGAATATTTTAGTCTTTGTGGGATACGACTTGGAATACTTGATGTGTAAGTACTAGGAACGATTCTGTGCGCTTGCAGATTTTGTCGACCAATGATTCAGAAGTTGAAGTTGCGGCACCTGGTTTACCTTTGTATTAAGCACAAGATTGGCAATGGTGTCAAATCTAGCTTTGTGATAAGTCAAATTATTTATATATGATTTTGGGATGAATTGGAATTAATTTGACTTAACTCTATGTGAATTTTGAACTTTATTTGGTTAATTCTCACACATTTCAACTTTATTGCTTAATAGGTGGAAATGGATAGATTTTGGTGCAAGAGGCATAACTTTCTTTCTAGATGTCAGATTAAGGTTATTCAAGTACACTTTCAAAGAGAACTCCGAGTTTTACAACTTTCGTGAAGACTCCGAGTTCTAAATGGTCAAAAGTGCATGTTTGTGGAGAGAACCTGAGAAGGTCTGCCCAGCAGACATTAAGTCCCTTCAAACGGACACGAGCGGAGAGGGAAAGTTGGAAGATTCGAGAAGGTCCGCTCAGTAGAAATCATATCCACTTAACAGACATTCTCTGGCCAAAGTTGCTTTAGAAGACAGAAAAGTTTCACCCAGCGGAGATCAAGTTTGCTTAATGGACTTTGTCGACACTGTTACGATCCTCATTTTCTTGTTTAGCAAAAACTAGGTTTCTTTGACCCCAAGACGCTATAAATACTTGTTTTTAAGAACAAATTAGGGATCTGGCACTGAAAACAACGTAGCACGCTAAGGAGGCAGCCAAAAGAGGAAAAGAAGAGGAAGTAGGAGGATTGAATCCAGAGTGGAATCAAACTTGTTTTGTCTTCTGTCTCTATCCTCTCTCTCTACCCTATCTTGAATGTTGATTGTTTTTATGTATTTGGATTCTTTTATTATGTGCTAGAACTAAAATCCATTTAGGGATAGGGATGTAGCCTATTTTGGGAATTGATTGATGTTTTATGGATTGATTGGTGTTGAATCAAAGTTCTTGGGTTATTTTTATCTTTTTGAGCTTCATTGTTGTTTCTATGTTTAATCACCATAGATGCAATCTTAGGAATCATATGATGGACTGAGAGGTGAAGTATGATTTGCGCATTAGGAAGATAAACATATTAGATTTAGAGATAGAGATATCCTAAACTAGTGTGATAACTTATGGTTGCTTGTTCTTAATGAATTTAACTAGTTACGTTTCACATTGAGAGATGGTAATCAACCAGTTGGATATTTTTGTATGTCTTGAGAAAGAATATAAGTGAATTTGTGCAATTGTTATTATAGCTTGTCATTCAGCTTCATTGTTGTTTCTATGCTTAATCACCATAGATGCAATCTTAGGAATCATATGATGGACTGAGAGGTGAAGTATGATTTGCACATTAGGAAGATAAACACATTAGATTTAGAGATAGAGATATCCTAAACTAGTGTGATAACTTATGGTTGCTTGTTCTTAATGAATTTAACTAGTTACGTTTCACATTAAGAGATGGTAATCAACTAGTTGGATATTTTTGTATGTCTTGAGAAAGAATATAAGTGAATTTGTGCAATTGTTATTATAAATTGTCATTCAATCAATTTCATAATTTATCGATTAATCTTTTAAATTCGTGAATCACAAAACCCTAAGTTTCAACCACCAAATTTTCTTTGTTTGTTTATTCATAATCTTTACAATTGATTGTTCACTCAAATCAAATCAACTTTTAAGTTTCTTGTCATTTTGGTTTAAGTAATTAGGATTAATTGAGTAGCAAGTATTTTAGTCCTTGTAGGATATGACCTTGGAATATTTGATGTGTAAGTACTAGGATGATGATGATGATGATAATAATAATAATAATAATAATGGTTAACAGTAAGTAGGAAATTAATAATAATAATAGTAATAATAATAATAACAATAATAATAATAATTCGTTTGTATATTTTATCGATTTATGATATATATATATATATATATATATACATATAATTAACATCATCATAAAAAAATTAATTTATATATAATCAACATCAACATAAAAAAATTAATTTTTTTGTGGGAGTAAAAACAAATACACAAGTAAATAAAATAAAATAGTATAAAATAAAATAGAAATGAAAATAAATTCAATTGAGAATTCAACAAATGAATTTATAGAATAAAGAAACATGATTGCGACTTTTAATGAACAGTCACAAAAAATGAGGTTTGTCGCGATCGCACATGAGCACGATCACGACATCTCTATTATTTTTACTTTTTTAGTTACGGTTAAAATTAATATTATAATTATTAATTTTATTTATTATAATAATAATTATTATTATTCAATTCGTTATTTTTGACAATTTTATCTTTATCTTTATTTTATTATTATTATTAAACTTTATTTATTTTATTTATTATTATTATATATTTTACTTAATATGTATATATATATATATAAGTCACAGGCGTGAGATTTCAAAGTCACACCCATGACTTTTTTCATATATGTTCAAAAGTAAGTTTGTGTCAATGAATCAGACCTTGAGATATGCTTCAATATAAAATAAGTGATCAATATATCTCAACAAAAGCTCGTAGTGATCCTCGTCTCCTAATTTAGACTAAATAAAATTTAAAGGAACAAGCCTAATTATAGAGGAGTTTTGTTGGAATTGTTTTCCAAAGAAGGCCATACATTAGCAAGAGGTAAAGGAGGATTCTCAGTAGGTGCCAAAATTTCCTTAAGTGACTTTTCCTACCATGAATTCTTTTCATTTTTTCTTCATTTTAATAAATAATAATAATAATAATAATGATTTGTTACAATAACTACACAATTAATAATAACAATGAATTTAATAATAATAATAAAGAAATTTAATCAAAATGATACAACTGATAATAATAAATATATATACTCAAGTAGGAAATTACAAATACTAATAATTAATAATAATTAGAATTATTCAATTAATAATAATAATTATTATTATTATTAATAACATTAATAAATATAATTAAAGAGAATAATATATTTCATAATAATAAGAACAAAATTAATAATAATAAGGAATTTAACTACAATAGTAGAAATAAAATTTGGTTTTCAATAAAAATAATAACAATAAGGAAATTTACTATAATAATAAAAATAATTTAATAATAATAATAATAATAATAATGATAATAATAAAATTTAATAATAATAATAATGATAATAATAATGATGATGATGATGATGATGATGATGATGATGATGATAATAATAATAATAATAACAATAATAATAATAATAATAATAATAATAATAATAGTTGTTGTTGTTGTTGTTGTTAACAATAAGTAAGAAATTAATAATAATAATTAATAAGTATAAGAATATTTATATTTCGTTTGTACATTTAATCCATTTATGATTTATATAATAATAATAATTATTATTATAATAATATTTTTATTTTATTTTTATTTTTATTTTTTAATTATTCTTACTATTATTATTATTATTGAATTATTTCTATTATTATTATTATGAAATTATTTTTATTATTATAGTAAATTTCCTTATTGTTATTATTTTTATTGAAAATCAAATTTTATTTCTACTATTATATTTAAATTCCTTATTATTATTAATTTTGTTTTTATTATTATGAAATATATTATTCTCTTTAATTATATTTATTAATGTTATTATTAATTAATATTTTTATTATTACATTTGTAGTTGAGTATATATACTTAATAATAATAATTTTATTAATTTTATTGACAACATTTATTATTATTATTTAATTCTTTATTATTATTAAATGTATTTATCATTATGTTTATATTTATTATTATATTCCTTATTATTATTATATTTATTCATGAATTTTATTTGTATTATTATTATAAAACTCCTTATTATTAATAATTTAAGTCTTATTATTATTAAATTTAGTATTCTTATTAACTAAATAATTCTAATTATTATTAATTATTAATATTTGTAATTTCCTACTTGAGTATATATACTTATTATTATTAGTTGTATCATTTTGATTAAATATCTTATTATTATTATTATTATTATTATTATTATTATTATTATTATTAAATTCATTGTTGTTATTAATTGTGTACTTACTTTAACAAATCATTATTATTATTTATTAAAATGAAGAAAAAAATTCATGATGGAAAAAAGTCACTTAAGGAAATTTTGGCACCTACTGAGAATCCTTCTTTACCTCTTACTAATGTATGGCCTTCTTTGGAAAATAATTCCAACAAGACTCCTCTATAATTAGGCTTGTTCCTTTAAATTTTATTTAGTCTAAATTAGGAGACGAGGATCACTACGAGCTTTTGCTGAGATATATTGATCCCTTATTCTATATTGAAGCTTATCTCAAAGTGATTCATTGATACAAACTTATTTTTGGATTGATCCCTTATTCTATATTGAAGCATATCTCAAGGTGATTCATTGATACAAACTTATTTTTGGCCATTAGACATATATGGTAAAAATCACTGGTATGACTTTGAAATCTCACGCTCCTCAAAGTCACACCCGTGACTTTTTCTTTATATATATATATATATATATAAAGTAAACCATATAATAATAATAAATAAAATTTAATAACAATAATAAAATTAAAAATTAAAAATGTCAAAAATAACGAATTGAATAATAATAATTAATTAATAAAATTAATAATCATAATATTAATTTTAACAGTAACTTAAAAAGTAATAATAATAGAGATGTCGTGATTGTGCACATGCACGATCGCGATAATCTCAATTTTTCAGGAAAGTCACGAGCGTGTTCATACGCTATCACGACAAACCTCATTTTTTGTGACTACTGTTCACTAAAAGTCGCGATCATGCAGAAGCATGATCGCGACACCCTTTATTCTATAGATTCATTTGTTGAATTCTCAATTTAAAATATTATTAATTTATTATTAATATTAACCGCACTAATTTTACTGCGATCGCAATCATGTACTGTCGCAATCGTGACTCACTTACTCAATCTATGGAGTCGCGATCGTGATTGTCTAACCCATGACCTGTTACTATTCTTCTCCTTCTTCTTCTTCTTCTTCCGAACTACAATTATTTTTTCTTCTTTCTTTCTTTCACATATAATTACATCTATAAATTATGTTAACCCCATTGTCAACTTCCAAATAGTTGAACAAACTCATAAGTAGATCAAAACTTAAGATTAAACATAAACATCCAAAACCAAAAATTCACGTACGTAAATCTACATGTCTTTTTTTTCTGTGTTTTCATTCTTGCATTCCTTTCATTTTTTTTCTCACATCCCTACATCACCCTAAACCTATCCTTTAACTCAAGAACTCCTTTCACTAAGAAATCGAATTTTAAACTAGATTGGTCCACTGGTTCAAAAGTCACGGGTGTGACTTTTTCTATATATATATATTAAGTAAACTATTTAATAATAATAAATAAAATTAATAAAATTTAATAATAATCATAAAATTAAAAAAATAAAATTGTCAAAAATAACAAATTGAATAATAATAATAATAATAAATAAAATGAATAATTATAATATTATTCTTAACAGTAACTAGAAAATTAATAATAATAAGATTAATAAAATTATAAATAATGAGAAATTAATAATAAAAATAAATAAATTTATTAATAATTATTATGTATACTCAAATAGGAAATTAATAATAATAATAATTAATAATAATAAGAATAATAGAATTTATAAGAATAATAACATCATTATAATAATAGTTAATATTTATTAAAATATAAATTGGGAAGTCGATTTAGAAGAATATAAATTTGTTGTTACGACTCAGCGTGAAAGTCAGTGATTCTTTTTAATTAAAACATCGACGTATTAATTGTGGTACAGAACAGGCCAGGGTTAGTGAAACTGAAGATCTGAATCCCTCCTATTAAGCGCAGATAGTGTTAAGATCGCTTCGGTAACACCGCCTTCGAGATGTGTCTGCTGTAATACCTTCAGGATGTGTCCCCTGTAATCTGACAGTTGGTAACATTTTGCGTCCCCTATTAGAAAAAAAAACTTCTTAAATATTGAAATTGGATACGTGCTTCTAATATGATAGTTCCTGAATTCCTGAAATGAAATTATTGGCGTTGAAAAATATATATGATCTTTGAAGACCTTTGTTCAGACTATTACATATATGTAATTTATTAAGTCAAAAATTTCCTCATCGAATTAGTTAATTGTGTTTGCCCGTACAATAAAAAATAATTTAACTATAGTGGTTCGAAGCAATGATATTTTTTTATGCTACATATTTATATGTAATTAGATTGAAATAAATATTTCTCCGTGGTTCAGTCTGATTTTGGTGAGTCTGGGCAATATTACTTGGATCCATCGGATTGGTTCACTTGAGCACCGAAACACCTGCAAAACAACAAGGTACACCGGAGGTTGACTGCCGGTAGGCCCCTTCGACGGTCAAGTTAGACTTTTTGGGAGAGTTTTGGCGGCTAGCGAATAAAGAATACTAGGTTTTTAGAGTCCTACCTATTTTATGATGAGGTCGTGAATTTATATAGTTAATACCCGCAGAAAGTAGGTCAACAATCAGTGCTGGATGCTTAGCCCATTCGTCGTTCTAAGTCTGGGCTTGGGCCTAGCACGACCGACCCAACCATAAGCCCCCTACTCCTCGAGTATGATCAAGGAGAAGGGTCGAAAGAGTATACAAGGACTATGTAGATTGTCTGTATAACAGCTCGTGGTAGGCCCGATCGGTCAGATTTCAACGCTCAGTGAATGTGTATAATAGCTCGTGCTAAGATTGATCGGCTGAATGTCGAACGACTGAATGTCGATCGACTGAATGTCAATTCCTAGCTAATGAGGGCATTAGGTTTCATTATTTCTGACGGCGCGTGTCCTCTGACAGATTTTCAAGATTTGAAACGAGACGCCCCTTTAACTGTTGCTTGAAATGAGGCATCCTTTTAACTGCTGTGCAGCTGTCCTGGATGTCCTTTCAACCGTCGCATCGCTTGGGGCATTTTATAACCCTAATTTGCGCGATTCAAATTTTGCCACGTGTCCGGCTCTTATCGACTCTGATTGATATGCCCGTTCAGTTGATCTTAGTTATAACTACTCGAGGCTGACGAATTTCCTTCACTTTTCTATCTTGCGTACTCAGTCTCGCATCTTTGTCTTCACTTTCTCTCTTTGCAGTCACCGGAATTCACATTTTAACACCGTTTACATTCCGGGTTCAATTCTAAACTAGGTACGCCCTTCTTCTCTTCATCCTTTAAGTTATATTTTTAGCAAACATGTCTTCGATTAGTCCTAGAGATGAATCTAGTCTTAGGAGCCCTTCTTCCTCACCTCTTTGTCAACTATCGACACGGGCATCCCCGGGTCTTAGTGAGGAGGTAAGCACGGTTTTGTGGGAGCTCCGGCATGGATTGGCCACCGAGGGTGCTTTACAAGTTGTTGGGCCGTTGGAGGTAGCGGCGGAAATGGTTGGGATGCCGGATAC
>JAOSBN010000008.1:7016274-7047691 GCA_027563595.1 Erythroxylum suave | reverse complement strand
ATAATAATAATAATAATAATAATAATAATAATAATAATAATAATAATAATAATAATAATAATAATAACAACAACAACGATGATGATAATAATAATAATAGTTGTTAACAGTAATTAAGAAAATAATAATAATAATAATAATAACAATAATAATGATAATGATAATAATAATAGAAAAAAATTACTGCTAATAATAATAAATTCTTTTATTATTATTATTATTATTATTATTATTATTATTATTATTATTATTATTATTTTCTTAATTACTGTTAACAACTATTATTATTATTATCATCATCATCATCATCATTATTATTATTGTCGTTGTTGTTGTTGTTATCATTATATTAAATAATTAATAATTTGTTATGTTATAAATTATTTTTACATTTATTATTCTTATTGCTAATTTTATATTCCTTCTTAATATTATAAATTATCTTACTATTAATTAATATTATTTTCTTAAATTATTCTTATAATTTAATTGTTTTTTATTATGATAATTATCTACTTACTACTATTCTTATTATTATTTAATTTCTTATTTATTAATTATATTAAATACTATTATTAAATTCCTTACTATTATTAATTAATTTTGTTCTTAATAATAATAAGGATAAAATTATTATTCTTATTATTATTTAATGTTTAATTTATTAATTATATTAAATATTATTATTAATGTTGTTCTTAATAATAATGAGGAAAAAATTACATTTTTATACTCATCAAAGAAGAAGTTGAAACAGGAATAGTAGAAGTTGAAACAAAAATCCATAAGTGCAAAAGCCACAGGTGTGACAAAATTTAGTCATGCCCGTGACAGATTAGTTGTCATTTTACAAGTTGCAGTGTTGAACAAGTTGGTACCGTGAGTTGGTAACTTCTCTTTTGGTATATTGATGTTCTGATACTGATCTTTCTACGCTTGTTTGGAGTTGTTTGCCTTTATTTTGATTAAAGGTTAAAACGTAGCCCTTTCTTTCGGTGTGAATGTGTTTACGAGCGTGCCAAGAATTTAAAGTGATTCTAAACTAGGAAATAAGGAAAAAAGATATTGCGACTCGTAATTTAAAACTGAAATCAAATGATTGTGTATGCTAGAAAGGGACAAAAAAATCTAACAGAAAGGAACTTTGCTTTATTGATAAACAATTCGGCAAAACGCAATGAAGAAAAAATTTAAAATTACTGATGACAAATGAAAAGAGAAGACTATGCTAAAAACTACATAATTGCCGAAAATATAAATTGATAGATTTATTGGGAAGCCAGGCTTTTGATATGTGAGAGGTTCCAGAGAGTTTTTTATACTTCAAAACTTCTATTTATAGCCAAAACTGACAGGTGTCCGACCTTGATCAAACTTGCAATATAATAAAACTTTATCCTACCAGATAGAGATAAGATTTGGATAAAACTTTATCCTGCTAGATAGAGATAAGATTTGGATAAAACTTTATCCTTGTCTCCTTATTATCCTAGACTTTAAGACTCCCACTCCAACTCAAATTCTACTGTTTTCCTCTTTGCTGGACACTAGATTTTTGACGGGCCAGGATCAGTGGATTTCTTTTGGACTTTGAACCAGGGGTCTCTTTAGGCTTCAAGTTTTCGGCCTAAAATAATAAAAATGGGCCGAACCCATTTTTCGGTGTAAACATTTGGCTCCTGCCCTATTGGGCTTATAAATATAAGCCTTTTGTGGCCCTTAACTTATATAGAAAACCATTTAGCCAATGCCTTGGCCTAGAGTAGCTTTTGGATGCATTGACCACCTCAATTCTTTACGAGACTATATCCCAACGCCCACCAATTATAACTGGAAATGGCTCAAGCGGATACGTGACGGTGTCTCTGATGGCCATCCGGAAATGATCCACCAAATAGGCATGGACATCAAGAAATTGAAAAACTTTTTGCCAAATATTGTGTCAAAATAGTGGACCCATTCAGCACTCTCTACAAGCAAAGCCCCTCATCTTCCGAAACCCCAAGCGTCGTCGATGTTAACCCAAACCGCACACTAAAGACCATTCCATGCTCTTCAACAACACCAAGAAGCCGTTCAAAGCCCTACGCAAACCTCCTCATCGCCCTTGACTCACACCTCCACTGCTTCAACACCATCGATACCGCCGAACAACCCTTATGCGGCTAATCCTCTAACGTCGTCGAAGCCCACATCAACTAGTACTCATCTCCTCGAAGCTCCATCAAAACCCTTGCCTCTGACGCACCTTAAACACGTCTCGCCTCCTCAAGCCGTTGAAACTCAGCTGCTTTAAGAAGTTTCATTGCTGTTGACAACAACAGGTAAACCTGCATTTCTTTCTTCCCTATTCTGTTTCCACGAAATTGCTAACCCCAACGACCCGTGTTCTTTTCCAAAAAAACCACCCAAACTCTTCCATTCCTACCGCTAGAAGCCCAAAAGGTCAGCCAACAACATGTCGGGTATAGCTTTCTTGAACTACTTTATTTTGCTTTTCGGGTGACCGTTGCAATTTCTGTTGGCCTTGAGAATTCCCAGTGACCTCCAAGGTTTCGAGTGTTTCTTAAGGTTTGGAGTTTGGACATTGCTGTTTGGTCAGAGTAGTGAATATTGGGATGCATTCTAGAAATGTGTTTACTTGCAGGTAGCTTTGTGAACTCCCAATTATAGGGGAAACTTTGCCAGAATTTCTCCAAAGATTGATTTTCCGCAGCTCAGAAATCCCTCCAGTCCTCTCTGAATTAATGAAACTGGTCATCGAGCAGGTATAGGCTTTCCTTCTTCTATTTCCATGTCCTTTAAGAATTTCCCTTAGTCTAAACATCTTTGCTTATACAAGGTGACTCTAAACGGTGCTTGACTATCTCTCCTTCTTCCTCAAGCCCTCCGGGAATTCCTTTTCCCCTTCTCAAAGGAGAAACCCTCCTCCTTCATCACAAACAATTCGCCATGCCTAGTAAGCAAAGGACGTGGATTCCAAATGTTTTAGAGTATGGAGCTTGGGTGGCCACCTTACAGCCATATTTTGAAAGTAAATGGAAGAAGCTTGGTGTGGCTGACCTTATTGAGCTTACCCTGCACCAACATCATTTTGACAGGGATCTTGTCATAGGAGCCTTGCGTTTTTGGAGTCACGATTGCAACTCCTTTATTTTTCCTCATGGTCCAATGTCAATGACCTTGCAGGATGTAGTGGCAATCACAAGCCTACCTCTGCAAGGAGAGGAGGTGGCCTCTAAAATTGTCCTAAAAGAAGACAACTCCCTAGAAGATGCACTCGCCTCCCTGCATGCCACTTCTTCATTAAGTGGAGTAAGTGTCTCTTAATTTGGATACTATTTCCTTTTCCTTTGCTCCTTGGAATTTCTAGCTACTCATTTCTTTCTCTTGCAGGTGGTGAGACAGGCTAAAGATGTGGACCTACTAGGCCAAAACTTAGCGTTAATATGGTAATTGGTTAACAAGTACATTACTTGCTCTACGGTGATGAGGCTTACAAAGGAAACTGAAAACCTGGCCCTTGCACTCCATCAAGGTAGGCAAGTCTCTTTAGCTGTTATCTTCCTTGGCCACTGTTATAGAGGTATGTATGTGGTTGTCACTTTTGAGCCCTTCAAAGAGCTCCCTCCATCTACTTGGCTTCTTCAACTTTGGCTCCTTCTATACTTTCCGGCTCTGCGCTCTCTTGCCACTATTTGGAGAAACGAAGTGATACCTGAAATCGCAGCTTATTACTGCCTTTGCCTTTTACCTCAAGAAGACATAGTGAGGTATTTCAAAATTTTGAAGGAACAGGATGCTCCTCTTATATTCCTTTTTGACCGTGGTGAAGAATGGGATGTCCTTCTGGTACCTCTACAGCGTTATGTGCCTGGCCTACCAGAGGAGCACGAGAGAATGGCACCTGGTGTGTGAAGCTAGGTATGTATTGACCGGGACTTCTGCTTTGTTGAAGGGAGGAGGTAAGCAGATGGGAGTTTGTTATGAAATCTAAATGCCACAACTGTGGTGTAGGCAGTTTGGTTTGACTTAGGGCAGTCCAGACAATGTCCACCGTCTTTCTGGGCTTGCCAATAGTAGGGTCTCTTTGTCAGAGGCCGAAATCAAGAAATTTATCAAAAGACGGCAGGAGAAGCTGTCAGATGCCCAAATCAAACCAATCATCAGTGTTAAGGAAGACCTAAATTCTATGACAAGTTCTTTTGGTTCCTGGTGGAGGAATGTGTCTCAGACCTTCATCTTTTCCATGTCTGCTCAAGGCATGTCAAGTATATCTCTGATCCTTCTTCCTTACTTGTCCAAGACCATACGCTGATGTTTAACTTTCTCTTTTATTCTCAGTTACCCTCTTGTCCTCAACTTCCAAAGGTAAATCGGCAACGGCCTCTGCCAAGGGCAAGGCTCGTAAGGCCGACCAAGGTAATAATCACTTCTCCTCATCTCCTTCTTTTCCTTATTACTTTCTCATTTTACCTTTTGGTTCCTATGTCCTCCTAATGAGAAGACGCCCAAACAACTCAAGGTCTCCTCCAGTGTCCAAACTAAGAAGACACTAGACAAAAAGAAAACTGCCTTCGCTAGTTCCCACCGATCAGGGAGATTGGCTGGCCAGCCAAGATTCATGGTAGTCACTGGTACTCTGGAGGTCACTAGTGATGAAGACTTAGAGGGGGCAGACGAGGAGGAGGAGGTCTTGAGCTTTCACGAGGTCACCCGGAGTGAAGAAGCTACCGGTGACCAACCGGACATCAAACTTGTGGTCAATGAACATGTCATGGACACCGGGATTCCTGAAGTCTCGGACACCAGAACAGCCGGTGACCAGCCTTCCTCTCCCAAAACAGTATGAACTTTTATACTACCAACTTCATTCTTCCTTTAGGCTAGCAACATCCTAATTGAATTGTTTTTACTCTCTTGCAGACCTTAGCTTCCATTAGCGCTACGTTAGAGGAAAAGCTTTCTTGGGAGGATCCTTTAGCTGCCATAGACCTAAGCATTTTTTATTCTCCTTCCGTAACTCCCATTCTGGTGTCCCCAGAGAGAAGGTTGTCGCTAAAGAGAAGGTGAAGGCTTTCCTTTTTCCAACTTTGATGCCCCGGATGAAGCCACTGTACAGGAATCACTCCAGACCATGGAGATTCTGCTGTACTATGATCTTTTGGCCACCAAGATGGAGATGTTGAATTATTTGAAGGTGAGGACCAGTAGCCTGAGGGCCCAATTCTTAAATTGCTCCAACAAGAAGGAAGACGCAATCAACAAATAAGTCATTTCCAAACTTTGAACTCTTCTTATAGTCTCCAAAAGAAGGCAGTGGAGACCCTTTCAGAGGAAGTCAAGAAATCCAAGCTGGAGGCTAATAATCAGATTACTCAGATAAAAGCCTGGGATGATGAGATCAGGGTACTTCAGGAAAAGATTGCCGCTGCGCAACAAAAAGTGTCTAGACGTTGGATCTCCTTGGTAGGTCTGAGAGAAAACTCAAAAGTGAAGAAACAAGAGGCAACTAAAAGTGGAGAACTGAAAAAGCTCTACCCCTCTATTGTGGCCTGTTCTTCTAGTCTGAGGGAAGCAGAGAGGACCATCCAAGACTGCCTACTCCAATGGGACAAAATAAGATATACCCAGTACTCATTCCTTGATATGTAGAACATTTGTTGACTGTTGTTTGTACAACCTGCTCTGTAAGCGGCTTATTTTGAACATATTTTAACGTTTAGCTTAGCATTATTAGAACTCATATTTTCTATCATCGAATGACAAGCAGGAACTTTATTTCATTTGTTTGGCACAAAGCCAACTATTTTTATATGATTTTTGGTAGCCTACTTTACAAATTTTTATCAGCAGCCGCCCAGACTACATGCATCTGAATTTTACTTCTTTTGAATATTCTCCCACATAGTGGGATAATATTTCTTCAAGTACTTGCCATTGATATATTTGTTGTGAGTTTCCCCAGACCGACTTGATAACCAATATGCATTCCTAGGTAGCATCTTGTAGACTTTGAATGGCCCTTCGCAGTTTGCCGACCACTTCCTATACACCCGATCCTTACTTCCAATGGGTAGCACCAGTTTCTAGACCAAATCACTCTCTTCGAAACTCTTCTTTTTCACCTTCTTGTTGTAGGCTCTAGCAACCTTGTTTTTCTGCAGAATCATTCTATTGAGAGCATCCATTCTCACCTGATCCAATTCCTCTAGTTCCTTCATCATTGCTTGCGAATAATCTTCTGGCATTAAATTATTTTGTTATGCAACCCTTAAAGACAGCACCACCACCTCTATAGGGCATCATGTCCAAAAGTCAGCGAAAATGGGCTTACTCCAGTTACGCTTCATTTTGATGTCCTGTATGCCCACAGAGTTTCGGAAAGAAGATTGTGCCAGTCCCTAGGATTATCCTTCATCATCTTCTACAAAATATTGATTATGATTTTGTTTGAAGTCTCCGCTTGTCTATTTGCCTGAAGATAATAAGGACTTGACCTTAGCAATTTAATACCATAATCCTTCGCGAATTCCCTGACCAATTCTCCAGTGATCATTGTTCCTTGGTCAGGGTAATTGACTCAGAAATCCCAAACCTATGGATCAAATTTTCCTTGACGAATTAAATGACGTCCTTATGCTCAACCTTCTTCATTGGTAAAGCCTCCACCCACTTGGTAAAAAAGTCCATGGCTACTATTATGAAAGAATGGCCTTTGGATGATGCAAGATAAATTTTCCTGATCAGATCGATGGCCCACCCTCGGAACGACCATGGCTTGATTACGCTTGTCAACTCTGTGGCCGGTATTCTTTGAATTTTCCCATGTTTTTGACATTGTTTACAGCCTTTTGTATACTTGAAACAATCATCAAATATGCGAGGCCAGTAATAACCATGCCTACGAATCAACCAACGCATTTTTTCTCCGGATTGATGAGTGCCACACACACCTTCATGAACTTGTTTCAACACTTCTATAGATTCCATAAGACTTAAGCATCTAAGGAGAAGACCGTCGATCGTTTTCTTGTACAGAGCACCTTCCACTAGGAGATAATTCAGTCCCTGCATCTTGATTCTATAGGGTGTCTTTCCCTTTGGATTTTCCAAGTACTCTCTAATAGAACTTCTCCAAACACTAGCACACTTTACAACAATATTGAACACATCAGCTGGCATCCCTCATTCTTCGATAATAGGATGATATTTCTTCTGGATAAGGATGAGCTTATACATCAGTTCATCAGACATTTTCACTCCCAAGGCCACCCTAGCCATTGAATCGGCTTCCTAATTGTCATCTCGTGGAATGTAGAATAAATCCACACACTCAAAATCTTTTAACAATTGAACTGCGACAGCAAAATACGAAGCCAAAGAAAAACTGCTGCACTTATATTTACCATTTAGTTGCCTGATAACCAATTGTGAATCTCCATATATAGCTAAATCCTTAGCACCCAATTCTTTGAGAATCTCTAATCCAATTATTAGAGCCTCGTACTCAGCTTGATTGTTAGTGCATGGAAAGTTTAGATTAAAAGAGAGCATAGTTTTGATACCTGCTGGAGATATGACAACAACTCTTAGCCCAGCAGCATCATTTGTGCTAGATCCATCAAATTTAAGAATCCACGGGGTTCTTTCTAAACAAAACACATTCAAGTCAGGTTCTTCAATGTCAAGGACTTCTATAGTCGGATGATCAGCCAGAAAATTTGCAATAGCTTGCCCTTTCACAGATTTCTGAAGTAGGAACTGTAAAGTAAATTCGGCTAAAGTGATAGCCCATTTTCCTATTCTCCTTGTGATAATCGGCCTTGTCAACATGTACTTAATCACATCAGTATTAGACACCACACACACCAAATTTTCAATCATGTAATGTCTTAAATTAGTGCACACAAAATATAAGACCAGACACACTTTTTCAATAGGAGAATATCTGACTTCAGCATCTTTGAGAGTCCTACTCAAATAATAAATAGCTTGCTTGTTACCTTTAGTGTTGTTTTGAGCTAAAACGCATCCAATTGAGGTTTTTGACACTGCTAAGTATAAACGGAGGGAATGATCTTTCCTTGGCAGCATGAGCATTGGTGGCGAAGATAAATACTCCTTGATTTTGTCAAATGCTTGCTGATGTCTATCTTCCCATACAAAGTCATCTTCTTTCTTTAGTTTGAGCAGTTCCAAAAAATCCTTTGTCTTGCTTGCCAATTTGGAAATAAACCTCCTTAGGTAATCAATTTGACCTAGGAACCTTTGCAGTTCCTTTTTGCTTCTAGGAGGCTCTGCCTGCACAATCACTTTAGCTTTGTTATCGTCAACCTCCACGCCCCTCTGATGGATCAAAAATCTGAGAAAATTTCTAGTTCTGACTTCAAAAGCACACTTCAACGGATTGTGTTTGAGCTGGTGTGTCCTCAGTTTCTCAAATCCTTGCCTGAGATGTTCTACATGGTCACCTTGCTTTTTAGACTTGATAACTACGTCATCGATGTAGACTTCAACAATTTTCCCAATGATATCATGGAAAATGAGGTTCGTGGCTTTTTAATAAGTAGCTCCAATGTTTTTTAGCCCAAAAGGCATCATAACCCATTCAAATGTGCATATTGCTTCTGGACACCGGAACACTGTTTTATGAATGTAATTCTTGACAATTTTGATCTGATTATAACCAGCAATGAGCATGTCACTAACTGGCATTACATATACATCCTTAGGTGTGGCGGCATTTAAGTCCCGAAAATCTACACACACTCTAATTTTTTCGTTTTTCTTGACTACAGGGACAATATTTGCCAACCACTCAATATACTTAGCTGGTCTAATAAAGCTTACTTTGAGAAGCCTCTCTATTTCTTATTTTACCTTCATCTATACTTCCTTGGACATTCTCCTAGGCAGTTGTTGAAAAGGATGAAATTCCAGCTTGATGGGCAGTCGTGGTTCATCTAAACTCTGACTTAAGCCTGACATATCCTTGTAATCTCATGCAAAGCAATCTTTATACTCGTGAAGCAGCTTAACTATTTCTTCGCGTAACTCCTTATTAATAAGCCCACTTATATATGTTAACTTAGGATCCTTGATAATATTTAAATTGATTTCTTCCAAAGGGTCCTTTACTTGAATTCTCTCATCTTTCATTTTGGGTGGCGCGACTTGTAGCTCCTCCAGACTTATTTCATCTCTTATTATTTTTGGGCTTTCTCTCTCATAAACTAACTTTGTTCCAAAAATCTCAATTTCATGGTTAGCCATTAATTGTTTCCTGGCCTTCTGCAAAATTACTTCCTGGATGGCCCTTGCAGCTACTGACCACCCTTCCTCACTTTCTTGAGCAATCATTGGCCCGATTGGCCAATGCCTTCTTCCATCAGTCTAAAAGGCCTTATGCTTTTATTCTTCTCACTGGCACTAGTTACTTGAAGCAGCAAACGCTTATCCTTGGCAAATTTCATCAGTGTAGGTCTACCTTCTTTGTCCAAACCTTCAAAAGTAATTGACGTGGTGTCTCCATGGTAATAACAGGCGTCCACCAGATTGACTTCAGCACTGAAAGGGATATTGTCTACCTTAACCATTTCACGTTGTCATCATGCCAGAACAATAAGAACTGGTAAAGGGAAGATGGCACACATATGTTAGCGTGAATCCAATCTCTACCCACTAGTAACTTGTAACTATTGATTATGAAGAAAGCAGACAGGCACTTCTTACTCCCTACTATTATTTGTAAAGGAATTACTCTCTAATGTTCTTGCCACGTCCCCAATCATCGCAGTCACCACTAAGTCTGTAGCAATGATATCCTCTTCTCTTTTCCCAGGCCCCAATAACACTTTCAAGGGAATTACGTTTACAGCAGCTCAATTGTCCACCAAAACTCTGTTTAATGGCCTTCCGTTGATACAAGCCCGTATGTACAGTGGCTTAGTGTGATTCACTGTTAACAACTTGTCGAATGTTAGAGTTCTACTGTCCTCAGTCTCTTGCGATTTCTCTGAGAATTCTTTCACTGCATTCTGATCTTCTTTTACAGCCCATACTTCTTTTTCGTCTTTTGGCTTGTCCTCCGCTTCGTCATCAGGATCGACGTGGTGAAAAATAGTTGGCAACAACACTAAAGTAGCTCCCATATAATAAACAAGGACATCACCAACATTGAAGTAACTTTTTACCTGATCTTCTGCATTGTCTTCCTCCATCACCTTCCTTCTGAATTTACTCTTTTGAATCCCTTCTTCATAGTGCTCAACTATCTGCTTGGTAATGTTGGTCAGCTTCTTCCCCTTATCAAGCATCTTTTGTTTCTCTGCAAAGTGACCCATGGCTTAAACTTGAAGTTTTATTTCTAGATCTTCTTTTTCCTGAAAAAGTCTCTCGACCAACTTCTTGCGTTGCAATTTTCTTTTTCTTGTTCTAGCATTTTTCTGAGTAGCAGTAAGCATTTCCTCTTTATTCTTCCTTTTACTTTTCACCCGAATCCACTCTCCATCTTTCCTGGGCATCGGTGGCTTGACAAATTTCGGGTGACCACCAGTGCTGATGACCACCTGGTCACCAGCTTCCCTGCTATTTTCGGTGACCCGGTCATCGATCCTTTCCAGTGCACTGACGCTCTTCTGGCTTTTAGAGGCAATGATCAAGTTGTCTTTCCTTTTCTGCACATTCGACCCTTTCGCCCTCCAAACTTGATTCGTACGCTTATGGCTCTTTCTTTGGTTGAGTCAATTCCTCATGTCAACACTTCCTACAATCACTGACATCACCAGTAATGGATTTTTGTCAATGAGCATTGTCTCCTGTGGGAATTTGAGAATTTTCCTGTTGATGCGATCATGGATAATGTTCTTGAAGGCCCAGCACATGTTGGTGGAATGAGCCCACGTGTTATGATATTTGCAATAGTCTTTGGCCTTCATCTCCTCCTTGGTAGGCAAAACGTGATCTTCTAGCAAAGAAATAAAATCGATTTTCATTAGATAATAAAAAATTTTAGATGTTCTACTTACATCGAAGGTGCACTTGTTCCCCCTCTTGTCACCATTTTGTTGTGTTCCAAGAGGCATCTTTGTCAGATGTGGGCATACTATGCTCCCAGTATCCGATACGGCAGCTATAGCAACTTCTGCTTCAGCGTTATGAACTTCCTTGAAATAAGTCCCCATCGTCTGCTTTTTTAGTTTATTGTCTTCTTTGAGTACCTCCTCGTATTCTGTCACCTTTATAGCCATCTCAAAAAAGTCTCTAAAATCTATGCTTTGAAACTTTTTCCTCAGCTTTAGGTCCAAACCTTTTTGTGCCATCCTCATGAACTCAGTTTCCGAAATATTGATCCTGCACTTGTTTCTAATTTTTTTGAATCTGTAAATGAAATCGTCTGCCTTCTCTCCAGTACGCTGAGTAAGTTTGGACAAGCCCGCAATATTGACTTCAGGCTTACTTCTGTAAAACTGAGCGTAGAAGAGTCTTGTCATATCTGCCCAATCAAATACGGAATCTCTTAGCAATGACACGTATCAAGAGAAAGTAGCTCCAATTAACGAATTTGGGAACAATTTCAAAAACAGATACTGGTAGTTCTCATAGCTAGAAATTTCTGAGCATTGAGTGGTGAACCTCGCTACGTGCTTGAGGTAGACTGTCCATCTTCTCCAGAAAATAATGTAAAATCTGGAATTTTTACACCTTTGGGAAACGTTACCTTGTCAATGAATTCAGGATAAGGCTTCCTAAATTTCGGTCGAACAATTTGATTGAACCCAGGCCCATACAATTCTTGGGCAATATCACGTAGGGTATCCCTGGTAATACGATCTATCATCTGAGTGTTTTGCCCAACATCGCTTGGCCTATGGTCACCGGCTACTGAACTGCCTAGTGACCTGTACTCCTTGGGAATTCCTGTATATGGTTGGTCACCAGACTCCTATTACCTCCTGAGCTCATTTCCTCTTTATAAAGGTAAGGTTGAGTCGTTGGTCTAGTGTGGCTATGGAAATGAATGTCATGTTGTTGATAGACACTGAAGGCAAAGGAGTTTTTGGTGTCTCTTCCCTTTTGTGCAGTGGTTGGTAGGTAGACACTGGTTGTTTCTCCTTGTTGGGGCTATCAATCCTGATAGACTGCCCCCCGAGCTCCTTCTCAGAAGAAGTTTCTCCTAGCTTGACAACTTTGGCTGCTGGCTTCTCACTTTCAGTTGGAGTGGCCGTAGATGCAACTGACTGATTTTCTACTGCCATTGGTAACTTGCTGGCCTGCGATTCAGTTTGAAGCGGTGGCTCGCTAAACCCACCTCTGCCTATGGTTTTGTCTTTCTTCAGCATGGTAGATCCACTGATCGTGGCCAAAATTTCTTTACAACTACTCTGCGTCGTGTCGACCAAAGTGCTTAAAAGAGTGTCAATTTTAGCTGTCTATTTTTCTATGGCCTCCAGAACCTTCATTAAAAGGATCTCAGTGTTACTTACTTGAGCTAACTCAACGAATTGAGTCTGATTTGTCTGCGCTGCTGTTGCAACGATTTTCATATCATCATCTCCACTGATGGAAGTGTCATTACTCTTACTAGATCGTGTTTTCGTCATTGCATGGTCCCACCGCGCGTGCCAAAAATATGTTTGCCTTTATTTTGATTAAAGGTTAATAGGTAGCCCTTTATTTCGGTGTGAATGTATTTGCGGGTGTGCCAAGAATTTAAAGTGATTCTAAACTAGGAAATAAGGAAAAAAGATATTGCAACTCATAATTTAAGACTGAAATCAAACGATTGTGTATGCTAGAAAGGACAAAAATATCCAAAAGAAAGGAACTTTGCTTTATTGATAAACAATTCGGCAAAACGCAATGACGAAGAAATTGAAAATTACTGATGACAATTGAAAAGAGAAGACTATGCTAAAAAATAGAGAAATGCCAAAAAAATAAACTGACAGATTTGTTGGGATGTCAGGCTTTTGATATGTGAGAGGTTCGAGAGACTTTCTTCTGCTTCAAAGCTTCTATTTATAGCCAAAATTGATGGGTGCCCAGCCTTGATCAAACTTGCAATCTGATAAAACTTTATCCTGCCAAATGGAGATAAGATTTGGATAAAACTTTATCCTGCTAGATAGAGATAAGATTTGGATAAAACTTTATCCTTATCTCTTCATTATCCTGAACTTCAAGACTCCCACTCCAACTCAAATTCCACTGCTTTCCTCTTTGTTGGACATTGGATTTTTTATGGGTCAGGATCAGCGGATTTCTTTTGGACTTCGAACTATGAACTCTCTTTGGGTTTCGGATTTTCGACCCAAAATAGTACAAATGGGCTGAACTTGTTTTTCGGTGTAAGCAGGAGTAGACTGGACTTCATAGACAATAATTCAACCCTACATTTTGGGATCATTACTCACTCCTAAGTGGTCCAACGGTGTTTGCTCTTCCAATCAACCCACTTGAGTTCTTGAACCGTATTTCTCCACATTACAATGAGTTGGTAACTTTTTCTTTCATATGTAACTGTTCTGATAGTGATCTCTTATTGTGTATTTTTTGAGTAGATTTCGTACTTCTTGAGAAATGAGTTATCCTATCGTTGTCATCTAACATCAGAAATTTATGTGGTGCTAAAGTGATCATTTTAGTTGACCAATTTTGTAAACAATGAATGAAAATTAATCCTATTAGAAGATACTAAAATGTCTCTTGTAATATCCTCTTACACGGTGAACAATGAGTATAAGACTTTAAAATTAAAAAAGAGAAAGTGGAAAATATAAAATCAATTGTTTCATGCTTTTAGATTTGATTCTTGGCTAATAATTTATATTATTAATCGATATAATTTTTAATATCCTCTAATAAATTTAATTTTCGTTTATTGATATTCGCCAATACTTTAAAATTAAAAAGAGAAAACGGAAAAAATAAAATCAATTCTTACGTTATGTTTTAGGTATAACTCTTGACTAATATATATTCTTAATCGATATAATTTTATCACAATATAAAAGAAAAAATTTTACATTAAATTTTTCTTTAATAAATTTTTATAAAACTTATATATTCCTATCGTTAATTTTGTCCTATATTTATAATTTCATTCATTTATTTATTTAAATATTTTGTTTTATATCAAAATTTAAGGAGCGAGAGTGACCTGATTTACTCTCCCTGTCTCTTCTATGTATTTGTTTGCAGTGTCAAAGTAAAACATGGGAAAGATCAGAAGATTATCAACCAGGGCCTGAATCTATTACATATTCCCACAAAAAAAAAAAGAAGAAGTTGCAGTTAAATAAAATCTACCTGTTTGAGCTAAAGCCCAATTAATAGTTCTATACAGGGTTACATAAACGGAGAAGCTGACGTGACCCTGATCATTGCATAACACGAGCTTATTGTTGAACTAGAACAAGAAACACTGGACAACAAGAACATGCGTACGCAGAATCGCCTGTATAAATGACCAGCCATGTTTAAATATAATCGCCTGTCAACCTACTCTTAGGACATCCACGCAAATAATGACAAAGAAATATGGAAGAATCATCACCTACGGATGTATGCGTATGTAATGATAAAGAAGAGACGTCCATGAACTTGCCTGAAACTGATGCATATATATACATATGTATAGCAATGAAAGAAAAACTACATATAGTTGTACCAAGAGAAAAACAATCGAAAATAGCCTAATTTAAGGTTGCGTAATACTGCCCTTCTTCAAACTCCTCATATTAGTATGATTTTTACTAGATTGTTGTTAATTCACAATAATTATGTTAAAACTACATAATAAACATCAAATAATTATGCTTTCAAGTCCAAAATCTGAAAACAAGTTAAAAGAAATAATGCCAAATACATACAGCATAATTATCAATTTGCATATAAGATCTAAATATATATATATAAGATTGCCATGTAAGAATGACTGGTAACTTGTTTCCCTTCTTTTCTTATTTTCTTTCCTTATTAAACTAATCTTCTGATTGCTTAACCAGCCCCGTCATAACTTGACATAATTACTGAAGTAAAATTGGGTAAATGAAAGAAAACTTGTAAAGAATATCTACACGTAGAAAATTATAAATGCATGCTTTGTAGATTAATCTGTTTTTATTTTCTCGATGTATTTATTTATTAAAGATAATATTTTCTTTATCTTTGTCATAAAAAATAGGACTTCCTTTTAAAATTAAGATAGGAATTTTCATCGGTTATTCTTACAAGCTTTTCATTACTTGTGTAAACCTGATTACAACTAAAATTAAATATTACAGTTAAAGTGTAGCCAAATGGAAATATGAGTAAACAACTAATTACTCGAATAAGGAAGGAACAAGAGTGTAAATTTTGTTAGTTTATTCACTTGCAACCAATGGATTGGATGTAATTTGATGTATGACATTATTATTTAATTAATGAAAGACATTCCTTATCTTTACGTATTAAGTTAATTACATTTGATATTTTAATACTAAAGGTAATTTACATTTATGTATTATTCTAAATATTCTTAGTTGTAGTTTCATCAAGACAAGATAATGATGAAATGATAAACCTAGTTTACATTATGTTTATTTCTTACGAAGAGAGTAATTGATCTAAAAAATTAACGTATGGAGATCATACTTAAACTAATGAGTGGGTGCTTATTAGAAAATAAGTCATTGCACTGGCCTGACTATGAGGATCCCAAATGGAATATTATTTTATGCATTTGTGTTTTTTTTCATAATGATTGTTGTATGATTGATCTTTAGATTTGAGATTACCAAAGTATCTTGTGTAGGAATTAATGTGTTTTGATGTTACTTATGAACTGCCATAGGATAATTTAGTCGGTAGTACTTAGATGCAGTATGGACCATGTCGAGATAGTTGAGTAAGTCAATAAATAATTCATTACTCTAAAGTAATTAGAGATAATGTTCTATTGGTCTTGATTAGTAGTAATTTGTGAAATTCTCTAACTAAAGTGAATTGACAATTAAAAAAGAATTTTCAAATATCAATTATAAATCAATTGCTAATTAGCAAGAACAGACATGATTAGATACAAAAAAGTAGGCATTATATCCATATTCTGTTCAATTAGAATATTGGATAACAAAAAGATTAAATTGTACATCATAACTATGCATGGACAAGTTAAGCCAAACCACTTTGATAATCCTGATATTTGGGTGGTCATGATATGTTTTCTATACGTCAATATTGATTTATGATTACAAATTATTTAATTGAAAAATTAAAAATAAATTAAAAGGAGTTTTAATTTATCTTATTCTAATTATAAATTTGAATTAGAAGTATAATTTATAATTATTGTCAATATATTAGAATCCTAATGTATTACACATGAAGGGTAGTTTAAAAGAGAAATTTTAATTTAGATTAAGTTGGGCTTAATTATAACATTTGAAAAAATTTAGGAATCAAATATGAGATATTTGATTTTATTAAAATAAATTAGTTATAATTAGAGTTAAACTTTAATTATAATTGATGTATTTAATTTTAATAGAAATTAATTTAATTATAAAGTTTTAGAAACTTTAGGAATCAAATATGAGATATTTGTTTTTATTAAAATTAAATTGATTATAATTAGAGTTTAGCTTTAATTATAATTGAGGTATTTGATTTTAATAAAAATTAAAAACCTTAATGCTTTTCCTTATAAATAGGGAATTAGGAAAACATCTTTTTTTTAACTTTTCATAACTTATTTATTTATTTTATAAGGTTTGAACCATTATTTAGATAATTAGTGACAGCTTTACCCCTAATTGTGACAAATAAGGATGAGGATTGGACTCTAGAGCTTGAATTTGGGCCCACTCGTTCCACTTGCAAAACCACGAGATATATGATCACAGTAGCATATGGACGTGATCGAGAATGTACGTACTCCTGAAGACACGATAAAAATCTCCATTTCAGAGCGAAAATCTAGGCACGTGGCTGTGTGGGATGGGTTCCAATGGGCCCGGAACTCGGTCGTGGTAGCGAAGTTGAGATAAAAGAAGCCACCATAAGACAAGCCATGGTTTAGTTCAACCTTAATTATAGAACATGAAATTTTGTAAACTGAGTGTTGATTTTCAATTCAAACTCGTGTAAAATTATAAATAACCTAACTGAAATATGACTAAACTTTTAAATCAATGTGATAAGTCTTTCAATTCTTATAATTATCGAACTTATCCACAAACTTTAGATGATCTAACACGTACAACTAACTCTACTGGATATTTATATTAGTCCAACTCCCACTAAGCTACAGTTACATGACTGATTCACACTAGAACTCTACTTAGTTTACGTATCTTCCCGAGATTTAGGTGATTCTCTGTCGATAATCTCTCGCCTGTGGCTGTGTATATATATATATATATATATATAGGTGTGTGTGTGTAGAGTAACATCTGCCTCAGATACTTCATCCATTCTCTTCAAGCTCGATCATTCCTTATCAGTGTGTGATAGCTATAGACATAACCTCATAGGTATGCTCCCACTTTAACAGGTTTACGTACATAATCGTCAATACATAGTGCACGAAGGATCTCCTACGTGACATTCCTTTTGTTGTTATTTCTGTTTATTCCTTTAGTTGCACACCGATTTTGATCTTTGCTATTCTGTACTATCATCAGAGACAAAGTTTGGAGACGGTAAGATGACCAAGTTACTGGTTCCACTTTTGGGGTATCTGGTCTTGTGGAGTTTTGTTGCCATGGCCACACCAGAAGAAGCACGTCCGACGTACAAAGATCCAAAGGAGCCCATGAATAAGAGGATAGAGGACCTCATGAAACGAATGACGCTAGAGGAAAAGGTTGGCCAAATGACACAAATTGATATGAGTGTTGCGACTCCTGAAGTCATTAGAAACTACTCCTTTGGAAGCATACTCAGTGGTGGAGGACATGTTCCTTCCTTTAAGGCCACTCCAACGGACTGGATCAATATGTACAACGGCTTCCAAAAAGCCTCTTTATCTAGCCGTCTTGGTATTCCAATTATGTATGGCATTGATGCAGTCCATGGGAACAACAATGTCTACAAGGCCACCCTTTTCCCACATAACGTAGGTCTTGGCGCTACAAGGTAAAACAGGCCACTTTTCTTCCTTACCACCTCCACAACAGCCAGAACAACTAACATTGTCAAATTCTCAGGGACCCAGAGCTTGTCAAGAGGATCGGAGCTGCAACTGCTCGTGAAGTTAGAGCCACTGGCCTCAATTATGCTTTTGCTCCATGCATAGCGGTAACTTGAATGATCATACGCATACAGTGAATTCTCATGAACAATACAATTGTATATTGGCAACTGTGTGTGCACTAGGAGATAGATTTAACATTAATTGTTGACGGGAATGCAGGTTTGCCGAGATCCCAGATGGGGAAGATGTTACGAGAGCTACAGTGAAGATCACAACATCGTTGAACAAATGACAGACATTATATTGGGATTGCAAGGCGAGATACCCCCAAATGGCAGAAAGGGTGCTCCTTACGTAGGTGGAAAGTAAGTTGATAAACTAAAATCAGATCCAACATAAGATCCTTGCTTTAGGTTAGGTTGCTGACATATACTTGAGCTTTGTGTGGTAGGGATAAGATCGCTGCATGTGCAAAGCATTATGTGGGTGATGGTGGCACTACCAGAGGCATAAACGAGAACAACACAGTGATTGATTTTCATGGACTTCTGAGTATTCACATGCCTGCTTACAATCAAGCCATTATCAAAGGTGTTTCCACAATCATGGCTTCCTTCTCAAGCTGGAACGGGAAGAAAATGCATGCTAATCGTTTTCTCCTCACCGATTTTCTCAAGGGAACACTTGATTTCAGGGTATACTGAATATTTTTTGTACTCCATATTACTACTGCTAGAGCATACTCTAAATTGCACAAACTTGCAGGGTTTTGTCATAACAGATTGGCAGGGAATTGACAAATTGACTTCACCACAAGATTCAAACTACACAGAATCGGTTCTGGAAGGAATTTCGGCTGGCATTGACATGGTCGGTCCGAACACTCTCATATTAGTTACAATGTTCCTTTCTCGACACTAACAATATTGGTTCCGTATGCAGGTTATGGTTCCCTATGACTATGCTAGATTCGTCGACACCTTAACCGATCTAGTGAATAAAAACTTCATCCCCATGAGCCGCATTGATGATGCAGTTAGAAGGATTTTGAGAGTGAAATTCGCTATGAATCTCTTTGAAAACCCATTGTCTGATGAGACCTTCGTCACGGAGCTTGGAAGTCAGGTGACGTAATTTTCTCTAATTACCGTTTCTCTAAAAAGATAATGCAATAGTACAAGTTTGACGAATCTATAAACGAAAGATGGACAGGCTAATAGAGATTTGGCAAGGGAAGCCGTAAGGAAATCACTTGTACTGTTGAAGAATGGTGAGAACGCAGACCCTCCAGTGTTACCTCTCCCCAAAAATGCTTCCAGGATTCTGGTAGCTGGTACTCATGCAAATAACTTGGGGTTTCAATGCGGTGGTTGGAGCATAGAGTGGCAGGGGCTTGGGGGCAACAACAACACTGCCGGTACATTCATTCTCTCTCTTCCTCATATTTTTTTAAAAGAAACCACTCAAGTAAAAATGGAGAGTAACACATTTGTGATGGGGTATGCAGGAACCACCATCTTAAGTGCAGTCGCAACGGCTCTGGATCCAAGCACACAAATCATCTACAGTGAGACCCCAGATAGTGATTTTGTCAAGTCCCAAAAGTTTGACTATGCCATAGTTGCCGTGGGAGAGGCTCATACGTATGCAGAGACAGCAGGAGACAGCACAAACCTGACGATTTCTGATGAAGGAATCAGTGCACTTCAGAACGTGTGTGGCAATCTTAAGTGCGTCGTCCTAATAGTCGCCGGGCGTCCACTGGTTATTCAGCCATATCTTTCAAAAATAGATGCCTTAGTTGCTGCATGGTTACCAGGAAGTGAAGGAGGTGGAGTTGCTGATGTGCTATTTGGTGACTATGGATTTACGGGCAAGCTTCCCAGGACATGGTTCAAGACTGTTGATCAGCTCCCCATGAATGTTGGTGATACTCATTATGATCCACTCTTCCCATTCGATTTTGGACTCACCACAAAGCCTGTTAAGGCAAACTAGCGCTTCTGTTAGCTTTGTTTAGGATAGTTGATTCTTCCAGTGACTTCTTTTTTTAATTTATTTTTTACTGATTTTATTTATTATCACAGTTGTTCATTGTTAATTTAGTTTCAGGACTTTATAAATTGTTAATTTTTAATTTCCGGAAAAACGAGAAATACACAGAATTTATTTCCAAGACATATGGATGTGCAAGGTGCTGAGCTCCCAGGATTTCAGGGGGTTCACAATTGTGAGGCCAATTAGTAACTTGGATTTGTGTAATAAACATGACTTTATGGTTTGTAGGAATTGTGTAGTAACTTTAATATTGTTTTGGCTAATTAGAGGTTTGATATTTCCGACTAGAGTTTGTGTTTTATGAAGAAACAGAACCAACATCCATCGACACATTGACTTATTACAGATCTTTCCCAAGACATTCAATCGTTATCATTCCAATTTTGCATGCCAATAGGAATTCCATTTAATCTTCACTGGAAAAAAGCCTGGGACTCCATTTCTCACACTTGACAATATCTCTAGAACTCATGGTTAGGTGAAATAACCTCACATGCTAACCATACAGGATAATCCGGGAAAAGCTTAAGTTGGTATAGTACAAACGGCCATTGATGAACCTCAGTGTTTGAGAGGTTCAGTTGACAGACCAAAGCCTAATTCAAATAGAGCGTCATAATGTGGATCACCAACATTCATTGGGAGCTGGTCAATGGTCTTGAACCAAGTCCGAGCAAGCTTGCCGGTGAATCCATAGTCACCAAACAGAAGGTCAGCAACACCTTGGCCTTCAGTTCCTGGAAGCCAAGCAGCTACAAGAGCATCTATTTTTTGAAGATAGGGTTTGATCACAACAGGGCGACCAGAGATGACGACGACTACGCATGTGACAAGGCCACACACGTTGTTAATGGTACTAGGCCCTGGTTCGAGAATTGTAAGATTTGAGCTGTCACCGTACATTTCTGCATATGTCGGCTCACCAACAACCACAATGGCGTAGGAAAATTTGTTGGACTTGACGAAGTTTGCATCTGGATTCTCACTGTAGACGATTTCGGTGGCAGGATCAACGGTGTTTTTTATGGCATCGAGGATTGTGGTACCTGTAAACAGATAAAGGTTTACGTTAAGATATTTCAATCCCTTGTTAATATTCACTGGTGATCAAACGATTGCAAGAACTGTTGCTAAACTAGGGGGTGGCATTAGGTATCAGTTGCAATTAAGATTTCTTTCAAAAAGGCCTCTGGTGGCTTTCTAATTTTGGGCACATACCAGTTGTGAGATCATTGCCACGTAGACCCTGCCAGGTGATTGTCCACCCTCCACATTGGTAGCCCAAGTTGTCAGCATGAGTCCCAGCAACTAGAATCTTAGGGGATTTCTTAGGAAGGGGAAGCATAGGCTTAGCAGCTGGTTTTCCATTCTTTAGCAGCACAAGTGACTTTCTTACAGCTTCTCTAGCCAATTCTCTATGTTCCTATACAAGATATATCATGTAATTAACGTAAGAACATGAATAGGATAAAATGAAATTCACGTCATCCTAAACTGAGGAAACATTGAATGAATCACCAAACCTGACTACCAAGTTGGTTGACCATGCTGACATCAGCCAACGGATTCTCAAAGAGGCCCATAACAAACTTAACCCTCAGAATTCTTTGAACCGCATCGTTTATCCTGCTCATGGGGATTATATTTTTCTTCACCTGAGAGGTTAGGTCATCAATGAATTCCGTGAAGTTATAGGGCACCATGACCTGCAGTATGGACAAATATATCACTATAAACTGAAAAGCCTTCAATATCAATTTTACATGTGATCATGCTGACCTCCAAACAATATTTTTTGTTAACCAAATAATAAATCCTGGAATTGGGAAATGTCTTGAAATGAAAAAGTTTTCAGTTACAGACCATGTCAATTCCAGCGTCAACTCCAGCTTCCACAGAATATGAATAGTTTGCATGAGGAGGTGAGGTAATCCTATCAATACCTTGCCAATCTGATATAGTGATTCCCTGAAACATTTGCACATATAAAGAGATCATGCCTAGAATCTCCACTGAAGCACATTAAGTCAACGGCTATGGAGGAGCAGAAGTGGAAAGAGAAAACTCTTAAATATGTTTACCCTGAACTTCAGTTTATTCTTGAGAAATCCAGTGACAAGATCATGGTTAGCATGCATCTTCTTGCCATTCCAGCTTGAGTAGGATATCATAATTGTTGCAACACCTTTTCTGATGGAATCTAAGTATGCTGGCATATGGATTTTGACCAATTCATCGAAACTTATTACAGTGTTATTCTCATCAATACCCCGGATCGTGCCGCCATCTCCCACAAAGTGTTTAGCACAGGCAGCAACCTTGGTTCTGATCCATGAAATCAATCAAGTAGAGAGTTACATTGGTTTCGTTCATTGCAATGGGCAAGTAAAAAAGGTTAATTTCAAAAGTATTTCAAGGTCATGACGGAAACAATCACATTAGGAGCTGATATTGGAATAATCAAATATTAACGTAGTGATGTTAGGAAATTTAGAATTGATAACGCATTGCATTTTTCCACACAGCTCAAGATTGAGTCCACCCAAGTGTTGGAAAAGTGATAGATTTCGAGATGTTTGCACTTCCAAAACAATCAGATGATAATTCAATACTCGACCTACCATGGTAAGGGTACCGTAGTCAGACATATAAAACAAGTCAGATGACACCAAGAATAATAAATGATCGTTTTGGATCCTTTAAACAACTGCATTTGGATGAGAATAGAGAGCCTAATCACACAATGTAAAACATGTAAAGCACATGAAACAAATGAAAGGAAACATCAAGTACCAGTTCAGAGAAAGAAAATGAAAGAAAGAAAGGATCTTAATGCTTCTGACATTACAGTAGCTTGAATCAAGATCAAATTCATTTAGCTAGACGCGTAAATGTTGCACCAAATTGAGTTTCGGAAAGCACATACTTGCCAGGAGCAACAAAAGGAACACCCTTTTTAGAATTGGTAGGAAGAATTCCTTGTAAACCAGGTATAATCTCAGTCATTTCTTGAACAATACTGTGGTCCTCACTGTAGCTTTCATAGCACCGGCCCCATCTTGGATCCCGGCAGACCTGTAAGTATATAAGAGAAAAAATAGATCAGAAAACTTTATCTAGATCTTCAGCAGAACATGATAAATTCGTTTCTTTTGTTATGCTAATTACCGCAATACATGGAGCAAATACATAAGGAATTCCAGTAGCTCTAACTTCAAGAGCAGTTGCCTCTCCAATCCTTTTGATAAGCTTAGGATCCCTGAAAGAATTAACAAATAACAATAACGCTGATACTTAGCACCAAAATTTGGAAACTTGTCAACAAAAACCAAATTTGTTAGTATACATTACCATAGTAATAATACATCAACAACTTCTAGAATCCTTTCTTTAAGGACTGGATGTAATTTAATGCAGAGCTTAGGAAAGAAGTACCAATATTCTAAAAAATGCTTCACCATTTCAAAAGAAACAGAGGGCTAACAAATTACTGAGTCTAGGATATCTCTTGGATTGGGATGCTCCGACAAGGCAACTAATTGATGTTCAAAAGATCAATATGACTACCAAAGTTCGTTCAAATCTTGTTGGTCAAGAATTACAATGCAAGACTTTCATAAGCGCATTAATTAGTTTCATATCTAAAACTTGCATAAAGAATGTATGTATATACATGCCTGGTTACTCCTAAACCCACGTTGTGAGGAAATATGGTGGCATTATAGACATTGTTGTGACCATGAACTGCATCAATTCCATAAATCATTGGAATTCCAAGACGGGTTGAAAGAGCCCCCTTTTGAATCTCATTAACCATGTTGATCCAAGTCTCTGCCGAAGCCTTTGGTGCTGGAACGCTTCCTCCACCACTTAAAACACTTCCTACACAGTTATAAATCACTCTTTTACCATACAAATTTACAGATATTAAATGCCACACAAACTGCTTATAATGAGAATTGATTGGCCTGAATAAACTCCGAGAAAAAGTTCAAATGGGCATGTGAGACTAAAAAGGATTCTATAAACAAAAGTGTGTACCAATAAAATACTGCTTCATAACATCTGCAGTCGCAACACTGCGCTCGATTTGCACCATTTGACCAATCTTTTCGGCCAGCGTCATTCGTTTCATCAAGTCTTTGATTCGCAAACCCAACGGCTGTTTGGGGTCCTTGTACTTGAGGTACTCTGCTCCTCCAACAGCAGCTGACAGGTAGCAGAACAACAGAAACCCCAAGATGGCTATCGAGAACCTCCCCATCTTCCTCACTCTAATGGATCTAGCCACTCAAAATCTGGTGATTTATATATTTGTCAGTCACTAAAATGAAATGAAATAGCCAAAATGAGCATCAAAATGTTTCGTTTCTAACAGCACAAAATAGTGGGAGCTCACATCTGAGATTCACAATCTGACAAAACGATAAGAAAGAAAGCAACTTTATGGAAAAAAATGGAAGTAAGAAAGGACCAAAACCATGAGCATCAACTTCCAACATCAAGCAAGTTAACATAAGCACAAACTTCACTTCATCGCATTCGATGAAATGCTAAACGGAAACCACCGATATGTAGCGCATAAAGAGCTGATAAAAGTTAAGTTAAAAAAAAAACAAAAACTGACGAAAAGATTCGGAAAAGAACAGGAAACATAAATGTAGCTTAGTTTAGCTTACACGGTGAAGTCGAGCGAGAATCAAACCAGAACACCCTGAATGAGGGTGGCAGTGAGGAATGAAATGAGAAAGCAATGGACTCTGGAGAAGATTGGCCGCTTTGCAGTTTACACCTACTACTTGTACTAAATCAGTGTGATGGATTGTGGCGTAACTGGCGATTGAGATTGAAGGGTGTCTTGGCATTTATAATGGAAACTGAGTCTCTATGCAATCATGAACCGACTTGACAGCAACATTGTCCGATTCAAAACTGAATGAGAACGTGTTAGAAACGAGGTCCGTGGGTAGTGGCATGTGCTGTCCCTTTCGCATTTCAAATGATATTTTTCAACTAAATGGATAAAGATTATTAATATTTTTCTTTTAATTTAACACATTATTTATTTATATTCATGTTTGGATCATGTGATAATTAATTAAAATCAAATTTAATATATATATATAAGAAAGAGTTTTGAGTAATTTTGATAATTCAGATACCTAAGATCTAAAAAGGTTCAGCGTAACGTAATCTTCATTAAGAAGCTGCATACAGCACTACAGTAGTACAGTTACAAAAGTGAATGTGGGTGCCAACAATTGATGGCCCTACATGCTCAGATTTAGAATCAGTACCACATATTCCTACCAAAATAAGTAAACCACAGGACACGGCGCCGATATTTTGAGAGATATCTTCTATTCTGTTTTATTAAAATTTATTATTATGTTTATATTAATTTTGTATAAATATATAGATAAATTTTAATAGAATAAGGTTTAAATAAAGTAATTAAAATAGAAAATTTAATGTAAATATTTACATAATTCTTCTATTTATATATAATTTAAATATATGTATGTCTTAAGAAATTAATGCAGAAAATTAAAATGCCTTTTCTTCGTGCTTAATGGAAATAAATTAATAAAATGTTGAATTTTGACAAGAAAAGGCGTGTCGGTGAAATGAAGAGAAAGGCACGCGTTTCTGGAAACTTCCCCCCTTTTCGTCCTGTCAGTCTTCCAATTAGTTCAAATTTTTCGCCCGTTGCCCAAATTGATAGTTAATTAATCCTAATCCGACGCCGAATTCTTCTCTTTACCGTTGCAGGAACAGGAAGCAAAAGTGGATGATTCTTTTATATTATATGTAAAAGGAAATATCAAAACACGGTACATGTCAATGATTTGGCACGCATACCTAAGAAACAATGCATCTGCTTACATGTTCAGGGTACTTTACAGATTGTATTTCTTCATTTTTCGCTATCTTAAGCATCTCCAACTCATTTCTTTTTGTTGTGATTTATTAACGATTGTTAAAATTATTTTATAAAATTAACTCAACTTTTTTTTATATATTTTTATTTATAATATTATTATTAAATTTTTTGATTTTTTATTAGTAATTAATTATATTTCGATTATATTTTATTTATTTAGTTCTACTGCTTGAGTGTTAATATTTATGTATTTGTGTTTTAATTTAGTTTGTTTTTGTTTGTAATTTATTATGTTATTCAACTATTAATATAAATATATTGGTGGTTTACTTATTTGAAATTTTCTAATCGATATTTTTAAAAATTTTGGTTAAAAATATTTATTCATAAGTAAATAATTATAAAGTTATAAATATATAATGAAAAAATTTATAAATATGAAATTAATCCTTAAAATAATTATAAAGTTATAATTATTTAAATAAATATATAATGAAAATATTGAAATATTGTTTAAATAAAAAAGAATGAAAAATTGAAAAAATGAATTAATAAAAAAGAAAAGAAAAAATGAAAAAAATGAAAAAAAACTGTGAACAGTAATGGCGTTGTTACAGTGTTTCTCCAAATTTGGAGGAACGCTGTAGCTCTCCTCCAAAATGGAGGAGAAAATGAAGATGAAGTCCATTTTTACTTCAAAATGGTATTTTTCCTTCATTTTGGAGGAGGGTTGGAGTTGCTCTTAATACTGCAACGTATAAGAGCATCACCGTACGTCTTATTTCTAGGTCTATGGCTGCTTACATATGATTGTTCGAAGATAATAATCATCTCAAACTTGTGTTTATTAAGCTAAGAATTTGATATTGATGGAGCTACGGTTGCTTACACATCGACTTTTATCAAATCCTTGATACCCAAGCATAGTTCTTCATTATTCATCCTTTATCTTCGAGCTTCTTCCTCTTTCTTCGATAGATTCTCCTATTCTTCTTGCTTCTCCCTCTATCTTAGTTAATTCCTACTATTCTTCTTACTTCTTCATCCTCCAATTGTGGCTTGTTTACAATAATCTCACGTCTCCTTTTATTTATGTAATGTTTGTTGTTTTTATTCATGAATAAACTAGCATTTTGTTAAACTTAAAAGTTCTTGTCTATAACTAACACTTATGACTTCACTTTTGTTCCTTTTCGTACATTGTTGCGTGTCTTAAGGCTATTTCCAACTCATTACTTCAAAATAGAGTTTTCTATTTTAAAGATGCTACTAATCCACAACTTTATTTTTCACATCAAAAAAAAATATTCTCAATATATTCTTATTTTTGAAAATTAATATTATCAGCATATTCTTTTATACCTTTCATTAATGATTATTAAAATTACTTTATAAAATTAACCCAACTTTTCTTTTTTGTCTATATTTTTATTCACAATATCATTATTGTTATATTTTTATGTTAATAAATAATAAATAATAAAATTTCACTTAAATTATAATTTGTTATTTGATAATACTAAATGAAATAATATATGAGATATATTGCACTATTTTATATTATTTAATTATAGGAAATGATAATATAATTACGTAATATCGAACATTAAATGTAATTGAATTTAATAAATAAAAAACATTTTAACATTAAAAAAACAACAGAACATTCATTACATTAAAAAAAGTAAAAGACCAAGTAACATTCATTACATTAAAAAAAGTAAAAGATAATATCGCACTCTGAAAATAAACATAACATAATCACTAATCCTCTAAATTAGTATATTGCTCCCATAAATGTTCTATTAACGCATTCCTTAATTCGATATGCACATTTTTATCCTTCACTTGTTTATAACGGGCAAGAAATTATTGAAATTGGATATTTTCATCTGTTACCCTTTCTATAGTCGATTCTGGAGCTTCCATTATACCTGTGATTGGTCCATTTAGATCGCATTTATCCTCAACAATCATAATGTGCATAATAATACAAGCAGTCATGATATCATGCAACACTTTTTTTTTCCAAAAACGAGTCGGTCCTGTAATAATCGCAAATCGCGATTGCAGAATTCTGAATGCACGCTCCACGTCCTTCCTACATGACTCTTGTCTCATTGCAAAATATTTTTTCTTTACAGAACATGGCTTATGAATTGTTTGCACAATAGTGGACCATTTCTGATAAATCTCATCAACTAAATAATATCTCATATTATATTATTTTCCTTGAATTACATAATGAGCAGGAGGAGCAATATCTTGAGTAAGGTTAAAAAGTAAATGTGATGATTCCAACACATTAATGTCATTATTTGTACTTGGCATACTGAAATAAGCGTGTTATATCCACAGATTATAATCAGCGATAGTTTAAAGAATAATAGTTGGTGATCCTGAATGTCTAGCATATTGTCCCGACCAAGCCGTCGGACAATTTTTCCACTTCTAATGCATACAATCAAGACTATCTGACATTCCTAGAAAGCCACGTTGCTCACCAATATGAAGAAGCCTTGCAATATCATTAGCATTTGGTGATCTAAGATACAGCTCTGCAAAATTCTCGACAATTGCATGATAGAATCTCTTCAAGCCTTCAATTGTTGTTAACTCACCAATTTTAACGTATTCATCCTTAGCATCCGCAGGTATACCATATGCTAACATCTGGAATGCGGCTGTCATTTTTTGTAGAGTGGATAATCCAAGTCGACCAAGCCCATCTCTTCTTTGTTGGAAATAATTGTCATGCTCTTTTACAACATTAACAATGCGAAGGAACAAACTTCGGGACATTCGATATTGTCACCGAAACATATTATCATTATACCGTAGATTTTTGTAAAAATAATCAATAAACAAATTATGATCTACAACTTCATGATCGCGGTTGATCACTATATGTCCTGGAATGGAGCCACGATGCCCAACTTGGTTGTTTTGTTGATTGCGAAGAAACTCGATTGCTAAGTTATTTTTCTGTATCAAATTTAGTATGGCTATTTCATCTCCAAGCATCATCAACTCAAGTTGATCATCACTTGATGATGAAGACCATGAAGATGAAGATAATAACATATCTTGGAATTTGATATTAAAAGGACCGCCAATATCATAAGCCATTTCAATAAATTGATGCATATCTGATTTAGTAAAGGATGCTATTTATAAGTTCTGAAATGGATAAGGTTGTAATCCATCTAACGGTTGAGATGATGATGAAATATAATCGGACGATTTAGATTTAGATGACTTCTGTCAACTTTATCTGATATGGATAAGGTCGAGGATAAGTTCTGACATGATTACGGATATAATCAATCTAACGATTGAGATGATGATGAAATCTAATCGGATGGTTGAGATTTAGATGACATCTATCAACTTTATCTAACATAGATAAGGTGGAGGATAAGTTCTGACATGATTACGGATGTAATCCATCTGACAGTTGAGATGATGATGAAATCTAATGGGATGGTTGAGATTTGGATGACATCTGTCAACCTTATCTGACATGGATAAGGTTGAGGATAAGTTTTCACATGATTACAGATGTAATCCATCTAACGGTTGAGATGATGATGAAATCTAATCGGACGGTTGAGATTTAGATGACATCTATTAACTTTATCTGACGTGGATAATGTTGAGGATAAGTTCTGACATGATTATGGATGTAATCCATCTAACGGTTGAGATGATGATGAAATCTAATCGGACGGTTGAGATTTGGATGACATCTGTCAATTTTATCTGATGTGGATAAGGCTAAGGATAATGAAATCTAATTGGACGGTTGACATGATGATGAAATCTAATCGGACGGTAAAGATAATGATAATATTCATATATAAGTCTGTAAATACGAAATCACCATTTCAAACCAAGTGTTTCACTCTTCTTCATCCCAAATATTAGATTCTCACAAGCACATCAACTCTTAAAGAAAAATAGCTTCTCGATCCACTGGATACAGCACTTGTGAAGATATACTATTATGTCAGATTTATATGGAGATTTCGCAAGATCCGATTGTTGGGAGGCATCAAACTTCTAACCACTTTTGGGGTCGACTTAAAGAGGTGTATAACAACGAGGCAGCTGAAGGGTGGGAGCAACGTAACAAGAGATCTTTACAAGAGCGATGGCGAAAAATAGCACAAGCTGTTAAAAAATTACGAGCATGCATCAAACAAATAGAAAATATGAATCTCAGTGGTGCATCCGATCAAGATATTGTGAGTTCGTAAATTTTTAATTCTTGCAATTTTATATATACCTAGTGGCTAGATAACTAACAAATATATATACATTGTTTGCAGATGGATCGTGCGAAGGTGTTACTAACTCAAGACCCCAATTGCAAAATGGGTTTCAAATATGATCGTGCATGGTACATTGTTAAAGATTTTGAAAATTTTAATGATGATGTCGTCTCACCAAGACAAATTTACCGAAAGCAAACTTCCAGCTATGTGTCATCAGAATCTGATAATCCAACACCTGAATCCCAGGTACCAGTATCTCCTATGCTTTCTAATTTCAATATAATTTTGAACGATGATGAAATTGGTGACTCTTCATTTAAAAGGCCTATTGGGGGTGAAGAAGGCCAAAAAGAAGAGAAAAATGGAAGAAAAATCTTCTTTTGAGATAAATAACCTTAGAGCTGAAAACCGAGTGCTCACTGAGTTATTGAAAAAACAAAGTGAAGATAGATAAGTAGCGATTGAAATGACTAGACAGAAGATGGAGATTCAGAGACAAAAATTGGCTTTGAAGCAATGGAAAGAAGAAATTAAAATTATGTCTTAGGACATGAATCAAATTAGAGATCCTGGTCGTCGTGCTTATATTGTAGCTGAACAAGCACAGATTCTGGGAGAATCATCGCATCAACCTCATCAATATCAACCTCAACCACAACCACAGCCACAGCCAAACTTGTCAAATAATATTTTTGGCGAATATTTTTCTAATATTGGTAGAGATGGAACTGATCTACTTGATTATTAAAATTTTCAATTTTGTATTAGTAATTAATTATATTTGGTTGTATTTTGTTTATTTAGTTCTACTGCTTGAGTATTAATATTAATGTATGTGTGTTTTAATTTAGTTTTTTTTAATTTGTAATTTATTATATTATTCGACTATTAATATAAATATATTTATGGTTTACTTATTTGAAGTTTTTTAATGGACATTTTTAAAAATTTTGGTTAAAAATATTTATTCATAAGTAAATAATTATAAAGTTATAAATATATAATGAAAAAATT
>JAOSBN010000008.1:6993370-7008658 GCA_027563595.1 Erythroxylum suave | reverse complement strand
CCAAATAACTGAAAACAAGAGCATCAATTCAAGAGGTTGTACATATCTTGTCAATATATGAGCATAATTGTCTCATAAATCTCTATTCAGTTTCCTGCCATTCATCTCAAACAACAAAAGGCCAGAATTTAGTCCAACCAATACAAAAGAAAATTCCTCGTATCAATTAAGTTCCTATTCCTCTTTTGCGACCCCACGAGGGTGAGCCGACTCTGAAAACCCATCCTCAGTTCGGATTGCAGGGAAATTTAGGGTGTCCAAAATAGTGGCTGCCATATCCAACTATCCAAACCCTTTTCTTTTTCAGTTTTCTACACCCAGCAGAACGTCATTTTAGAAAGTTCTGAGTATTATCGTCGCCTACTGGCAGAAAACGACAGCAGGAAAGAAAAATCCCAGCCAACACGCCAGAAGCAAAACGACAGCAGAATAGCCCAAAACACAGAGAAGACAGGAGCAAAACGCAGGCACCCGAAGGAGAAAATGCAACGTACCAGTCCACACCAAAACGACGTAGCAAAGCCGGAAGAAGCAAGGGAGAACGACAGCAGAGGAGGGCAACAGAAGAGAGAACGACAACAAGCGACAGCTGGACAGAAGAAGAATAAAACGACTGTACATAGGAGAAATAAAAGCACAAAACGCAGAGCCTATAAGTAGAAAACGGCATCAACTTGAGACAGGACAAAACGCCATCAGCAAAAGAGCCGAAAACGTGCAGCAAAGTTGAAACGACAATCCAATTAGATATTTAATTATTTCCTAATTATACTTATTTATGATGGTTTTGAGTTTTATTAAATAAATGTATATATTTAACAATCTTGAAATAATATACTGTTAATTAAAACAGTAAATTCATAATTGCTTGTTAGTTTTAATAAGTGGCAATTGACATAATTTTATTTCCTCGTTAAAAAGTTTAATATATATTGTAAAATTAATTAATCTAATTGTAATAATTCATCTGTTGAATTTGTCGGTTAGAATTGAATCTTTCTAGATTTTAAGATTGTCGAAACTCTAAATTCTACGAGCTGACTTTGGGGTTGTTTTTCGATTAAGGAATAATTATTCGATCTATTCTTAATAACTAAAACCAATTTTGCAAAGGTCTACAGTAATACAGAATATTGCAATAGAGAACAGACAATACAATAGAATGCGACAGAAATATGGAGCATCATGCAAAAGGAAGGCCTACAGTAATAGATCACCAGCTCAAGTGATTCGCTTCAAACGTTGAACAGCAAATGAAAAATATAGTAAAGAAATTGAATCCTCAAGTTTTAATAGGAAAAGTAAACAGCAGACAAATAAAAAATCAGAAAATGGAAATAATCTGAATTCAAAGAATCATAATTCCGAATAAACCAGATTGCGCTACTTTGATATACGAACACTTCTACACTACCCTGTTCAATATCCAAGATCAGCAAGCTCAACATTTGGTTAAAATACCCATTTCCCAGATCCACAAGAGAAATACATCCACATGAAATAAATCCAGATTCAACAACTTGCATCAAGCGAGCTAGTGACGAATCTACGTAGCCAAATCACGAAATGAAGCGAGAATCTCAAAATGAACGAAAGAAAAAAGAAAACAAATTTAAGAAAATCTAATTCAATCACACGCATAAACCAGGCCATTCAATCCAAAAAGAGGACTACACGCATAATAAATGGACAAGTCAGAGGAAAAGGTTCAATCCTTAGATAAAATGATGAGAAATATCCATGAAACTAGAGTAAAGTAGCAATTGAGAATGTACAAACCTTAAAGCGAAGAAAAGCAAACAAGGGGTAGTGTTCGCAAAGGAGAGTGTTAGAGAACGAACAGATGCGAGGCTTAGCGTTAGGATGTGAATGTAGTGAGTGTGAGGCGAGGGAATTTATACTACCATTTATCCCTCTAACTCAAGCAACAGTCTCTGTCTGCATGAATATCCCAAATTATTAAATTTTTGGGAATGTTAAAATTATTTGTAATGATCAGAAAATTAAATAAGCGGTCTCAAAAATTTTAAATCATCTAATTTTTATTTAACTTTTAAATTTTAAATTAAATTTATTTGGAAATTTTATTATTAAAAATTGATCAATTTGTATATTACTCAGTCAATTTTTATAAATTAAAATAAATTAATTAAGTTTTATTTAATATTTTTCAGCTAGACGTTAAGTTCTTCGATAAAAAAAGGGCGATTATATTTCAAATTTTTGGAAATGTTAAATTTAAGTGTTATCTTTCAATCCAAAATTTGTAAAGTATTGTTTTTTGTAAATTAAATTAATAATTGTATAAATTTTAAATCGTTTAATTTTAAATTTTTTAATTAAAGAAGAAAATTATATTTCAAAATTTTTAATTTTATTTAATATCTAATTAATTTTATAATAATATAATACTAATTAAATTTTTTAAATCTTAAATTTCCTATTTCGGTTCTTAAGATAGATTTATAATTGACATTTGTTGTGTGTATTAAATAAATTACCTTTTGTAGGTCAGCAAAATGGCGTCATAAATTTACAACTTTAATGGGGATCAAGACCTTCCACTACCAAATAGACGTTTGCAAAATTGAACACGAACATGACCATGCAACCAAAAAGTGGTGTTATACAAGCAATCAATAAGGTTGGTGGGCAAGAGCAGGGCTTCCCGAGAATGCAATTTTACTCAAACTAGGATGATGTTATTGGCCCTTGCAATATCAGGATACAAAAACCAATATTTGGCCATACCATAATTCTTTTTAATTAATAATTAATTTTAAAAAAATCAAATTTTCAACATTGAAAAATATTTTAGCAGTAAATATGAAGATATTATGAGAAAACTTAAGGGGTGCCTTGCAGTGACCAGGCTAAGCCAACAGTTCACCAAAAGCACAGGCCTTTGCAAAGTTGTGTAAGAGTTGCCCCTGCCTAGTTGATGACAAATTTTATTATTGATTAGTTAACTAAACTTAAAACTAGAAATTTATATACTTTAGTCAAAAATATTGTTTAAAAATAATTTAGCAATTTAATTTATTAAATAAGAATATAGTGAATTTATTGATAATATCCAAAACTCTTAACTACAAAACAAAATAAAGATCAAAATTATGAAAGCACCTAATACCAATTTGATGCTTTTTCTTCCTTTACAAAGCATGGATTACGGTTTAAGAGGCAATGTGAAAAAGTGATGTGAATGCTAGGGATGCCATCGACTGTTAACACCTGCACATTAAGCTTAAAATAATACAAGAGCCAGGAGGGTAATGCTTTAGCAGATCCAAATATTAGAACCAAAGATTATTCATAGAAGGTGGAATTACTCGTCTAACGAACGTCTGCTCAATCCGAAGGACATTAAGCACAAGCTTTATTACAACATATGTTACACTATGAACATCATTTCGCGAGTTGCAATATCTTTTTGCTGCTCCCCAAATACTCAATGGTGGGAACAAGAACAACCATGGTCCGAGCTATTGCTAGTGGCCAACTTGTAGCTTCTCTCCCGTGTGTCTCCCGGTGAAGCTTGTGCGTGAGGAATGTGATGAGGATGCTTCTCCCTCTTGTCTCCTCTTATCTGCTTCAGGCCATGCTTAAGGGCGGGCAACAATGCTTCCATGCATTCAGCAACTGCATTGGGATTCCCCGGCATATTGATAATCTGAAACCACAGTAACATAGCAACATGATAAATCAATCACTCATTCAAGTCCCCGGATAAACACTGTCATGCAGGAGAAAAGTATACTTTTCAATTATGTCCAAGGAAATCTAAGTTAAAATAATTAGATCACTAGACTGATAAATGTTCACAAGCAATGAAGAATGATGAGGTGGCCAATTGACTTTTAGCTAGAGATTGAAATTTGTTAAAAGTAAGAAATTTTAGCAAATACAAATCAAAATAGTAGAAAAAGTTTATGCCACCAAAATGCTACTACATCCGAAGAGCTTCCAAATGTTAAGGTTACTCCAACACTTCTTAACATGAAGCCACATCTTTTTTTAATCTTACTCCAAAGTTCTAGCAATACAAGGTTGGTTCATAGGTTAAATTTCTAGAGATTCATGTCTCTTTGTGTTGAATATTATTAGGTCTGCTGCATTTATCCAACAAAACAAACAAATATATATATTTTCACAACTCAAAATTTTCCAGCTGGACTTACCAACGATGAACCACGTATTCCTGCTGCAGAGCGTGACAACATAGCAGTAGGTGTCACCTGTTTTGAAAGAGAGAGAGAGAGAGAGAGCTCTTGCTCAGTGGCAGTCGGAATTAAAAGAAATAGTCATCTCAGAGCGGAAGAAAAAGGAGAGCAAACTTTCTTGTGATTTGAAGATAACGGACTAACATAGTGGCTGAAACTCCCTCACCAAGACCAAGAGGTCCTTGGAATCCTCACCAAGATTAGATGTTCTTACATAATTGGTTTTTGACCAAAAAAAAGAAAGCTTTGGGGTTTCAATGTGCAGCAGGTCATTCACAGTTAAAGCAAACAAGTTGGAAAAAAGTGAACTAGGAAACTAAACGTAACACAATCCTGAAGATACATGAACCTAAACAGCATGTTTGAACCAAATATGTGCAAGTTCATTCACAATTAAAGTAGATAACTTGGAAAATAAGCCAACTAGATACATAAATTTAAATGGCCTATTAAAACCAATTATAAACCTCGTGCCTAAGGCACATTTAGCATGCTCAAATCTATTTAACCAAAAAAAAAAAAATCCTTAACATAGGACTTGCAGTTCAAACAAATCTATCATTATTTTTGGGCGTGAAGCAGTGCCAAACCTATAAATTTAACATTACAATCATACAATATCATATATATAATTCAGAACTATGGCTACGACAGGTGGATGCAACGCTTGAGAAAAAGATGAATGAACAAATATTTGTTGGTGTACATTTGCAGCCTATGTTGCTATATTAACAGTACCTTTAAACTCTCTTGCGTCATAACATACAGAAGGCCTGGTGTTTCCTTCTCAATCAATTCCTTGGTTGCTTCAGGAGTCACATCCCTTGGGGTGAAGCCAGTTCCACCTTGAATAGGGAACTAGTTTTAGAGCAAGGAAAAATGTTCATAACAAATAAAGTAAAAGGAACTTATAGACTGCACAAATATAAATGAGCTGAACATTTTCAGATCCTAACCGAGGGTAAGGATAAGATCCATGCTGTCAACATCACTCCATCTCTGCAGAACTTCTTTAATTTTGTTGACATCATCCGGCACAACAGCTGTTGAAACCACTCTTGCTCCACCCAACCTTTCAGATGAAGAATTTACTACTGTAACTGCCCTTGGTCCGCTGCAAATTTCAAAGCCATTTCAGCTTACAAAGCTTCGAACTTAGATATTTGAACATAAACAGTACTTAGAAATAAACATGATGGTAACCAAATTGACCCCTTTTAGAATAACACCACATGCCCAACAGCTAAGGAAGTAAAGAGACTGCATATCCAACGTGGTCAACTTTGTGATTTGTGACTTCATATAAAGCACTTTGGAGCAATATAAATAATGCACAGTATTATCTAGTCTAAAATATCTCATGAAGGTAGCCGTCATTACTTGTATATGAGCATAAATGGAAGACACTGGAGCTCAGTGTTTCAAGATACTAAACCATAGAGCTATCAAGAGTTGCCAATATGTTAAAAATCACAATGAAGCTGCATAGTAGTATAGCGGTAGGAAAGAATCGCACAACCATCCGAATGACTTGCTTACTGTTTAACCATCTACTGTTGCAAAGTGTTCAGTAACTCCAATATTTCACTCAAAAAAGAAGCAATATCAACTTTGCTCTTTCATTTAAGCATCATTTAAGTGACCTTATTGAAATAATGATTCAAAAAGGTGTATCTAGATGCATTCATCTCTAAGAATGATATGTTAACATAAACACCCATTGTGACATTTCTACATGGAAACAACCCATTGTGACACTTCTACATAGGAACAAGTTACAAATTATCAAAAAAGATCACGTCATTGGATACAAATAGGGAATTATGAATATTTTTGCAACATTTTGCTTTCAAAGAGATATAGAGATACATTTCCATTGCATCACACCCTGAAGACAGTGCCTTCCTTTTAACAGGAAAAGCATCATCCATGCATTTAGTAGCTTTAGGAAACCCAACCTTGTGTCCTCAGTCAAGCAATGACCACAAGAATGTCTGATAGATAGGTATGAAAATAGGATGGCCAGACTGGGCCAGCGGATGCTCATTGCCTATGGCCTAGGTTGCCCCAAAACGACATTGTTTGACGTAACTGACCAAAATGATGTCATTTTGGTCTCAAATTTGACCAAAAATGAAAATCATTTGAGAGTTAAACACAAACGTAATCGTTTTGGGGGAGGGCTTTCGAGCCCAATCTGAAGCTCAGCCAACTTGGGCTTGGCCCGTTGACTTTGGGCCGAGTTGGGGTTGCGAACCCTTCTGGTAGATGCCCAGAGCAGACTAATTCACCCACAGAATTGCACATCTTAAGGGTGTAACAAACCCTAACATACGTCATAAAAGATTCTAACAACATTAATATACTAAGCTGCTTCTACTAGGAATCTAAGGTTAGTCCATAAATTGGTCAGCAAGTTCAAAAAATAATCATGTTGAAGAACAGAAATGCATTACGAAGCAACATACCTTCGATCAGGCCCACCTCCTAATGCAACTGTATCACTCACCGTGAGAATAGCTACTCTGAAATCACCATGCTGTGAATCATTGGTGGACAGTTTTCTACTCGAATCCCTGTGTTGTGAGGCAGCAGAATCTAATAAACTGCTCTCAATAGCGTCAGTTGAGCCTAAATCAGCAATCACAATGGCTGTAACAGAAGTAACAGCTGGAATTACACTCCCTGTTGCTGGTAACTCTAACAAAGCATTTGCTGATTTCATGCTTAAAAGTCGGCTGCTGATCTGATTACCCGTGCTTTCGGCAACAAAACTGATCTCCACAAAAAATGATAACTTAAAATCCACAAGTTACTTGAAACTAGGCAACACGAATAGGATAGGCTAATCAAGCTTCAATGGAATCCAACTAATGCAAACCATCATGAACAACCAGACATTGATAAAACAACTTACCCAGGACTGCCAGATCCATCATTGACATTCCATCTAATAATCGCACGATGATACTCTAGCCGGACAGGATCTGTCTTTAGGGCTTCGTGAAGGCGAACCTGCACTCTGTAAAAAAGCACAATAAGTTAAGAGTAAGATGACCAACGTATAGATCTGCAATGTCCAATTTAACTATAAAAATTCATGAACTACTCATTGCATGTATGAGAATGGAGAAAGTCATCTAGAACTCAACCTCAAAGGATGTGGATTTTTCCATCCAGCAAGAACACGGATAGCAGGGACTACAAAGATGTGAAAACCGACGAGACAACTGACAGGATTTCCAGGTAATCCAAATGCCAGAATTTTTTCCGATCGAATATTCTCTGCTGTTTGGGAAGTGATTTCCACAAATGTCAAAGGTTTACCAGGTTTCATGCAAATCTGAGGAGGTGATGGATTTTGAGATAAGAAATACTAAATTGATTGCTTAAGATTAGCAAGAAATTGTTACAATTTGCAAAATGAATCTCAAGCAATTAAAGTAAAATACAGAGTTAAATCAATAAACATATAAAACTGCTTCAATTTTTTTTCTTTTCATGGAAAGAGAACAAATGGACATAGGTCAACCTTGTTGAAGTGCAGAGTTCCTCTCTTCTCAAGTAAAGGCTTGACAAAATCCTTGTCCCCCATTGAAACACCTCCAGAAGTTAGTAGAATATCTATCTCAGCAGAAAAGGCTTTATCTAGAACCCTCTCAAGTTCATCTTTCTCGTCTTGCACAATCCCAAGGTCAAGAACCTTACAATGCTGCTGTGTTGCAGCAGCCAGTAACATAGCACGATTGGAGTCCCTAATCTGCACAATAGTTTAATCAGCTAATCTTCAAAATCAAATGATTCCAATTCTGCACAAACATCTTTAACAACCTAGGTGAAGAGAATGCCTACAGCCAATAAGTGGGATGGCAAACATCAAGCTCTAGTCAACTTACCCAAGTAATTGTTCATGAATGGAAGAAATGCCCAGAAACCAATAATGTTAAACATAGTGATAGACTTGCAGACAGACAGATATATCGAATTTTCGTGCAACAAGGCAGCCACTATAAAAATTACTCAAATAGTCGTCTGTCCTATTTATTTGAACAAACCAACTTCCATGAGAGCCAAATGTTCATATTTCACCATTGTCAAAGAATTTGTATTCTCCAAGTAGGAAAAGCAACTCAGCTATGCAAGTTAAGCTTTCTTTAGAGATAAGATACCTGGCCTCGACCTAGAAAACTGGTAGTTGGCTCCACAAGCTCATCCCCTGTGGAAAGCACAGCAACTGTAGGCATACGATATACCTGAAATACATTAATCTTAATCAGTTATCTCATTAAATATAAGAACAGAATTGAAACTCAAAATTATACCTTCACCATAGTTACACCAACAGTAGCAAGCAGACCAATTTCAGAAGCACCGAGTCTCTCACCACATTTTAATACTATAGCACCTTTTTTGATGTCACATCCCTGACAAGAAGATACTTGAACCATACAGAATAAGACAATATAAAATTGGAGTTTGACAAAAAAAAGGAGCAAGTAAAGACTTGGATATAGATAAGGCAAACATTAAAACCACTGCACAATGCAATATGATCATATTTCGAATAGCGTACTGCCTTCTATACTTTAACCTTATATTAAAGGAACATAAGTTTCAAAATTAGCAATTGTAGCTGAAGAATGAAAATATGAGGTATGAAGTAAGCCCCACTATAGTGATCACTAAACGACTCGTTGCTTATGTGTAGATTTTTACCAAGTAATCTGAAAACAATCCATAAGCAATTTCACCGATACATATAAATTTTTGCCTTTGTATTAAAATCAAATCTAGAAACTCTAATCTTTGACATTTTTTCATCAATAAAATGCTTGCATTTTTCCATTAATTTTTAAAGAGCAGGGTGAGCTAATGTTTAGTCCACTTAGCAATGGAAAAGGTGCGCATGTTTATGTTTCCTCTCGAAACTAAACACAAACACACATGAAATTAATCATAACTGTTTCTCCTGAGAGAGATTCAAATCGAATAAAACAGATAAATATATTTTTGGAAAAGATAAGGATGGTTCGTTGGCTATCATGCATTCTCACAAGATTAGCAATTGACGACGAGGCAGGCATCACTAATTCCAGTTCCATTAGGAGTTTCCTCCTATGAGAAACAGATCAAAAATCAATAAGTGTAACCTAGACCATACTGATTACATTGAACAAGAATTTTATTCCAAATATTTAAATGCATAAAACGCTGTATTTGAGTGAGAAAGAAATTATAAAAAGGGGAATTAGTACCACTGGACGAATATCAACGCCTTTGTTAGTTTGTATCAAAACTCTCACTCGCTTTGTTTCAACTGAAGAATCATCAATTTTTTCAGTATCCTCAACCTGAACAACAGCATCAGCACCATCAGGTATTGGTCCTGCAAAAGATCAAAAGGAGAAAGGGATTACAAGAATGTTCAAAGCATAACAAATGGTAAATACCAGTCATTCTATACATTCACTAATAAAAACTTCACTATTTACAGTAGAGAGAGAGAGAGAGAGATGCATTTAAACTCATGACAAGAAATGTTTGGCCACTTGTCGTGGAAAGATTACAACTTTTCAATTTGTGTACCATCGCAGAATAAACAATAATACAAAATGGTGCCCTCAGAATCATGCTCATGAATTGGGAAACAACTTGCCGAGTACATAACATAACCCAAATATCTAAACCATCATAAATTACACCGAGACGTGGCAACAAAATCTAAGTGTGAGAAAGACTAGAAATGTGATTTAATGAAGATAAAACAAACCTTCACACGGACAATATTTCAGCTATATATACAAATAGAATTTAACTACCTCACAATAAAAGTATCCAAAAACCTAAGAACCTACATCAAGTTACCAACTAACTGTGTCTCCCTCACAGATTACATGATACAGTAGAAGAATCGCATTAACGCATATGGAAAGAAAAAAACTAAAACTTGGAGAAAAACGAAAGAAGGACCTCCAGTAGTAACATAGGCAACAGTCCCAGGAGTGACAGTGACGCCAACTCCATCGTTTCCAGCCCTCGATTCCGTAATCACCGGATACTCTCCAGGTCCATCCGAAGCAACTACTGCGTAACCATCCTGAATTTCACCCCAAAATGAACCATTTAATTAACAGAAAGAAAGAGATCACAAAAAGTAAAAATTGAAAAAAAGGAGAAAAAGAAAGAACAGAAGAAAATGAATATATAATTTATAAAAAATTTTCAAACCTTAATAGATGCTGCGTAAGGAGGGGAAGGGTCGGAAGCAAGAATATCCTCAGCCAGGACCTTGCCCAGAGCATCGTGAAGAGGCAATGCAACTGGTGGAAGACGCTGAGCCACTCCTAGAACAATCTGCAGAGCCTCGTCGGCCGATATCATGGTTCCTCCAGTGTGTGTCATTTTGGTCAAAGGTCTGGGTATAACTATAAGCTATGGAATAGTTTAGAGAGACGGGGTTTATAAACAAGACAACCGACAGTCCACGTCAGATCAATGCGTTGTCGTTTGGAGTGAAGACGAAGGGACCACCGAAGCATTGCCTTGTCTTCTTCTTCACTTCATATTTTAATTAACTATTTCTATTTTATAATTAGTAAAATACGGATCCTTTATTAAACACCCTATTAATAATTATAAAAAATAAGAAAAGATGAAGTAATTAAAGCCAGTGGGTAAGGGTTTATTTGGAAATCAGTTTGTAATAGGACTAATCCATCCTATAAATCTAATTAAGCAGTGGCCAACAGGGAATTCAAACAAGGGACAGATTTCCTTGTTGGTCAAGGAATGGAGCACAACCGTTACATATATATATATATATATATATCACAGGAGTAAATAGACGAAACCTCCAGCGACGGAGTAGCATTAGCAGCAGATAATCACAATGATTTGGTGCAATCACTGTGGCCGATTTACCAAGGAAGCTGCTTTGGGTATTTTCTTGTGAGTAATTGTTACACAACCATCATCCTTAGTTTTACAAGAACTTGTGTAATTTTATCTCAATTATCAACTGTATGCAGGTGTTGCAATACGTGTGGGAAAGTGTTTGCTGATATGGCGTTCTACACCAACAGAAGAAGAAGTCGAAGGCGTAAATGCTGCAAGAGAAAGAAGAACAACCATGCACCTAAACCCGATAAGGACGATGATGAGAATGATCAGAGCAATTGCATTCCAGAGGGGACTATCGAAATAGTAGAATCCAATTGATCATGAAACCAAAGCACTTGCATTCGAGACGAGACTAACCAAACAGAAGAATCGAATTCTTTAATTTTGCATGGTTAAGTTTTGATCAATTGAGTTATTGTAGTAGCTTTCTACTGGATTTGATTTTGTAACTGAATCCCAGTTATAAAAACTTGTGCATATTAACTACTAATTACGTCTAAATAGTTATTATTCCGTTTGTGTTGCTTTGATCACACTGAAGTTATGAAAATTTTCATGTTCATGTCACATTTAACTTGATAATGTTCGCCTAGCTTTATCTGCAGGGGTCACGAAGTTACATATTGAGTCAGACTCGTGGGAAGTGGTTCAGGCATTACAACGGAAAAATCTTACTGGTCCTTGGAGTCCCATACTTTCTGAATGCCACTATTTAATTAGCCGTTTTTTAGAAGTTAGATTGGAGCATGTATTTCGTGAGTCCAATAGGGTAGCAGATTGCCTAGTGCAGTTGGGGAGAAGACATTCTGAAGGTACTAGTTACTATAATCAACCACCTGTGGAGGTGCTTGATGCTTTGCGCTCTGATGGCGCTGGTTTCTTTGTTTTTCGTCCGGGTATTTAATTTATAGCCTGAGTTTATTTACCAAAAAAAGAATTGGTTTGATTCTCCTTTTATCATTTCAGAATTTTAATCTACAAAATTCAAACCTTAAATAAATAAGAAAAGACGTGTTCCAGTACACAAGGCTCTCCGTTTTGTGAAAGTTTGGAAAAGTCATCAATTCTAGTCACAAAGGGATAACTTTACGGATTAAAAACCTAAGCCCAAGGTTAGGCAAGGTGGAGGTGGTTCATATAATAAAGCCTTCACGTGCTTCCTTTCAATGCTAAAAAGAAGTTATGCTCCACTATTGCCATCTAGAATAGACGTATAGTTGACAAAACATAAATGGATAGGAGTCCATAGATTATGATTCATATTCTTCAACACAAAGTAGTATAAAAAAGAGAACTTGATGAGGAGTTAAAAACCATTAATTTAAAGCATGAATTTGATTGAAAGGAAGAGAGGCCTAGCATGAGAATTAGGATCCTGTTTGCAAGCCAAAGATGATTTGCCTGCTTGTTCTAAGGTGCTACATTGTACATTAATCTCTAGAACAAGGGCTCTTGGTTCACAGGCAATATCCTTGGTTTCCCAACATGCTCTTATTTCTCATGATAGACCTTCACTTCTGTTATGGTTTGGCATGGTGCATCAACGTTCAAGCAAAAGCTCTGTTTTATTTCAAACTCACAATTCTACCATGAGAAATCCTATTCACCCAATTCCTTGCATATGCTACATATATAATGTATATGCTATGTAAACTACTTGGTATCTATGTGTATGCTATGTGTCAACCGGGACAGTGGGTTTTGACCAGAGGGTAAGATTCAGGAGTGTCTCCACACATTAGAGTTCAAATCTGAAGGATTATCTACGGAAAGGAAATTCATTATACCACAAACAAAATGTGGGGTGGCATATATGCAAGCCTTTTACTTTCTGGCGCGGATGATATCTAAGATAGACTCCCTTGATTGTTCTCAAGCAATCGAAATGAATTATCAACAACCATGCTCCACCAGCGTTAAGACAACGATACAGGAAAGAAGACAGTGAAATCCTATCAGAAGTGAAGATAAAATTTAATGTTCAAGTAAGGTTGGACCTGGCACTAATGGGATTACAGGGAGCTATTATCCTTAATATTCTCTTTTCAGCAAACACAACAGAAGAAAAAACAAATAATCTTTAAAAACTCCCCTATAACTACTACTCCTTTTTTCTGTCTCTCATTCAAAGGGCCAAGATAAAAGGACTCTCCTTCCTTCTTTTCGTATAAGGGCTGAAAGCTTCAAGGAGTAGCTGCTCACGTTTTATTTTCATTGATCACCATCATTTGATTGAGCATCACTAACTGGCTTCTCTTGATTCAAGATTCTTCCACTCATTGGATCAACTGGACGTGTGTCGCGTGGTCCACCTTTCCGTCCCATTGCCACCATTGGCGGAGGAGGTAGTAATCCTGCTCTGAAAAGAATGCGTTGGACAGGATCTGAGGGTTGAGCACCAACGGACAGCCAGTACCTATAGACCATAAAGAAGTTAACATCTTCCCACAGTTAGTCGTATTGCAAATACCAACGGTGAATGTTCTATGTAATCCATACCAAAATTTCTCCCCTTTCATTTTTTTTTTTTTTTGGTTTGTGGCAAGAGAGTAATTAAATCGATACTTTTCCGTATTTTCATACTTTGCTAAAAGATAAAATAATAAAAATAAGGACCTAAAAGTTATATAAGAATGAAGCCAAATAGCCTACGATCACGAAGTGTCATCATGTTCGTGACTGACCCATCTTCTGTGACAGTTACACCATAACAGGTTCGGTACCTTTGCTTGGCTCTCAATCACAATGCTACAAGTGTAAGTTTAATCCATTTACTACAAGGGATTCAAAGCAACTTTCATCTACTTGTATGTCCAGAGTTTTAAACAACCACATGCCACAGAAATTCCACCTAAATCGAGTCAAAACTATAAGATGAATAAGCTCTATGATGTGATCATAAATTAACTTAGACGTAGAAATCCAGAAATCAGACGCGTAAAGAAGATACTTACTTCACTCTCTCGAAATTCAGGCCCATTCTCTTCCCACCATCTTGACCTATCAAATCATAAAAAAGTTTTGAATCAATAGAGCGAAAAACAAATTAAAAAACAACAGCAGTTTAAACAACAATGAATTGAATCACCAAGAAAGAAACGCTACCGGGCAAAGGATTGTAGTAACCGAGTACTTCGAGATGTTTTCCGTCTCTCGGGGACCTGCTATCAGCGGCCATGACTCTGTAAAAAGGCTTGTTTCTGCATCCCAATCTCGACAACCGTAGCCTCACCACCATCGTCGTCTCGAGAGGAACGAACTGCGAGTGCTTGCTCGGCTCGCAGAGGCCAAGAGCCCTAGTGGATCAAGTACTCTTATCGTACGTACACAGAAAATTGCATACAGGCCAAGGCCAAGCCCAAGCCTAAAATTTTTTCTAGCTTAGCTTGTTAAAATTAGCCCGTGCGCTAAATTGACAACACGTCCTCCAATTTTTACATATTTCAAAAAGAGTAAACTGGGGCCTGGGCAAACCAGGAATCAGAAAATGGAAATAATTGAATTCAAAGAATCATAATTCCGAAAGCTCTACTTTGACATACGAACACTTCAACACAATACCTTGTTCAATATCCAACATCAGTAAGCTAAACATTTGGTAAAAATACCTAGAAATACACCCTCATAAAATAAGGGGGCGTTTGGTTTATAGAACGTAATGAAAATGAGACGCTTGGTTTATAAAACGTAATGGAAATGAAAATGAGAATGAATATAGAGAGTTTGGTTTATAGAACGTAATGGAAATGAGAATGAGAATGAATGTAGAGAGGAATGAGAATCGACAAAATTATTATAATTATGATGGTTGGTTAAGATGAAGGAACGATTATAATTACCATTAATAATAGTTGGTTTGTACAAATTATTGTAATTAATTAATTAAAAAATGAATTATATTTTAATTAATGAATGAATGAATTATATTTTAATTAATTACAATATTTTAATTAATGAATAAATTATACTTTAATTAATTATATTGTAATTAATTAATTAATAATAATATTTTAATTAACGAATAGTTATATTTTAATTATTAATAATATTTTGATTAAATATAATGTAAATAAATAAATAATAATAATATTTAATTAATTATATTGTAATTAATTAATTAATTACAATATTTTAATTAATGAATAATAATATTTTAATTAATTAA